>OZ025290.1:457008190-457463846 GCA_964019185.1 Maratus speculifer | reverse complement strand
CGTTGGAATTTCCTACTCCAGCTTACTTAAGCAGCAATCTAAACCTTCAAGACACATAAGTACTCAGACTGACTCCTCTTTTCTACCAAGCTGTTCACCTGAAAAAACATCATCTAACATTACAAAGAAGACCCGTGATGCCCACGCTACCGCTGTTACCAGAGTTTTGCCAAAATTAGCGCTTTGGAAACCTTCACCAGAGCCAGTAAAAATAGAATATTGGACAAGTCAATCACAGAAATCGAGCCAAGTAAAAAATTTAACCAAACCTGAGAATGAAAAAAACCCCGATTCATCTGCATCAAATTCCCAGAAACATAATAATACTAGTTCAATTAAAAGACCAACCCAAAATCCAAAAACGATTAAGACTGTGTGGTTCTTCACAGTGGCAAACTGTGAAGAAAAAAGAGAAAAAATCATATCTTAGCTCAAATATCACTAATTTGAAGGATCCCAAACAAATGTACCAATATGTGGAGGAAGCGATGGAGTCAGAGGCATACGACTCTAATACAGATGACGAGAATACTGTTTTCGAGGAGTACGTACCAGGTTGATTCTAGGTTTTAATTCTACGACCTTTAGCTTGTTTTTGTACATTCATCTTTTTCACTCTTTATTTTTAACTTATTCTACTCTTTTAATCATGTATTGTGTACAGCATCTAATGCCTCTTTCATATTTTTAACATTGAATGTTTTTAACTTACCAGACATTTTAATTACAGTTTTAACATGTTGACATTACGTTTTTAATTCTATGAAAGCCTTTTAATGTGATTTTTTTATATTTTAACCTTTTTCATAACTTTCTACTCTTAAGTCGCATCCTCACCTTGTTCTTGGCGCAGCATGTCCCTGAAGGGACCTTGCGCCATAAAACTCCAACCAACTAACCAACCAACCAACTAAAAACTATTAACCCTTGTAATACTAATAATATATATTCTACATAAAAATATGAGAATTTATATCATAAAACATTTTGCTTCTGAGACGTTGTATAATAACAAAAACATTTAAAACATTTTTATTTACATGTTTCAACTCAAAAATTAACAGAGTCATCCTCAGAATATAAATAGAAAAATAAAAATTACAAATACAATGAACGTGAAAAACGGAATAAAGAGTTATTGAAAATAAATAAATTAAATGTATCGCGCGCATTTTTAATGTGATATTGTCCTTGGTCTAGTAAAACAATTACCATGTAAATTGTCTAACCATTCAATCCATATATTTGGGATGCGAAATGACAGTGTATCGTTACAAATATGTGAACTATTTAAATAAATTTCAATTAAATCTCTTATATATAATTTTAAATAAAAATTAGACCTGTATATTAAATTTACTCTCATTAAAAAGTATGTTGATGTTTTCTTTTTGATTTAACCTGGATAGAGCGGTTTTAGTCCTGTTAAGTTTTATATCTATATGGATAGTTTTATATATATGGATTGAATGGTTAGACAATTTACATGGTAATTGTTTTACTAGACCAAGGACAATATCACATTAAAAATGCGCGTGATACATTTAATTTATTTATTTTCAATAACTCTTTATTCTGTTTTTCAAGTTCATTGTATTTGTAATTTTTATTTTTCTATTTATATTCTGAGGATGACTCTGTTAATTTTTGAGTTGAAACATGTAAATAAAAATGTTTTAAATGTTTTTGTTATTATACAACGTCTTAGAAGCAAAATGTTTTATGATATAAATTCTCATATTTTTATGTAGAATATATATTATTAGTATTACGAGTTAGTGGACGTAGTCAAGACTTATTTAGTGTTATTTTTCACATTCATATTAACCCTTGGTACTTCGTTGTGTCCGCTGTGGAGATATCATGTTTCGTTCCCAAGTTTGTTTTTTTGCACCAGTAAGGAAGGAAAATAAAATTTCCCTTATTTAATCAGATCATTTTTGAAATTGTCTACTTCAAGGGAAGTTCTTTTAAAAAAGTGATCCTAATCGAATAAAATTTGTGCTAGAGGCACCGCAGTCCGAAGGGTTAAATTGTAAATTGAACCTTATAAATCCATCGAAAAACCAGAAGTTGAAAATTTTCACAAATTCAGTATTTTCTTCTTGTAACGATATAACATAGTAATAATACACTATTCTAACATAAAAGTACTGAACATTTATATCATATTATTACATATATATATATTATATATTATATATATATGTATTATATATATATTATTAGTATTAGTAATATATATATATATATATATATATATATATATATTATTACAATGTATCTTAAAACAATGAAATATAGTGAAATGCATTTAGATAAAATTATTCAACTGTTTATAATGTATTGTCTAACTGTATCTAAAGTAATACACATTATACATACAATGTTTCCTTTTTGCTTTCACCGGATTGATATACAGTTATCTCTCTGATTTACTATTTTAATTATACAAAGCAGAAATTCCTGTTTAATGATGTATTATAAAACTGCAGTTTCAATTGTTACTTTCACTCTTTCTGTAATCGTAGAAATATGTCGATATGTATGGCTTTATGCATTGTTGTACAGTGCTCAGCAAAAATTTAGACACTGGTGTTTTTTAACCTTTAATTAGAAAACACGAACACGTGAGTTTTACAAATGGCTATACTTATTTTCAAATATATTTTAAACAATGTAGAGTAAAAATAATAGTTATAATATAAGATAATATTTAATTTAACTAAAATAAGTAAAATTTGCATACTGCAAAAGTTTAGACACTTTTTTGATTTTTCGCCAACTGTTCATGGAAAAATGCAAATTTCCAAGTTATGATGTCACATGTCTGAAGTACTTAATTATACCTAGATATAGCATAGGTTAGTGAAGATGCCACGAGCTAAAAATATTCAGTTAGATGTGGTAATTGAAGTAGGGAAGCTGAAATGGAAAGAAAAGACTGTTGCAGAAATTTCAGCAGCTTTGAATCGTCCAAAGTGGTCTGTCTATGAATTATAGTCTAAGGATGATTGCTTCAAAACAAAACATAATCTGGAAGACCTTTGTGTGACGAGAAAATGAGATGATAAAAGGATCCAGAAACTGACATTTACATAAATATTGATTGCTAATCACATTAAAAGTAAGTCAGGACTTTCTGTGTCGACGGACATGATTCGTAGATGAATTAAAGAAACAGGTAAATCAATTTACATGAAAATGATAAAACAATCAGTTTTAAATTCTCGCTACAAATTGGCGAGAATGCAATGAACTTGCAAACATACGTCATACGGACACAAATGGTGCGGTATGATATTCAGTAACAAAAAAAAAGTGAAATTTGAATGGCCCAAATGAGTGGGTATATTGGCAAGACTTGCGTAAAGAGCCTGGGACTTTCTTAAGTCGACAACAAATAGGTGACTTTTTAATGATTTGGCCCTCACTTTGCTTTAATGCTCGAGTATCTGTGGAGTTATTCATTGGTTGCCAAGCAACACAAGACTACGTATATTCGTTGGAGATTAATTTTTAGTCATTTGGGGAACTTTTAGCTGATCTAAACTATGGATTTTAGCAAAATAATGCGTTTATTCATGTTGCTTACAGCAGAAAAACTTCGTTTAACTCTGAAAATACTACTGATATGACCTGACCGGCGTATAGTTCTGATCCGGACCCAATCGCAAAACCTTTGTAACATCATATGTCGTAATGTTTATGTAACTTTTTGCTATACTTTTCTTTTAATGAGCTTCGAGCTGCTGTTGAACATGTTTGGTACAAAATAGACTCCCAAGTGACGCAGCATTCAGTTTCTTCGATGAAAAGTCACATTCTTGGACTAACTGCAAACAATGTGGGTGCAACTCGATTTTAATTTGTAGTTATTTTTCTGTAAATATACAAATTGTCTATATTTTTGCCATAATGTTAATTTCATTTTTTGTCATTATATTTTATGTAAAAGGTAAAATTCAAAATTTATTGTTTGTGAATAAAGGATAAATCACAAGTAATGTATGACAGATGAATCACAAACATACGGTACATATTTCTAAATATAGAAGCGAAATCTATCATTGTCTAAATTTTTGCTGAGCACTGTATTATTTAATTGCAAATGAAAATAATCTTAGTATGCGAATGGATATCTATTTTATGAGATACTTTAAAAATACTTTAAAAATTACAATCATGCTTTGAAACGATATTTTATATGATTTAGTCATATTAAAAAGTATGATTACTTCAAAATGAGTAACTACCTTTATACAATTATGATTAGACAAATTAAATTTTATTAATGTGAAACAGATTTTAATGAAACATAATATATTCTTATTTAAATTCTAAAAAAATTATAAATGATTATATAACATTAAAAGTTTTTTAAAGTAACTACATTTTTGCAACTATGGTCAGAGAACTGAAATTTTATTAATATCAAATAGGTTTGTTTTAATGTAACAAAATAAATTGTTATTTAAATTCCAAGATATTCACAAAGGGTCATTTGATATTAACAAATATATATATATATATATTATTTTTTGAAGTAACTACATTTATGCAATTATAATCAAAGAACATAAATTTTATAATATGAAACTGGTTTTTTTGTAATGCAAAGCTTACATAAATTTTAAGAAGTTCATAAAAGGTTATTTTACATTAATGAAAAACCACTCTTATTTTTAAAAGTAACTATGTTTGTGCAGTTATGATCAGAGAATTCAATATTTATGATTATGAAACAGACCTAATTTTAATGTAATAAAGTGAATTAAAAAAAATCAGAAATGGTTATATAACATTAACAGCAACAACAACAGCAAAAATTATTTTTTTAAAGTAACTACAGTTTTGAAATTTTAATCTCAGAACACAAATTTTATGATATGAAACAGGCATCATTGTAATGTAATTCTTATATAAATTTTAAGAAAATTTGAATTTAAAATTTTAATTTTATTTTTTAAAGAAACTACATTTGTGTAGTTATAATCAGAAAACTTCTATTTTATTAATAGAAAACATGACAAGATTTAACAAAAATATAATTACATTTTTTAATTATCAGACAATGAAACATTTTATGTAGGGAAAAAAAAGCTATTTCTTAATATAACAACATTAAATGTTGTTATATTGAGAAATAGGTTTAAAAAAATAGTAATTTATAAGAATATCGTGAATGGTTACTTTATTACAAAAAGTATGATTATTATCTTTTAGCTCACAGGTCATCAAAGCCTGAGATCTTATGTACCCGACCATTCTGTATGCATGTATGGACGCATGTATATATACAACGCGATAACTCATGATAAAAATATCCGATTTGCTTCACATTTTGAATAAATTCTTATTGTGGTAAGGCACTTCCCTGGTTAATTTTGGAAGTTTATTGGCCAAGTGTAAAGAGAGGCAGAGAGGTAATCCCTCTCTTATTTAGATAAATGGATTTTGCATGCTGAATTATCAGATTTTTTTCAAATTTTAGATATAGGATCATTCTGATGAGGTGTCTCCATGATTAGTTTTCCATGTTCATTGTTTAAGTATAAGCGGATGTGGAGAGTAAGGGGTAACCCCTCCTTAATGAATGTAAATGGGTTTTCTATGCAGAATTTTCCGATAAGCTTCAAATTTTAGACATAGGTTCATTTTTATAAGGTACTTTCCTGAATTGTTTCGTGAATTCATTGCTTAAGTACAAAGGGGGGGATCTGGGATCTACCTCCTGCCAATTTAGGTAAATGGATTTTGCATGCAGAATTAACCGATTTCCTTAATTTTTTGGATATAATTTCATACTGATAAGACGCTTTTCTTATTAGTTTTGGGGTCTTTTTATTACGTATAACGGGTGGATGAAGACGATTAACCTTTTTCTTAAATTAGAAAAATGGATTTTCATGCAGTATTATCCGATTTGCTTTAAATTTTCGTTGTAGGTTTTTTTCTGGTAAGGTAAATTCCTGGATAATTTTGGGGCTGTAATAGTTAAATATAAAGAGAAGAATAGGCGATAGCGCCTCTTAAATTGAATTAAAAGGATTTCATGCAGATCTATATTATTTTCTTCGAATTTGGGATATAGGTTCATTATAATAAGTTATATAAGATATATATAAGAATATATAAGAAAAAACAAGACTATTATATAAAAATAGTGTGAATAGCCTGTGAACTCAATGCCATCAGTTTAACTAGGCAATATTCTTTTTATTGATTGCACCAATCGACCTCAGTTTAACATGTCTTAGATGTCTACAATGGAACATTTCTTAAATGATAAAAATAAAACATATATAAATATTTAAGAGTGGACTTTACACTGTGATTTACTATATGAATATTGAAACAAGCTCAGAATATTTATTTATAAACTTGCTAAAACAGTGTACATTGGAATAAAATATAAAATGTTTAAAATCCGCTTTGCATACCGTTTAAACGATGATAAAATTTTTACGATAGTTTCAACTTTGATAGAAAAAACTTTGCATACTGTTTAAACGATGATAAAATTTTTACGATAGTTTCAACCAAAATAGTCGGCTATTTTCATGGAAAATTAACAATAAATTGACACAGGCACACTCTCCAATTCGATGAGAGATGAAGGAAAAACAAGAAGCGCCACGTGCGGATACAGGAAGTGAAGAAAACAGAGAAAAGACGACGCAAAAATTACGAGGTTTAAGGGCGTATTAAAAAAAAAAAAACGCTTTTCCAAACACCTTCAATAACTCGAAATTTTCAGATACAATTTCAGACATATTTTTGAAAGTAGAAACATAAAACTTGCTGAGGGGATTCTTGAAGGGACGTATGAAGTGCCGTGTGATATCTTTTTTACGCTCAATTCATTAGAATTTGAGTTATAAACAATTACCTTATCAGTATGACCCTTTTTTTCGTTCCCAGATCTTTCGCTTGGGAAAAATCGGTTCGAAATGCCGTTTTTGATTGCTTTTTTTTGCAATATTTTCTGCAGTTATCAAAGAATCAACCATCACGGCACCTTGTGTACTTTCCAAATAAGAGATTTTGAAAGTTTGGTGTATTTGAGAGCAATAATGAATTCAAAAATAAATCGGAAAATAGGCAGTTTGAATCGAAATACACCCTTGAGCGTCATGCAGAACAATTCAGGAAAGTACCTTATCAAAATGAACCTATGTCTAAAATTATATAAGATATAAAGTTATATAAGAATATTTAAGAATAAAGTTATTAAGAATATTTCTAATTTAAGAAAAAGGTTAATCGTGTGCATCCACCCGTTATACGTAATAAAAAGACCCCAAAACTAATAAGAGGAAGCGTCTTATCAGTATGAAATTATATCCAAAAAATTAAGGAAATCGGTTAATTCTGCATGCAAAATCCATTTACCTAAATTGGCAGGAGGTAGACCCCAGATCACCCCCCCTCTTTGTACTTAAGCAATGAATTCACGAAACAATTCAGGAAAGTACCTTATCAAAATGAACCTATGTCTAAAATTATATAAGATATAAAGTTATATAAGATATGTATTAAACTATAATAATAGTAATAATAACAATAATAATTTACATTTTCTCAGAATATTAATTAAATTTTGCGCTTTAGTCTTTTCGGATACCAGAATCTCATTAGGCTAGGTCAAATGTTCGAGGAAATTCGATAGTGGGTAACTTTGGGGTCACCACGTTTTTTTTAAATATTAAATTTTAATAATAATATTTAAATATTATATTTTAATAATAATAATAATTTATATTAAACTTAAATATGTATTAAACATAATTTCATACTTGAGACATGTGGATTTTAAGCTTTTTTATACTTTACCCCATTGTACACTGTTTTAGCAAGTTTATAAATAAATAGTCTGAGCTTGTCTCAATACTCATAAACATATATAAAATTATGTTTCACTGCTGGGAAGTATAATTTTTCGACAACATATTGCACGTGATTTTCAACAAAACGAAACAAGCGGCCACTGGAAATGAAGCATTGTTCGCTGTTGGCTTTCCAGTGTGCAATGCTTCTTGAAAATGATTTTGAGTGCAGTAGTGTCGGTAGCATAGACCCTGAATTAAAAGTGGGGTCCTTTTCAAAACTCATTAACCCCCCCCCCCCCCCTCAAAAAAAGCTTTGTTACCGACAAGGTTGAAATGTAACTTCGATTAAGCAAATGTTGGTTAATCGAAATTCTTCTGTAACTATATTTGTGCAATTAAGGTCGGAACTTCAATTTTAATAATATAAATATGACTATTTCTTTTATAATATAATTATAATTGACTTTTGTAAATTATAAGAAATAATGGCTATGCATAAATTATAAGATAAATGACTAATGTGTCACGAAAAACATGACCATTTAAAAAAACTATTTGGATGTGTCAATCCCAAAACTTTCTTCTATCCCATCAGTACATTTTAATATTTAAAAAAAACGTGGTGACCCCAAAGTTACCCACTATCGAATTTCCTCGAACATTTGACCTAGACTAATGAGATTCTGGTATCCGAAAAGACTAAAACGCAAAACTTAATTAATATTCTGAGAAAATGAGCTTAGTAGTGCCTCATGTTGATTAATTTATACTAAACCCTAATAAACATCTATTTATATCAAGACCTAACAGAATCTGAAATTTGGTGGAATTTCGTCCATTAGTTCTTGAGATATAGTTATAACAAAAAATTTGCAAACGTAGCACAGCAACACCATATCATATCTTGGACAATTTATGCCAAAACGTAAAAAAGCGTCTAATTATGTTATTGTGTAAAAGAATCTGAAGTTTGATGAAATTCTGTGCATTAGTTCTTGAGATATAGCTAGTTTAAAAAAGAAAGTTTAAAACATAGCACAGCAGCACCGTCAGATGAAGGATTTATAACAAAACGTAATCATCGTGTAATTATGTTAATAAGTCATTTTGTAACAAAATCTGAAGTTTGATGAAATTCTGTGCGTTGGTTGTTGAGATATAGATATTGGAAAAATCGTGCAAAATGCAGCATAGCTGCACAACCTGTTGCAATGTTAATACCAAAATGTAATCAGCGTCTAATTATGTTATATATTCTAGTGTAACTGGATCTAAAAGTTGATGAATTTCTCTGCATTAGTTCTTGGGATATAGCTATCGCAAAAATCGCTCAAATGTAGCATAGCAGCGCCACCTACAGAGCAGTTCACACCAAAACTTTATCAGCGGCTATGTATCTCACGATATCGCCGAATCTGAAGTTTGGTGAAATTCTGTGCATCAGTTCTTGAGATATAGCTATCATGAAAATTATGAAAAACGTGGCATAGCAGCGCCACCTGCTGGCCAATTTACACCAAAACTTCATAAGCGTCTATGTATATCAAGGGGTCACAGAATCTGAAGTTTGGTGAAATTCTGTGCATTAGTTCTTGAGATATAGCAATCTTGAAAATCCTGAAAAACGTAGTATAGCAGCGCCACCTGCAAGCCAATTTTCACAAAAAAACCAATAGGCACTAATTCATATCAAGGTCTAACTGAATATAAAATTTTATTAAATTTCGAGCATTAGTTCTTGAGATAGAGCGCCCAAAAAATTTTTGTCACAGACAGACAGACAGACTCACAAACAGACATTTTCTAAAAATAGTCAAAACGTGTTTAGGACCTTCTAAAACGTATAAATCCTTCGAAAACCGGAAGTCGAAAATTTTCATGAATCCAATACTTTCTTCTTGTAAAGATAGAAGAAAGTAAAAAGAAAGTAAGTACATTTGTGCAATTAAAATTAATGAACTTCAATTTTATTAACTAGAAATTTACTTATTTTCATATATCTAGATTAAAAATACTTCCATAAAGTATCAGAAAAACTATAAATGATTATAATATCATTGCAAAAATATGATTATTTCTTAAAAAGTAATTCCATTTCTGCAATTTTGAACAGTAAACTACAACTTTACAAATTTGAAACTGGCTCATTTTTAACATATAGAAAAATTATGAATGCTTCTTAACATTCTAAGAAAATCGTAAAGTTTTTTTTTTTTTATATTAACAAAGAAATATGATTTTTTAAAGTAACTTCATTTGCGCAATTGTATGATCATAAAATTTCTATTTCATTAATATGAAACACACAAATTTTACTGTATATAAAATTATATATGCCTTTTTTAATTACATACAAAATTCAAATAATTAAATAAACAACAAATCATAAAATAATTTTAATATGGAATATAAGCTATAAAGAACTTTTGAGTTATTTATATTAAATGAAAACGGAATTATCTTTCGCAATTGTCTGCACACGTTAGAGATTTTTAAAAAATCCATGCTTAAAAATAATTTAAAACAAAATAAAACATAAGTAAAAGTCCATAGATTTTTCAAACAAAATGAAAATAAAGCAGTTAAAGAAGTACAGTTAAATTGTTGGCATTGAATTCACAGGCTATTCGCACTAATTATATATTAAGACTCCCCTCATAGCATGCATCGTCACATCACATCTGTGACGAAAATGCCACCACTCAGTGACGTCACATTGTGACTCAGATGTGACTTTCTAAAAAAATTTTAGAAAATTACAAATATTCTTCAAAACATGTTATTTACTTTAAAAAACATGTTTCTGGCAATTTAAATACCGTCGCTTTTGTCACAGTTTCGTCACAATGTTAATGTCAAACTAGTCAGAGATGACACACTTTTCACAAATTGGTCACATTGTGACGTCACAAAGTGGTCACAATCGTTAATATCGTTGCTTTTGTCACAGTTTCGTCACAATATTAATGTCAAATTAGTCACAAATGACACATTTTTCACAAATTTGTCACATTGTGGCCCCTTTGTGAAACGTCACAAACGAGCTCTAAAACGGCCCTAATGATTTCACATTTTATTCACTGTGACTTCACATCGACGTCACGTGACGTCACATCGACAATCGATGGTCACAAAGTCACAATGTAACTTTACAACGACGTTACAGTGACGCCACCATGTCTTACGGGTCAAGTCCCTGCCCACGAAGATACACGTGAGCTAATGCTATTCTTATGGGAAGGAATTTTTTCGAATAGCTCTTTCGCGTTCTGACATTTCGAATTTTTTTTTTTTTTTTTTTTTTTTGCATTGGATAGCTGAGGTACTTCTCAAGATCGCTCCTTGATTACTTTTTCGATTTGAATCGCAGATATTTTTTATTTTTTATTTTTTCACTTTAAGAACCGGTTTTGGAAGTGAAAGTAACTTTATAGAAAAATTTGTGACCAAAATCAAAAGCGATCTTGAGAGCGACCTCAGCTATCCAATGCAAAAAAAAAAAAAAAAAAAAAAAAAAAAAAAAAAAAAAAAATAATTTCGAAATGTTAAAACGCGAAAGAGCTATTAGAAAAAATGCCTTCCCATAGAAATAGCATTAGCTCACGTGTATCTTCGTGGGCAGCCTTAAACTGTTATTACAAAGAATAAGGCGTCACAAAATATAAATTAAGGGGAATAAATGATCGTTTTCTCCCTTTATATTTAACCAATGAATTTCCAAATCCCATCAGTGCTGTACGTGTCTTATTAGAACAAACCAATATATAAAATTTAAAGCAAATGGAGCAATACTGCATTCCTTTATCTCATTTAAGGGTGATTATCCCTCTCTTTTTCCCTTTATACTTAACCAACGAACCGCCAAAACTAATCGGTTTAGCACCTTATCAAAATAAATCAAGGAAAAATTGAAGCAAACTTTTTTTTTTTTTTTGAAGAGTTATTACATTACATATATTACGCACAGAACAGACTGATATATAAGCTCTCAGGTTTTGATAGCTTATGAGCTAATAAAAAAGAAAATTGCCCAGTTAAACTGATGGCATTGAGCTCACAGGCTACGCAAACTAATTGTACATTACAGCCTTGTATTTTCGTTAATTCCGTTCGAAAAAAAAAATTAAGAAGGTTAAACAGCTCTTCCCTTTCTCCTTTTTTATACTTAATCATTGAACCTCCTAAACTCTCAAGTACATCAAGTACATTTATCATATTAAAAAACCTATATCCAAAATTCAGAGCAAATCGGATAATTCTTAATAAAAACCCATTTAGCATTTATATAATTTAAGAGGAGTTATTATCCTCTTTTATACTTAACCATTAAACTTCCAAAACTATTCAGAGATTTGAACGAAATCTGACAATTCTCATGTAAAAATCCATTTATACAAGTTAAGGGGAGGGGCATTAGAACCCCCGTTCCCCCTGTTTATACTTATTCAACGAACACCTAATAATAGCCACGGACTCGCCCCATCAGAATGATCCTATATCTAAATTTTGAACGAAAACTGTTAATTCTGCATGAAAATCCCGTTTATATCAATTAAGGGGAGGGGTATGAGCCCCCCGTTCCCCCTGTTTATACTTATTCAACGAACACCTAATAACAGTCACGGAATCGCCTCATCAGAAATATCCTATATCTAAATTTTGAACGAAAACTGTTAATTCTGCATGAAAATCCCGTTTATATCAAATAAGGGGGGGATGAGCCCCCCGTTCCCCCTGTTTATACTTATTCAACGAACACCTAATGACAGTCACGGAATCGCCTCATCAGAATGATCCTATATCTAAATTTTGAACGAAAATTGTTAATTCTGCATGAAAATCTCGTTTATATCAATTAAGGGGAGGGGCATGAGCCCCCCGTTTCCCCTCTTATACATATCGAATGAACTCCAAAAACTAATCAGGCTATGATAGCCTGTGAGCTAAAAAGTGCAGTTAAAGCTAAATTTAATCGTCTGCATTTCGCGCAATGAAAATAACGTCAATGCTACCGATGAACATGTTTATTGTTCATAATATTGATATGGTTTATTATTACCATACTTAGCTTATACGGGTTTAACTATGTTAATAGAATGGATATTACATAAACCGAATGGTGAGATTTATTTTACGTTTAATCAATTGAATATCGAACAATGTGTAATACCAATTCATTCCGAAATAGCAAAAGTAAATTGGGTTGTATTGAGATGGAATTATTCAACTGTTGTAATTTATTGTTTAAATGAAGCTAAAATAGAATACAAAAGCACTTTAGATACTATCTAAATGGAGATAAAGTTATTCATCCGTATTGTTAACTTGGATAAGGCAATGTAGAGGTTTTAGACTGCTGATACAGTTTAAACTGAATTTTAATTTTGGTGAATTCTTCTTCATTGTAATTGAATGTTATATGTGGAGTTCTACTACTTCATATAGTGTCATACTTATGAAATTATATATATGATTTTATGCCATAAAATCGTGTTCTTTTATGAAATCGAAGGCAAATAAGTCTAAAAGAAGGAATATAGTAAAACATCTATATTAAAAATGAAACTCTTTATTGAATATAAACTATAGTCATATATTAAAAACTGTATTTTATATGCTCTAGGAATTATTATTATAGATTAATTAGTATAGATAATATAAGTATTATAGATAATACGGTACTTGATACTATGGATGTTTGGTATAGAGAATGTATTTTTTCTTCTAAAAGGAACTATCCCAAATTAACATACTTAGATAAAATGACATACCTCACATTTCTAAATATTCTTTATAGGCGATAAATTATATTTTTTAATGAAACGAGATGGAATCAGTCGAAATTCGACGACAGAAAATGTTTAAGAATTAACTGTTTCATCCATTTATAATAAATCTACAAAATTAGCTTCTTAATGCAAAAATCGTATATGCAATCAGTAAAATATAATAAAGATAAGTTATTATGATGAAGTCCTTCATGTTTGGTATAAATTTGGTATAAAAGCTATCTAAACTAAAAAAAACATTTAATGGATGAATAAAATGTAAATAAAACCGACGTTCACATGAATTTATAAAAGACTAAATTTTTGAAATAGTATACGCATTTCAATTTTCTTTTTCAATTTTAGGATAAAATAGCTCCAAAACAAATTGAGATACTGATTTGAAACAAAATGCATTTAAAGGTATGTATTTTTTTTCTATACGACGATGTAGAAATTTAAAATGTGCGATTCATAGAAGTATAAAAAATTACAGTAGCGAAAATTTCGAAACGGAAATTGCATGAAAAAAGGTGTTATCTTTAAAAAAATGACGTATGCGTTACGCACAGATCCGTTTGGCTTGTAAAATATAGATAGATAATTATATTTTTAAATAAAAAATATGAATTATTTATGAAAATTTACTCGAATGCTCACAAGAGTAACATTGGTTGTTCTGATATCTGAAATATAAGGTGAGGACTTATTTTCTGATACTTTTTTCTGCACATGCAAAAACATATAAAATGCTCGAATACTGACTCTGAATATAGAATATGGTGGTTGTAGCTGAATATGCGGATTTATGGAAAATGGAATCTATTCAATGACCTCAGACATCGTTTCCGATCATGTTTTCTGTGTTTTTCTTGTGAACGAAAGTTCACTTAAATATAAGAAAAGTGACGACAGCCTCATAAATTCTATGCACTGTAAAAAAAAAATCGGTTAAATTTAAGGCGCAGCAAAGTTGCCAGCAGTTTTTGCTGTAAAAATTACAGTAAAATGAGATGTAATAAAAAATTTACATCTCATTTTACTGTAATTTTTACGGCAAAAATAGCTGACAACATAGCTTCCAGCAGTTTTTGCCGCAAATTTAACGGATTTTTTTTTTTTTTTTTTTTTTTTTACAGTGTAGATATTACAGGCTATCTAGGTTAATACGTCAATTTTCACAATTTCAATGTCACTCTAAGGGTCGTGGTGAAAGTCACTGGCCAAAAACGGAATCACTTAGGACTCGATGAATAATCGTTTGCAGCCGAATTTTGAGTTAAATGGCAACAAAAAGACTGTGAGGATTCAGCGGAAATAATTCAAAGTTTAGACGTTAAAAAAAATGTAGAACATTATGTTTTACAAGGTTGTCATATAATTTAAATATACAGGGTGATTCATAAAAGATGGGCAGAACTTTAAGGGGTTATAGTACACTTAAAGACAAATAATATTAAATGGGAGACTAAGGGTCCCAGACGTATTCCCAAGGAGACAGGGGGCATTAAAGTTTAGGGTCCGAAATTTCAAATGATTATAAAAAATGGAAAAATTGGTTGATTCGTTTGCGGTTTTTGCAAAAAATTTTCTTTATGCCAGTATTTTCTTGAAATAAAATTTTAAAGTTCAATTTCAAAAAATGCCGATAGGAGGCGCGTTAGACTTTGGAGTAACAAACAACTATTTTTTAACGTTATTTTTTGTATTTCTTTAAATGATTTCGAAAGCTTAGACTTAAACTTAAATTTTGATCTAAAAATCTGAGTCCTAACGAGTAGTTAAGTAGCGTAAACTGAAATTTGAAATTTGAAACCCTTCTCCCCCCAGAACAAAAATCAGTTATTTCCGATCTTTGTGTCGTAGATTAGGCTCTAACTACTGCCGCGTTTTGCTAAAATTACTCTTTATGTCAGTATTTTCTTGAAAATAAATTTTAAAGAAAAGTTTCAAAAAATTCCGATAGAGGGCGCTTTAGACTTTGGAGTAACGAATTACTATTTTATACCGTTATTTTTTGTGTCTCATTAAATGCTTTCTAAAGCTTAGACTTAAACTTAAATTTTCAGCTCAAAATCTGAATCGCTGAGCGTGGTTCAGTAGCGAGGGGAGGGGGTTCAAATTTCAACTTCTGAACATAGTTCAGTTTGCACTACTTAACCATGCCCAACGATTCTGTGCTGTGATACGAGGCAAAAATACAACTTTCGTCAAGGACTGCATAGTCGGAATTCACTCATAAAGGCACTGGCACAGTTGGAAACGTCGCTCATGCAAACGTTAAAGCTCCATTCCTGACGCTAGTCTCCGGGTGAAGAAGGAGACAGAAAGTATGCAAATGTCAAATGGGGAAGAAGAAGAACACGTATGCAAAATTTCGACACGATTCAGGCATAAAAACCACTGAACGGTGAGTCAAGTGTAAGTCGCTGTAGTAATGAATCGGAAGATGGTGCCCTTCACGAATAAGGAAAAGGCTGAGATGCATTTAATTTACGGAGCGGTAGATGGAAATGGTGCAGAGGCACAACGAATGTACGGAGAGCGATTTGCCAACAGGCGGTTGCCTAACCGCAAAACTTTCGAGCGCTTGCACAGACAGTTGTGTGAGACGGGATCATTTCTCGCTTCCCGGTCGAATGCAGGTCGTGCAAAAAAGGACGAATCAGTAGTTGTTGCAGAAGCCATTCTAGATGTAGTAGCGGCGCAGCCAAGTACAAGTACACGAACAGTGGCTAGGCAGGTGGATACCTCACAGTCTATGACTTGGAGGGTACTGAAGGATGAACATTTGCTCCCGTTTCATGTGCAACGAGTCCAGAAACTGTCTCCAGGGGATTATCCAAATCGTATTGAATTCGCCCGCTGGTTTCTGCAGCAGAACGCGCTAAATCCACATTTTGGACGAACTGTGCTTTTCACCGATGAATGTACCTTCACACGTGAAGGTACATTTAACACACACAATGCACATGTATGGGCGGATGTCAATCCACATGCTACGTATCCACATGCTCATCACAGACGCTTTTCCATCAATGTTTGGGCAGGAATCCTCGGAGACCACCTAATCGGACCGTACCTTCTTCCTGAACGCCTCAACGATAAAACATACCTCACATTTCTGCAACATGTACTGCCAGACCTGTTAAACGTTGTTCCTCCACGCATCCGGCGGGTCATGTGGTTCCAGTACGATGGAGCGCCAGCCCATTACGTACGAGACGTCCGCAACTATCTGGACATCACATTTCCGAACAGATGGATTGGTCGAGGTGGTCCTGTTGCTTGGCCTGCTCGCTCGCCAGATCTTTCCCCCCCGATTTCTTTTTTTGGGGACAATTGAAGGCTCTTATGTATGAGACAGCCATTGAATCCCCCGAGGAACTGGTCGCCAGACTTTCCGCCGCTGTAGGGGAAGTGCGCGAAAAGCCTGATGTTTTCGCGAATGTTCGCCGTTCCATTCTTCGCCGTTGTTCTGCGTGCATAACCTCTGGTGGTCACAATTTTGAACATTTATTGTAATTACATGTTAATAAATATGCTTTGGTAACATAATCCTAATTTGTGTCTTTTTACCTCGTATCACAGCACACAATGTGTGGACATGGTAAACTGAACTGTGCTCAGGAGTAGAAATTTCAAACCCCTCTCCCCAGAAACTTAACCTCGTCTAACGATTCACATTTTGGGCTGAAAATTTAAGTCTAAGCTTTAGAAAGCATTTAATGAGACACAAAAAATAACGGTATAAAATAGTTGTTCGTTACTCCAAAGTCTAAAGCGCCCTCTATCGGAATTTTTTGAAAATTTTCTTTAAAATTTATTTTCAAGAAAATACTGACATAAAGAATAATTTTAGCAAAACGCGGCAGTAGTTAGAGCCTAATCTACGACACAAAGATAGGGAATAACTGATTTTTGTTCTGGGGGGAGAAGGGTTTCAAATTTCAAATTTCAGTTTACGCTACTTAACTACTCGTTAGGACTCAGATTTTTAGATCAAAATTTAAGTTTAAGTCTAAGCTTTCGAAATCATTCAAAGAAATACAAAAAATAACGTTAAAAAATTGTTGTTTGTTACTCCAAAGTCTAAAGCGCCCCCTATCGGCATTTTTTGAAATTGAACTTTAAAATTTTATTACAAGAAAATACTGGCATAAAGAAAATTTTTTGCAAAAACCGCAAACGAATCGACCAATTTTTCCATTTTTTATAATCATTTGAAATTTCGGACCCTAAACTTTAATGCCCCCTATCTCCTTGGGAATACGTCTGGGACCCTTAGTCTCCTATTTAATATTATTTGTCTTTAAGTGTACTATAACCCCTTAAAGTTCTGCCCATCTTTTATGAATCACCCTGTATGTTCTCATATTGAAATTTTGTTAGTGATGCGTTTGCTTCCAATATAATAAATATACTAAAATCTATATCCGCCTTGTTATTGGAGATCTTCATAATTCATCTTTAAAAGTTCGTTTCATAAAATGAAGTACATTTAGAAACTGCGTATGAAATACAGTCAATCAGGGCAACATTGACCTATCAAGCTAACTTTTGGTTAAGGGATAAAACAAGATTAAATCTGCTACTTTACATGAGTTAACGGCAAAGTTTTGGTCTCAAAATATAGATATCAGCATGAGTGTAAGTCTGACAACTCATTGGAAATAATTTGCTAAGGTTGCACCATGGCAAATTTGATTAAAGTTTCGTAAAGGTCGAGTAAAGTTACCCTGATTTGGAGCACAGGTACCCTGATTGAATGTAAAGTCTATTGTTACCTCGTCCAAATCCAACCCTAACAACATATGCTTTTTATACTCACATAGTCCAAGAACCGAAACCATATGTTATCGAGCACAAGAAAAAAATCTTTTTCTTTAACCTCTTCAGACCTGAGCCTAAAATAACTCTACATATATATATTTATTGCTTTTGCGTGATCAAAATGACACCCTAGATGACAGAAAAAGTCATTTTCATGCAATCAGTAGTTTAAGGGACTGGTTATTTAGGTTTGCAAATATGGATATAAAAGTACCCTACAAATCCCCTACAAACACCAGTTTAATTAGCAGTAATATAAATTTACGCAAAAACAAAATTATTGTCTTTAAACATATAAATTATTAGCAAATCCTCAAAATTTTATTGTAAAGCATCTAAGTTAAATAATCATGAATATTTCTTACTTTCGTGGCCACAATGTCTTGGAAGTATTTTCGAAACTCGGATGACAATAATACTTATTTTATGAGGTCATATTCATCAGTGCTGACATTTATTGGTTTTGTTTTAAAGCAAAAAAAAAAAAAAAAAAAAAAAAAAAAAAAAAATCAGCTGTACAGAAATAAAGCAAAACTGCAAAAAATTCGAACAGTCTAGTTTTTATGAGGAAAAGAATGGAGGTACACATTTGAGTACCTCAGGTCTGAAGAGGTTATAGATGAGTGGTAATAGGGGAATATAATGGTCTATGTCTGACGGAAGCAAATTGCTGCATAAGCCAAATATTAATACTACTAGTGTTTGACTTGCTGGTACAGCGTTGTGTTTCTCCAACAATCAAAAGTATGAAAACATGGAAAATTGGGTGCAGGAAAACACAATGTTAAGACAACCACTAGTGGTGTTAATTTTTGGCTTATGCAATACTTCGCTTCCGGCAGACATGAATCATTAAATTCCTCTATTACTTTTTCTATTGCTATTAAATTTGTAGCTTTTAATGAGCACGTGAAAAGCATCTTCAAAGATTAGTTATACATACATTTCTTGCTTTATAATTTCCTTAGGATCTTTTCTTGGGCTCGATAACACTGTGTTTTGTACTGTCGGCTCTTTGGCTAGAAGAACTTATGCACCTTTTTAACAGTCAGTATCTTTAAATACATAAACTTCATTTATCTGACCGCCAATGTGCCGCCATTAAAATTTATACCTCGTTTTAGAAAGAGAAAGCATGATGGTGCAATAATATGACTAGTGATCCTAAAAATGCTATTAGACGAGGCGTCAAACTCTCTTCAAATTCCAGGCTTCTCCGTGTTACCTTAAAATGCTATTATACGTAAAAAAATTTAAGCTAGAAAAATCGCCGCGTTTTTTCGTCTTCGAAGCATATCATTGGCTGCTCGTTAAGAGGCTTTACCGTCATCTGCATTTTCAAACATTTGATTAGATGTTACTGGCGACTCGCTTCGTTTCAGGCGTCAACGACGCTCCGACTCAAGAGATTTGCAAGTTTTCCGAGCGAGCTCCGCTGCAGCCATAGGATAACATGGAGCCGCCTGGAATTTGAAGCGACTTTTACCCTTCTTGTAATAAAACTTTTATGGGATCAAGGAAGTTTCTTGAAAAGCGCGCGATTCTCTTGTGTCTGAGCATTTCTAACGCCTGAAGCGAAGCAAGTCGCCAGTAACAGCCAATACAATGCTTGCTAAAGTTTTTTCACGAACAAACAATGAAAAAACACAGACGATTATTCTCGCTTTTAATTATTATATATAATAGAAGTTATATTTTATAAATATATATAGGACAGTTGCACCATAAAATTTAACTAATAATAACACATTGCTCATAAGCTCACGTTGCCATATTAATTTTGAGGAGGCCAAAATCATAGTTCCATGCAATAACCCAGTTCAAGTTAAAATAATAGAATCCATCGAAATCATAGCACGAGAAAATAAACCATATAATGATAATTTATTCTACAATGTACCACAAATATGGCATAACATCATAAAATCTTAAAATATTTATTTCCTTGGAATATTTTAATACTTACTAACGTGTAATTGGCAACATTTTTAAAAATTTTAACTCATTTAGATTTTAATTTAGTAGAAATATTATCTGTCGATCAAGATGTAAACGTAGTCCTTCCATTATCATATTTTCCTGAAGACGCCCGCAGAAGACGGCGCGAAACGTTGAAAGTTTTATTTTATTTTAATTGTACAAATATATATTAAAATTCCTGTTTTGTGCACCATTGAGCAATGTGTTATTATTAGTTAAGTTTTATTTTGCTGAAGTCAATGAAAAAGCCGCGAAAATTAATTCGCAATCAAGACGTACAACAATAAAGACTAAAAGTGCTATAAAACGTGCGGTGCTGGAGGCGTCATGTAATCCTATGAGACCAGGGGAGTCTCCCACACTTCTCCAGAGAGTCCCCTCTTCCCATAGGATAACATGGAGACGCCTGCAATTCGAAGCGTCTTCGACGACACGTGTAATAGCACTTTAAGAAGTAAATACGCTTTGTTACATCCAGTAGTGACGACAATGACTTAAATTTATGCAAGTGACGATAGCAAAGCATCTCATTATTGCAATAATAAATTCAGTCATTGAAAACTGAAGGAAAAATATGTAAAATGTGTTAAGGCCCCAAACTAGTTGCAGACAAAGACCCAGATGATAGTGTTACGTGTGTGGGAGCTTTCTTTTCAAATATCTCGCTGAAATTTTAATATTTTTACATGATTTTTTAAATGTGTTTTTTTTTTAAATAATGTAAAAAATATTAAAATATGTGCGACATATTTGAAAAGAAGTCCCCATAGACATAAATTTTATCATCTGGGTCTTTTTCTGTGGCTACAGTTGCATTTTAAATGTTCAAAGTGGTCCGTAGTAAATGAGTAAAAAAAATGCATTTGTAGATGAAGTTAAGTATAATTAACAACAATTTATGGGCGTGTCCGCTTTAAATGAACTGATATAGTGCTGCAGAATTTTCCTATAAATTGTCACTATGGCGTTGTGACGTTATTTGATGACATCAGAAACCAAATGATACAAGTGACAAAGAATGGATTTGAAGTAAACAAGGTGGAACCCGTCGAATTTCGACGAAAGTAAATTTTTAAGTAGGAGCTGTATTATTGATTTATGATAAACCTACAAAATTAGCTATAGTAAAAAATGCATCTTACAATGGACAGTCTTACCCTCAAACAAATATTATTTAAAGCTAAAATTGAGAAAAAAAAATGCTATTTCTATAAAACTCAGTTGTCCAAATTATTCAAATTAAACATTAATCGCATATGTAAAAATATAATAATAAAGCAAAGTATAATAAAGATCAATTATTAAGATGAAGTTATCAATTGAGGCTCTTATGTTTAATATAAATGCGTATGAAACAAAAATTCAAATTGACGCGATTTTAGAATTTCACGTGAAATCTAAATTCGTCATAATTTCCATCTTAAAATTTACTTGCGCACATTTCAATTTTTATCATTTTTAAGAGAAAATGGCGTATTTCTGTTGCCACAATTTCAAAATTCATACTAAAAACTATAAAAAAATAATATGTCAAGAATAAATTGAGATACAGCTTTCAAATAAATTGCATTTAGAAGTACGTATTTTTCGGTATACGATGGTGTAAAAATTGAAAATGTGCGATGTTAAGAAGCATAAAATTTGTAGTACCGAAAATTGCAAAACCGAATTGCATGGGAAAGTGTTGCCATTCGCAAAATGACGTATGCGTTACGCACAGATACGTTTGGCCTTTATAATACAAATTGAGTTTAAATTTAATTGACGTGAAATTCAAACATCAATAGTAATTGACTGAATTAAATAGGAAATTGCTGCTTATTTTATAGTGGTCCTTAACCTTTAGCACTCAGTTGTCTCCTCTGCGGAGACATCCTCTTTCCTTGCAAAATCCGTTTTTGTCATCAGTAATAAAGAAAATTAAAATTTGCTTTATTTAATCAGAGCTTTTTTCAAATTGTGTACTTGAGAGAAACTTCTTTTAAAAAACTGGTGCTGGCAGGGCCTGACTAAAGCAGGGGCATGCGGGGCAATTGCCCTGGGTCCCCCGGCTTAAGAGGGCTCCTCAAAGACAGATATAAGTTTTTTGTTAAAAGAGTGTCAAATGATAAAAAATGGTCAAAAGTGACCAAAATTCTTTTTTTTTCAATTTTAAAGGTTTCTCTTCTCCTACTCCCTCTGTTTCCGTACCCAAAGCCTCCTTAAAACCTCACATTTATCCTCATATTCCTGTAGTTAAAAAAACTGTATTTTATAATTTTTTAAAGTTGTCTTTCTTCTGCCATTATGTAAATAGATGTGAATAGTACTTGGTACGAAATTTATGTACACATACAGTAGATATGAATTTCAGTTTTAGTCACTTCAGTATAATTTATGAAAAATTTTAAGGTAGAAGGGGGCCCCCTAATAATGTTTGCCCCAGGGCCCCCCCACTGTCTAAGTCGGGCCATGGGTGCTAGCCAAATAAAATTTGTGTAAGAGACGCCGGAGTCTGAAGGGTTAAACTTTTATTTAAATAGATGTGCAAAAGATAGAGTACAATTTGCTTTAAATTTCTAATTAATAAATAATTATTATTATTTGGCAAAAGTGGTTGATGTCTAGAACTCAGCACATAATATAAGAAAATCACTTATATTTCATTACCTAATAAAAAAAAACCATATTTCCCAGTCATCTGTGCATTTAGTTCAATTTTTATAATTTTGTCACTTATAACCCTTGGAATCTGTGGGTCCACATCTGTTACTTTTTAAAATGCACCATTCCGCTTTATACACTTTTCAAAGTTAGTTTTTAAAACATGTGGGAAATTGCACGTGAAGCGTAGCAAATGAGGTGCGTGTTCGTACGATAACGAAGTTTTAAAAATATCACTCTCATATATCAATCTCATAAAACTGTAAATAATTACAATTAAAATGCGCACCAAACAATGTTCTCCCTATACCATTATGCAATGGAATACTTTTGTGTGGCCTTGTAAATCAATAACAAATGTTCTTTGCACCTCAGATAATGCAAAATGTATATTATAATATCTGCTTTATAGATGCATATCAATTTTATTACGATCGAATGAGTGTAACACCGTTAAAATGCATTTGAAACATTTTCCCCCATTAACCGTAATGTAACGGAATATTTTTGATTGTCCCTGTAATTGAACTATGCATCCGATTTTGATATAACTTGAAATAACTCGACAAAATTATGTAATAATTATGTATTAAAAATTTCAAACGATTAAAATGCATTTGAAATTTTTTTCCCCATTGACCGTAATGTAACGGAATCCTTTTGATTGTCATTGTAATTGATCTATGCATCCGATTTTCTTAAAATTTGAAATGACTCGACAAAATTATGTAGTAATAATATATTTTTAATTTCAAACGATTCGGTTGGGTAGTTTTTGCGTTGTTATATGCGCACGGACGGACTGAACGACAACAATAGGTGCTACGTATTTACATAATTACGAACGCACCTAAAAAAAGAAATGTCACGAGAAAGTACTTGTACAAATAAAAGCATTTTTCCTGTAAAGCGTTTCATTTTATGATAGCTTCCCGTACATTTAATCAAATGAATATCGAAAAATGCATATTTTGAATTCATGCTACATTACTAAAAAGAAAGGACATCATACTTACAAGGAAGGTCTCCATACGGGCATACTCAGAAAAATCTGAAAAAATTACAGAAAGTTTTTCTCATATAGTTAAATATTTTTATAAAAAAAATTTCGGCGGAACCTCCTTATAACGTCCGTAAAAAATAATAAAAATTTCGTTTAATTGGCGATTTATCTCCGGTTGGTGAAAAAACGAAATTTTTAAAAATACGCTTTTACGCTTCGAATACTTTTTAAAGAAAAAACTTTCTATGTTCAATTTATTTAAATAAGTTTAGTTTAAGTAATTTTAATTTTGCATTTTTACTTTACTTTAAGTGTAATTTTGTCATATACGTTTGTATGTACTTATAACAAAATGAAATTAATATATTTTACCATTTAAAACACAATTTAAATTGATTAAAATTGTTCCAAATTGAAAAATACACCGTTAAAAATCTGCTGCATTTTGTTTCAACGCACTCCTTTGCTTGTATAGAAAACGGTTACTTGGCCGTGAAATGGAGCTTTCTCATTGGTTGGAATAGAGATATTATATACAAGCGGTGGAGTGCGTTGCAACAAAATGCAGAAGATTTTTAACAATGTATGACACGGTCAATTCATCGTGCTATGGAGCATTCTCATTGGTCAGAAGAGAGACATTCGATAAAAGTAGTGGAGTGACGTTGCAGTAAATGCTGCAGATTTTTAACAGTGAAGTCAATTAAAATCAATTTTCAGATTCGTTAAAATCGTCTGCTTTTGGCGAGGAAATGCACTGCTCGCCAAATCCCGCGTCGCTTTCAGCTTTTCACGTCAATTATTCCAAACTATTTTATTTTTTTACATATCTAATAATGTAATTCCGCCACTAATTTTCACTGATCCTTTGTTACCTACATGAGTAGTTTAATTCGTTTTTTTTTTCAAAAAATTCTGAGTATGCCCCCAATGGAGACCTTCCTTGTTAGATGTAGTTATCCAACTGTTTTAATTTATGAGTGAAAATTTACTGAAGCAATCATCTAATGTAGATAAAGATATTCATTTGAATTGCTTTTCGCAGACATTTTACTCTAACGAAGTGGCATAAACTTCACTTTCATTTGCATCGCCGGTTCTTCAGTGTAATTGCATATTGTATGTTCACATTGTTAAAGTTGGAAACATGCATTATTTCTTGCAATAGAAAATAAGTCTGAATACAGAAATTGAGTATGATAATAAACACTCGTGTTGATTAAGAAACGTCCAAGTTGGTTATGCAATATTTTAGAGAATATAATATATATTCTTGCTTAAAAATATTATGTTGTATTTTCTACTAACTATTATAAGTGAGTAGTAGGAAAATAAGAGTACGGGCTCAGCCGCAGGCGGGGCGGCGGGGCCGTCCCGCCTGCGGTGCCTCCGGCTGTCCCTGCGGCTGTCCCTCCGCATCCCTCCGCGCCCCGCCGCCCCCGCCGCAGCAAACCGTCCCTCCTGCGGTACCTCCTGCCCCCCTCCATGCATCCCCCTCCACAAACGCCCCCTAGTGGAAAAAAGGAACATTCTATTATAACAGGATAGGTGATCAACCTTCCCTAATTAAAAATATTATCAATCACATCTCAACTCGGAATCATACTATATGATGAAGATTAAATTTATATTTGAATTTTGAACAACCATAATTTTAATGAGTATTATTAATTAAGCGAAACAATTAAAATCTCAGTTTTTAACCATTTTATTTAGATTTCTTCAACTACAAGGTGAGATTATCAATTTAACACAAGAAAGTTAAACATATATTTGAATTTTGCTTGATAGACATCTTAATGAGTATCGTTAATTAAGTAAAAACAATAGAAAATATCCAGTTTTATAGAAAAAGACTGATTTCTTACGATTTTTATCAACTACATGATCAATGTAACGACTTAAAAGTTGAAAGTTAAACGTACATCCTAGTTTTTCAACTGCTATAACCTTAATGAGTATCGTTAATTAAGTAAAAACAATTGAAAATATCAAGTTTTATAGAAAAAGACTGATTTCTTACGATTTTTTCAACTCAAACTTCAGACTATCAATTTGATAAAAAGAAATTTAAGCATGCATTCCAGTTTTAGACAACCATTTCCTTCATGAACATTATTAATTAAGCAAAACAACAGAAAATATTAAATTTTTAACTGATTTCTTCATATTTTTTTTTATTTATTTATTTTTTTTTTTAATATAAAATCAGAATACACAACTTAAAATAGAAATTTAAACATATTTTTTAGTTTTTGAAAGTCGTTACCTCAAAGAATTTCGATAATTGAACAATTAACAAAGGAAACTAATGATTTTTTAACGAAAAAAGACGAATTAAACGAATTTGGTTAACTTTTACTCTAATTGGAAATTTCATCGTACTTTATATATACCAACTAAGTAGAATTTTAATACATAAACGAATAATTTAAAGAAATCCTCAACACACAAATGTGAACCTGCAGAGCATTTCTTATTACGTCATATCTAAACTAAAACTTTTTTCTGCAACCCCTCCATGCATGCATTCCAGGTAGGGGAACATAACAAAGAATTTTGACGTCACAACTTACAAAGGTTTACAACAAAATGTTTACGTTCAAGAAAAAAGTATCACATAGAGAGAAAAAAAGAAGAGATTTAAGCTATTTATCCATTCTAGTTTTATAACAGTTACCACAACATCTCCAAATTAAAATTTGGAAGTCATAATGAGTGTAATTAATTAAGCAAAATAATAGAAATATTAGTTTTTCAGAGGGGAAAAGACGAATTTAAACAAATTTTATTAGTTTTACACTAGTTTAATAATAATTTTAAGAGGAAAAAGACGAATTTAAACTTTTTTTTTTTAGTTTTACACTATTTTTTCTCACCTCCAACACGTATATATCAATTTTAACAGAAGAATTAAACGTATATTTTAGTTTTTAACAACAAAATCTTAACAAGTATCATTAATTAAACAAAAATAAATATCAGTTTTAAAGAAAAGACGAATTTGAATAATTTTACACTAGTATTTTCAAAAGCAACATGGAAATATCAATACTTATTCACATATTTAACTTATTCACTGTATTCAATACTATAGTTAATAAATTTGGATACACTTTAAGAATTTCCTAATCTATAATTATATATTAGCTGTATGTTTAATGTTACCCACGTTTTCAACATTAGTTCATAATCGTGAATTTTGTATTTTAAATACCATGTATTCAGGTTCAGATTATTTTCACTTGAAATCATACACAATTTTTTAACAGAGTTTGTTTTTGAAATCATTGAAGCAACTGTATTTAATATTTTTAACACCAATTTTCTAAGATTGTCTAACATTTTCCGATTATACATCCCCCATAAGTACATTTCTAAATGCTACAATCACTTTACATATCGAAAAGATATCATTGAAGCAACTGTATTTAATATTTTTAACACCAATTTTCTAAGATTTTTTAACATTTTCCGGTTATACATTCCTCAAAAGTTTATATTCTAAACAATAGAAAATATTAATTTTAAGAATAAAAAGACGAATTTAAACAAATTTTATTAGTTTTACAATATTTTTTCTCATCTCCAACACGGATATATCAATTTTAACAGAATTAAAGGCATATTTTAGTTTTTAAGAACAAAAATGTAGTAAGTATCATTAATTAAACAAAAAATAAATATCAATTTTCAAGAAAAGACAATTTTTTACACAAATTTTTAACTTTGAAATACATTTATTTACATATATTGTTACAATATATTACTAAACTTAAACTTTTTAAAAAGTTTGAATGTTTTTACAAAGGGTTCATATTTATATTTTTCACGTCTTGACTGCATTCGAAATCTTACAACAAAAGTATACTTTTATTATTTTTATTATTATTATTATTCTAGAAAACCTAAAAAGTCATTTCTTGCTGCTTTAAACACTTGACATATTAAAACTACTCTGAGATATTCTACCCATATAATTAATCAAATTAGGACATGATTCATCTTACACTTCAAAATTTCTGAATTTTTACAATACTTATTTTCATCAAACTTTATTCTTGATCCTATATATTTTAGGAGTACAGAATTTTAACATCTGTTTTTATCTACTTATCAGAAAATTATTAAAACACCCAACAACATTTTCCAAATATGAATATTATCTTTACAGTTTAATAATACAAAACATACACGAATACAAAGTTTAATTTTTACAAACATTTCATATTTCAAACCAAACTTTTCGAAATTTTCACATCATAAGAGCAAACATTAGACGAACTTTTTAACTTTTTAACTTTTTTTATTGCTTAGATATTTTCATCATAACTTTTAATTATGATAATTATCCATTTTTAGGTTGATTGTCGAAAAACTGTAACTGAAATTACATAAACTTAATGTAAAAAACCATGTTCTCACACAATTTCTTGAAATTCAACAAAGAATTGACTATTACTTATCTATTATTATTCTTATTAAATACTTATCTACATCAATATCGACTCTCGATAGTATATAGATATTTCATCATTACACACTTACAACTCTTTTCAAACGTTTATCAGAAAAATAAGTCAATCAAAGTCTAGTAGTTATCACACCTGTTCCTCAGAAATATTACTATCATATGAAACAGTAAAGAAAATTAATAGATATTTAATATTTAATAACCTCATACGTGAAATTACTGTCGAAATGAGAATACTAATTATCTATAAAATCAACTGTTGAACAAAAAAATAGTACAGATTACCGAAAATTCAAATGTTTTTTCTGCAAAAGTTACAAAAATTAACAAATGAATGACAAGTTAGAGAAATAACTAAAAAAGTTAATGAACATATTTACAAATTTATTAAAATCACACCTTTTTCTGGATTACAAACCGCAATTTCTTGAAAAATTTATCACCGAATTTGTAAGATTTTAGTCCTAGTATTACATACACTCAATAAATATTCAAAATTAACAAAAATATAATTTTTTAGTCTCATCAATAAGCAGAAATTCTATATTAAAAGAATATTTTCATAGTAGTACTTATAAAAATGAGAGTTTACAAACTGATTTTCATAATTTTATCACATTTAAACTTAATATTTTACATAAAACATTATTTAATCAAATTTTATGCTTTCTAATTCAGTAAAATTCAATACTTTTTTAGTTTTTAAACCAATACCACAATATTTATTTACATCAAACTTGATTCTTCACCTTTTATATTTCCACATTACACACGTGAGATAAATACTAACTTGGATCAGGAGTTGAAGTCAATTGATTTCATTCGATTTTCATCATGTACGCATTGCTCCTACACGAAATTTCTTACTGCTATAATCATCTAATGTATTAAAACTAATCTCCTCATATTTTTAATCAATTCACCAGATGTTTCATCTCGCACTTCTGAATTATCGTGCATCAAGTTGCTTAAAATATAAATACTATCTTTATAGTTTTAATGATATATAGTATACATGGTTTATCTTGAGTTAGCACTTCCATACTATTAATCAAATTATATGTTTCATCTTGCACTTAATCTTAATGATTTCATCTTGCATCTGAATTATCATCCATCGAGTTTTTTTTTTTAAATAATAATATATTTATAGTTTTTGATTATACATAGCATGTACAAATACAATCTTTAATTTTAACATTTCATATTTCAAATAACCTATTTCCGAAACCAAGCTATGTGAATTTTACCACAATACTTATTATCATAGAATAATTTGTGTTTCACACTTTTCTAAAAATTATCAGATATGTACCCCTCAGAGAAATTACTATCATATGAATAAATGAAGAAAATTTAATTTATATTAAATGTACACGAAATTGATTGCAATATACATGTATTTAATAAAAATAAATAAATAAGCGATTATTTATACATTAAACCTTTACTAAATATATATTTCTTTCATTATACAGATGTTTCAACAAGATGAACCAAAACAGCAGCAAACTTCAGAAATTAATGATCCGAATGATTCATCCCTAGCACATGTAGCGTTAACGAATAACACATATGTGAGTACTTATATGAGAAATACTAGAATTCGTATATGAAACGTAATTAGAGTAAATACAAAATGATTTGTCTTACTACCTATACTTTAACAAGTGCTTTTTACCTATATTATTGAAGAGAATCCTAACTGTGTCCATTTATTTCTACTACAGATGTGCTCTATTTGTTACAAACACTTCTTAAGTAAATGGAATTTAACAGAACATACAAAAATCTATACAGATGAAAAACCTTACACTTGGAAAGATTACCATAAATGCTGTTTTCAAGGAGACGTGAATAAAAAATGCACACATCATCATATAAAGCATCGTCAGATATATGTAAACTTAGCGAAGATATTCAAAAATTAGTCAGACTTTTGTAGAATTTAGAAATAAAGGAAGATATTTAGGCTATTTATCCATCATATTTTCACAACACTTACCACAATATCTCAAACTTAAAATTTGGAAGACACACACTGCTGAAAAGTAATTTTGTGATTCTTCTAACCAGTATGAATGTATAGATATTATTTTGCAGTGTATTCTTTGAATGCTCACATTAAATATTCTTTTATATGCATATATCGTTGTGTTTATTTTTCTAATACCTATTACATTAATGAAATACATAACATTTTAAGTGAAATAACACTCTCACAACTTAAAAAATGCATAAGAACATACAAAAAATAAGCAGATGTATGAAAAAATATGCAAGTTTACAAAATAATTTCATTGTTTTCTAGAAATATTAACAAAAAATATTTACAATATGAAAAAATTGCAAAAGTGAAAAGAAAAAACACAAATGTAAAAACAAAAACCACAAAGTGAAAAACTCATAACAAAGTTTTTCAAAAAAAATATTTACAACAAAATTTTTTTTTACAAAAACCAAAACTTCCAAAAATATTTTTTTCAAAAAATTTTTTTTTCAAAAACATTTTTTACAAAAATTTTTTTTTCAAAATAAGTTTTTACAAAAGTAAAAAAAAAGAAAATCACAACGTTAAAAAAATGAAAAATTTTTGTTAAAAAAAGTGTAAAAAAATTGCAAAAAAATGTTGCAAAAATTTCAAAAAAGTTATGAAAAAAGCTTCAAAAATTTCGTTGGTTTTAATGCAGTATGCAATGGCGAAACCATTTTATTACAAGAAACCATTTTATTACACCAAGTCCCCCTATTTAACATTTATATCCGCTTAAAACTCCAAAAAATGAAAAAATAATTCATTCTTAACAAAATTACTCCTAAAAAAATAATTTATTAATTCACCATGAATGCACCCTTCTTAATTAATTCTTTATTAAAATATTAACCCCCGAAAAAAAAATATCCTTCGTGTATGATTAGCCTAAAATAATAATTTCCCCCAAAAACCCGCTTAACTCATCATGTAAGTGTACAGTGGAAAAAAAAAAAAAAAAAAAAAATCAAACTCCTCAAAATTTCTGCTTAAAATCAAAAAAATAAACTCTTAAATTTCACTAAACTGAAAATTTTTAAGTGGCCACATTAAAATTAAAAACCACTCATACAATAGTATAGAAAAAAACAGTCTGTGTCCCCAAAATATCCGCTTAACCCCTTATTTAAAACACGGTGGAAAAAAAAAGTCGCTTTATTCCTTATTTTTAATTACTTTTTAATTACCTTTTTAAATGAACAACAGCAAAACTCTATCGAAAAAAATTACCACATTAAAATAACCTATCATACTACAGCACGCCGAAATAATTAAAGTGTGTTCATTATTTTTAATTATTATTTGAAATTAACTTTAATGATTCATTTGTTAAATTGGATTAACTTTTACACTTGACTCAAAATAAATTTAAACTGTTGAAAATTTTAAAGTTTAAATTATTAAAATTTTTTAATGAATCACCGCTTGAAAAATAATCCCTCATACAAGAGTATGTTGAAAAAATTTCACTCATAATTTTTAATTACCTTTTTAAATGAACAACAGCAAAATTCAATCGAAAAACATATCCCACGTACTGTAACACGCCGAAAATTTTAAAGTCCCCACATTAAAAAACACCATCGTATTGTAGTATACTTAAAAATTCTAACTCCCTGAAATTCCTGCTTAAAATTTAAAAAAAATCCTTTTAACCCCTTCTCTTACAAGAGGATGTCAGGAGGAGGATTGAGGAGGAGGGGGAATGAGGAGGAGGGCTGTGGAGGAGGATTGAGGAGGAGGAGTGAGGAGGAGGAGTGAGGAGGAGGAGCCCACCACCACCACCACGCTCCTCGCTCCTCCTCCCGGGGCCGGACAGACATTTTTCCCCTACTTATTGACAAAATAAAAAGTGTTCTGGAATCGTTGTTTTAAGTTTTAACACGTAAAAGAAAAATATTTTTCAACTTTTAATTTTTTCGCATTTAATTTTAAATTTTAAATTTTTTTAAAAATTTAAAATGGCCACCATTTTGAAACAAAATGGTGGATGATGCTGGCCAACGAATTCGGTCGAGACATTTTTATGTACTATGTACATACCAAGTTTCATTGAAATCGGTTCATAAATACGCGGTTATCACGTGACAAAATCAGATCGTTTCAAAATGTCAGCCATAAGAAAAATTCAAAGTGCTATAACTCAATCATTTTGTAAGATATAGACAAAATAAAAAGTGTTCTGGAATCGTTGTTTTACGTTCTAACACGTAAAAGAAAAATATTTTTCAAGTTTTGATGTTTTCGCATTTAATTTTAAATTTTAAATTTTTAAAAAAATTTAAAATGGCCCCCATTTTGAAAGAAAATGGCGGATGATGTTGGCCAACGAACTCGGTCGAGACATTTGTATGTACTATGTACATACCAAGTTTCATTGAAATCGGCTCATAAATACGCGTGTTATTACGTGACAAAAATCAGATCGTTTCAAAATGTCAGCCATAAGAAAAATTCAAAATGCTATAACTCAATCATTTTGTAAGATATAGACAAAATAAAAAGTGTTCTGGAATCTTTGTTTTAAGTTCTAACATGTAAAAGAAAAATATTTTTAAATTTTTAATTTTTTCGCATTTAATTTTAAATTTTAAATTTTTTTAAAAATTTAAAATGGCCGCCATTTTGAAACAAAATGGCGGATGATGCTGACCAACGAACTCGGTCGAGACATTTGTATGTACTATGTACATACCAAGTTTCATTCAAATCGGTTCATAAATACGTTAGTTATCGCATGACAAAAATCAGATATATATATATATATATATATGGTTATATATATATATATATATATGTCAATATTTGAACGGAGGGTGGTTTTGGGGTCTGGGGGTCATGATCGGTGAAAATATACCAAAATTTTCCGGAAGTGCTTTCCTCCGGACGGCTGCAATAGGTAGCTTTTTACTTTTCGTAATGAAAGGCTACCTAAAAATAAGCTTTGAATGATTATATTACGAAGTAATTTAAAAAATGTATTTTTTTGCGTTAATATTTATAATTATTTAATTTAAAGCATTTTATTATAAATTTTTTGGAATCAATATTTCTCCGATTCCAAAATACTCGATTTTCTTTTAACCGAATAAAACTTTAATTTTGAGTTGAAAAATATTTTTACCTGAACACGTTAATGTCTAATGTATTAGAAACAACGCATATAAAAATCGGTCGAGTTTTATTATTTTTTTTAAAATTTAATCGATAGTTAGATCTTTTTGAAAAATATTTTCAAGTATAATTAAATTACTTTACAGATCTTATAAGCTATATAATAAAAGCTTAAATCATATGACTGTTATCAACAATTTCGGGCTGATAGCTATATTTTTTATGTGCCGAGGTGGCAATTTTGGATTTTAATGTAAGCCATGCGCAAGTGGTAAAACCCCAAATATTGCTCTATCGTGATCGTTTAATCTATATTATATCAGTAAAAGTCCTAAACAACTTTGAGCTGACTGTATCGCTTTTCATATTTAAAAATTTTTCATTTTGATAAAAAAATAAAAAAAATTTCTTTGAAAAAAAACTACATAAAAATTGTTATGACTGCGAAGAATTCTGGTACTAGTTCGCCAAATTATATCCCGTCGACCAATTTTGCCAAATTATATGAATCACCAAACTCAAAGCAAAATTAAACATATTGACACAATTTTCATCTTAAATAAAGAAAAAATAAATAAATAGTGGAATATTAGTAAAAATACAAATGAAAACTCGAAATAAAAATCACTTATTGGCTTTTTAAACATGTGTATGATATTTATTCTCATTGAATGCGACATTTACGATCATCCATTATTGTCCTTTAATCTTATAGTTTTGCATGGTTTTTTGGTCGATGAGATAACCAAGTAGTACCAGAATTATTGATCAATTTATGTTAGCCGCATGAAAATCTAGCTAACAGAATTTTTAACTCATCAGTAAGCACTTATTTTATTTTTCGCGTGTTCAATTAAAACAACTCTTTGAAGTTAAAATCAAATGTCATGGGTTGTGGCTTTATTTAATATTATTCTTTTCTTTTCTTAAAAAAAAGAAAGGTGTGAAATACGTGACATTTAAATGTTTTAATTTTAATCGAAAGTTTTGTATTTTTTAATGAAATGAGGGGAAGAATTATATTTTTAAAGGAAAAAATAAGTTGTGACAACAATGTTTGGCGATTTATTACCTAAACCTCGTTAGCATGTAAATAAAGAGTTTTTGATTTCTCTATCACAATGTTCCGGTTTAAAAAAAAATTGAGCAAGGAAACTGAATTATGAATAAAAGTGACATGATACAATGCTTAGCATACATTTAAGGAGACAAACCGGTTTACAATGGGTGGCTAGTTCTTATAAGAACAGATTAAATAAATACTTTGTGATACTATGTATGTGTGTGTGTGTGATGATTTAAAAGTTACGAGCCAGAGACATCAACGCCGGGTTTCTCTTTCACCGCACAGAAGTCATGGCCACCGAGGAACAACAATAAATAGATGTAGAGGATCCAATAAATTACTCATTGGCTGCTGTAAGTTCATTTATTTAATCCGTAGTCATGAGAAAGGGAAAAGCTCCTGCAAACTGTCTTTTACCGAAACATTCCATCATTATTTCAGGGAGCCGTACTCATCGAAGAAAAAACCCAAGAATCCTCCTTCTCAGCTCGAGGCTTCCCCTCTTAAATCTAAAAAGAAAATTCTAGAACATTCTGTAACCTCAAACCGTCATTCTTTTATGTAAACAGAATTCTTGTCCAACTTCGAGATTAAACATTTCATTCAGACGATAGTTTTATTTTTTAAAAAAATATTATTTAACCAATTTATAATCGACTCAGAATTTCTTAGGCAGACGATTTTTATAAATAATTAATTTTAAGAGAAAAAGAAAAGAAATTAATTTATTAATATGCACACATCAAAGGTTGACGGAGGAAAAATAAATAAATAGATAAAATAAAATAATGATATTTTTTGAAAGGTATGGTTTTGGAATAAATTTAATAAGACTTTCTTAAAAAGGGTTTTTTAAAACATAGAAAAATGAATTTTAATTGGAATATTAAGAAATAAAAATTTAATTAAGAATATTTTTAATTTAGAGCCATCTTTTTAAATTTACGCATACTGGAATAATGTTTTTTAAGGCAAATTAAGAATTTATATCGTCTGCATAAAGATTAACAGATTAGATTTAGAAACAAGATTTTAATTTAATAATTTGAAGTAAGTACGGAACATTATTATAAGAAAATTAAGATAGTATAAAGGTTAGTTTTGGCGAAAAAATTTTAAATTTGTAATATATATACATATTGAAGTTGCAAATTTCTCCTGTAACAGTTTTTAATAGGATAAAAACTACACTTCGGTAAATAGTTGAATAAATAACCACATTGAAATTATTTAGATTTGACTGTTTTATTGTGCTTTCTAATATAAACTAGTCGTTGGGGGCTACCGTAATACTTACCCATCATTATTCATCATCGTAGGATATGCATAGCATAATACATGAAAACATAACATATGTAAACAATTTATAAAATGCATTACAATTCCAAAACAAAATATAAACGTATATTTAAGTATTTTTAACATATAACCATGCTCTATTAATGAATTTCTGATGAACCCATTTCGATATACTGTATGAAACGCCAAACTATTCAAGTAGCACTGAATTGCGTAAAAGAAACATCCTTATAACTCCAAAAATAATAATCATATTCACTAACGGTTTCTCGCATCGAATTAAATATCTCATTTCCAATTAAAAGATATCTTTGAATTGAAATTTGAATGAAATACAGGGTCATGAAAAATCAAAGAATACGGAAAGTAGGATTAGAAATATCTCAACAACTAATATACTGATCGACTTTGTTTTTAATGCAAAATTTGTGTTATATTATTGCCTTTTACGTCCACTCCTTAAAATAAAAGAATACGAAAATTTTTATATACTTTTCATCAGAACGAATTTTTTGAGAGCCCGAAAAAAATAGTTCCGGATAATCGAGGTTACTTATATTAAATAGGCTTCGTCCCATTCTTACATACTAAGCACATACAAAATTTCAAGTCTCTATCTCAATTTGTTCGGGCGATAGAGCGGTTACAGACAGACAGACAGACAGACAGACAGACGGACAGCAAAATTTTTTTTTCTAAAAATATGTTTTTCGGAATCTCCAGTGTCCGAAACGTGTAAATCCGTCAAAAAAACTTTTTCGATTTTCAAAACGATTGCAAGACTTACCCTATACTACACTGTAAAAAAAAAGGATCGATCTACTAAAAAACTTTAGTGATCCTTGTAATTACTAAAAACTTTTTAGTAATCTTAGTCAGTTACAAGAAAATCTGTAAGAATTACTAGAAAAATGTTAGCAACGCAACGAAGAGAGTTAATAGTTTTATATTTTTAATAACTATTACTAAAACTCACTTGCTGTGGCCTTGATAGCATAGTGGTTATAGTAACGGACTCCAGACTAAAAGGTCATGGATTCGATACTGGCCACCGCCAAATACACCCCGAATTTATGTAGTGTAAGTACTCGTTAGTAAAGGGATTATTAAAATCCTGTCGGAGCAGTTAGCGATGTTTGGTGCTGCTATCTATTGCAGTTTTGCCGAAAATCTTCCGCTTCAGAAGTCTGAATGCAGCTCGAAGGAACCTCCTGTCCTTCGGTCGCACGTAATGGTTATTAAAAATAATTTTGGAGCTATTATTAAAATTTGCTTGGTGGTTCATAATAAAAATTTTTAAGTTAGTTATACAAAAAATTATTTTGTTCAGTTTACAACAGAAATGCTTGTTTCACTTGCAAAAAAAAAGTTTGTAATGGTTACTAAAAATTCTGTGGAATACAAATTTACTAAAAAATTTTTAGTAACCTCTTGATTTTTTTTTTTACAATGTACGTATGATGGATAAGTAATAGGATTGAATAAATGACTTCATTCAATATGAAAATGCGATTTATTTTTATATAAATATGCATTAAATAAATTCCACAAAGTTTTTCTTTAAAAGTATCCTCTGGATATAAATGGTTAAATTTAAACGGTAACTCCAGCTCTTACTGATTCAGCTACCACTGTAAAAAAAATTTCAAGAGGTTACTAAAAATTTTTTAGTAAATTTGTATTCCACAGAATTTTTTAGTAACCTTTACAAACTTTTTTTTTTGCAAGTGAAACAAGCATTTCTTTTGTAAACTGAACAAAAGAATTTTTTGTCTAACTAACTTAAAAATTTTTAGTATGAGCCACCAAGCAAATTTTAGTAATAGCTCCAAAATTGTTTTTGATAACCATTACGTGCGCCCGAAGGGCAGGAGGTTCCTTCGAGCTGCATCCAGACTTCTGAAGCGGAAGATTTTCGGCAAAACTGCAATAGATGGAAGCACCAAACATTGCTAACTGCTCCGACAGGATTTTTATAATCCTTTTACTATCGAGTGCTTACACTACAGACATTCGGGGCGTATTTGGCGGCGGCCAGTATCGAACCCGGGACCTTTTAGTCTGGAGTCCGTTACTATAACCACTATGCTATCAAGGCCACACCAAGTGAGTTTTAGTAATAGTTATTAAAAATATAAAACTATTAACTCTCTTCGTTGCTAACATTTTTCTAGTAATTCTTACAGATTTTCTAGTAACCGACTAAGATTACAAAAAAATTTTTAGTAATTACAAGGATCACTAAAGTTTTTTTAGTAGATCGACCCTTTTTTTTTACAGTGTACTACGTTCAACAGCAATAAATACAAGGTCACCCAATTATTTTAATACTATCTGCAAAGTAATCGATTGAATCGAACAGATTTAATACTGTTTTTATTTAACAACATTAAAGTCGCAATCAGACCGGATTCAAGTAAAATTATTCAACTGTCTTATTCAAAAGCTTATCTGACATTCAAATAGTGTTTAAAATGCATTTTAGTGCTCACTTTCAGAATTAATTTATCGATACAAAATTCTGTTTTAAATTACAGAAGGTTTTAGCCGATATATTTCTCTGATAGTGAGTTTATAGTGAAGTGATCATTTGCATGGCATTATCATTTCTGTAATTTGAATGTGTTTCTTTTGTTTTTGATTGGATAATTATTATTTTGATAGATGTATATATTCCGGCTAATTCAAAAGCTATTTATTTAGCCAGCGTATGCGAGATTTGAAATCTCTAGTTCTGAACTAAACTGAAATAAATATTTGTTGATGTGTAGATTCTTGAATCTGTTGCTTGTTTCATAGAGTGAATTACGTTTTTTAAGGCGAAGGTGGACCTTCAAATCGACAAAAATCATCCAAAATTTCGAAAAATACTTTTTTATTTCCCAACTCATGAAGTGCTTATTATGAGTTTATTATAAGTATATTATAAGTGTATAATAAGTAATATTCATTTATTATATGGTATTTAATGTTCTTTATTATTGAAATATTGATATTTCTAACTCAACAGTGGATTTTCTCGAAATAAAAATTTCGGGATAATCTCAATTTTCAAAATGTTCCATGCGCATCCCTAATTTTTTGAGTTCTTCAAATTTCGTTATGCCATTACCTCATAGTACATAGAAAAAATGTTAGTTAAAAAAATTGTACTTCGGGCCTCATAAGCTGCAAATTCTTCATCAAAAGTATGATTTACAGTATTTTTTCACTATAAAAATTGGTATTTCGACTTATTATTACTATTAATTTTTATTTTCTATTTATGTTTAGGATTTCAACTAAGTTTTACTCTAAGGTCTGAAAGGTATCTCATAAATGAAAATTATTATTTTATATACAAAAGAAATGCGCATGGAGCATTTTTAATTAATTAATTATTTCAATAATTAACCCGCGAGTAGTCGCGACTTTTTTCATAACGTCATTAGTCGCGCTCGGTCTTTTCGCCGCTGACTTCCCCGCATACCAAATTTTTAAAATAAAAAATATTTTTCACCTAATATACGAAAATAATATTACAGCGAAGGTATACATTTGCAGTTTTCTTAAATTATGCATTTTATTCATGAGATCTGGAGTAACTGTAAAAAGTAAAAATGAACTGACATTAGTGATTTTTACGTAGACTTTTTCGCCAATTTTAACTTTGTCTCTAAAAATGTACCTGAAAGAAAAACAGAGGTGTCCTGTTACTTCACTAAGGTGGTCAAGAAAGCTTCAAAGTCAGCTACATGGTAAATCTCCATTGTATTTGTAATGTGATACAAGTTAGGGGGGAGATAAGTTATACGGGCGGCGAAAAGACCGACACGCGACTACTGACGGGTTAATAATTAATAATGACCAAAGTAATTAATATTTTTTACTTGCAATTTTAGCTTTTCTCGAATAACTACAATTGTAATCACATATTTTATTTTCAAGCAAATCGGTTCAAAAGAAAAAGAAATTTTTTTGAGAGTCCACCTTCGCCTTAATGTTTGTTAAGATGTTAGGGGCCATCGATAAGTGATGTCACATTTGAAGAGGGGGAGGGAGTTCATGAAATTGTGATAGTTTGTGACAAGAGGGTGGTAGGAGGTAAGAGGTTATGTGACACCAAACTTTTTGATTAAAATAGAATCATTTAAAATCAGCAGTTCAAATTTGAAGTTATCTTGAAATTTAAATTATTTTGTGTTCATAGAGTATAGATAAAATTTAAAGCCAAATATACTATTAAATTTCATTTCAAATTAAAAAATATCACTGTTTTTAATTGCTCTTTCATAATAGTAATGTATTACTTTTGTATATTAATTATAATAATTTTTATTGCAAACCTTAATCTGATTTCATACATAAGAAGTCCGCACATAACTTTTATTATTATATTTAGAAAAGTCATTAAAATACACAAATAAATGTTAAAAATAAAATTTAGCATATGATCTATAACATAGTGCTTTGTTTCTGATCTGTAAGTATATGTGTACTAGTATTAAAAAATGCTCTGACGAGCACAAAAAAGGTTAATATGTTTTTAAGTATAAAAAAGGATTTGACAAGTGCTTCTGTTATTATCTGAGCATGAGGAAGGATTAGGGATCCCTTCTTGGCTACAACCCACTTCAATGCCAACTTTGAAAAAATCATATTTGCACTTTTTCCATATAAAAGAAATCTGTCACAGTTACTATAAAAATGTGCAGTGTAAAGGCGTTAAAAGTAAAGATGCGACTTGATTAGACATAAATATAAGGCAAGGCGACATAGGGCCAAAAACCTAGTTACGCAGGTATCACATTCATGCACTGCCACTAACCACGTCCGCAGAGTAGAATTGCACAGAAAATTTATTTATAGTATACTGCAGAGTGAACAGTGCAGTTAACACGTAAAACTCGGTGGGAAGCTCTACTAAAGTACCGCAACATTCTTTTATATGGAAAAAGTGCAAATATGATTTTTTTCAAAGTTGGCATTGAAGTGGGTTGTAGCCAAGAAGGGATCCCTAGTCCTTCCTCATGCTCAATTGTTAACAGAAGCACTTGTAAAATCCTTTTTTATACTTAAAAACATATTAACCTTTTTTTTGTGCTCGTCAGAGCATTTTTTAATACTAGCCATTTAATTTTTTTGATAAAAACTGAAGATTTTCTAAAATCTTAAAAAAAAATTGCTGCTGTAAAAAATTGATAAAATGATGAAAGCAGCAGAAAATTTTGACGTATTGTTAGTATTGAACATCATACATCTGAATTGTGTGCTCGACATGAAAGCCTGCTTAAAAGTCATCGTCAATATGCAGGGACGAGATAGCACAAGGAAATTTTACTGCACAAGATAAGTACAACCGGAAACTCAACACAAAATGTGTGTGCAATGGAGTCAACGGGATTTGAACCCACAACCCCCTACGCTCGCAAGCGATTAGCGGCATGGTGTCTTAAGCACTCGGCCACGGAGGCCCCTTTTAATGTATTAGAATAATCAAAAAAGTCGTTTCATGTGCATTGCGTGGCATTGCATTGCCATATAAAATGCATCATATGAAAAATAAACCATGGAGTCGAACAAAAAATATATAATGTGTTCACAATTTTATTCGAAGAACTGAAAACTATAATAATTAAATATATTTAAGGTACTTTCTCAAATGGAACAAAAAATTGTAGAAATGAATAACAATTAACATAAGAATATTCCCGAAGGAATAAGAACTAAACACAAAAGCATACCTAAGAAAAACGAATTTACGCAACTTGCATCCAATGGGATGTGAGTACCACTACCCGCTAAATACGTTACCACGAGACTCCTAGTATCCCACCAGAGATGCTAACAATTTTAATATAGTATTTATATAAATACCTATATAAGTTACGTGACTGTCATGAAGAGCTCCCGTCTGACTGTTTCATTTTTTATATGCCAGCTGGCTATTTTTCTACTTTTATTTTAGCTAGCTCAAATGGTTCAATCGCCAAATAGGTTTCCTTCGCCATTATTTTATTTTAAATATAAAGCTATCGCTGACTTTATTTAAAATACACAACTTTCATTTAAAAACACATAAATTTAAAATATATTTATATCAGATACATTTAAATTATTCGTTTTTCTTTCATCTTATTAAAAATACTATAAGTAAATAAATTAATGTACTTTTTCAGTAGTTATACATGTTGAAAAAGTTCTTGGCGGGAAAAGAAATTTGGCAATGTATATTCTAGCAACCTATTTACTGTTTCATATACACAAGCATTTATTTTTCTGATATCAGTACAATATATTTATGGTACTACTTGATTATCCTGTCGACAAAAAACTATACAGAAACTGTAAGATAAATGCCAATAATGGATGAACATAAATGTTTTACACTCACTTGACATTAAACACTCTATACTTGTTTGTTGAGTCAACAAATGATTTTAAATTCGATTATTTATTTGTATTTTTATTAATGTTTTACTAATTTATTTGTTCTTTTGTTATTTAAAATAAATTTTATGCCAATAAACGAATAGATCTTGATATAGAGTGAGAAAAATATAATATACACTGCTCAAAACAATTAAAGGATATTTGAAGTTTTATATAAAATAAAGATATAAACGAAATTTTTTTTTGCCGAAAATAGAAGAAAATAATCACAAATGCAAATTTTTCTGGTTTTCAAACTGTGGAGTATGCAAATTTTGAGTTCGACGTCAAAAACGTGGCTTCAGCGGCAGCGAATGAAATTTGACTTTCACTGGATAAAAGAGAATGAAGACAAGGATGATCGGCATTCAGTGATTGCTTTGTTTCGATGAGTACGATGTCTCAGCGAAGTCATTTGACAGATTCAGAAGCTTGGAGAATTGTAGGTAAGTTAGAAGGGGGCCAAACTCAAGCCGAAGTAGCGCAAGCCATTGGAGTGTCACAAAGTGTCATTTCCAGGAACTGGAACCGTGTTTTGGAGAGTGGATGTGCAGGCCGAAGACCAGGGCAAGGTGGTAGACGGGCAACAACGCCCAATGAAGATCGGTATTTAGCGTTAACAGCTCGGAGACACCGAAACATGAACGCTACTCTTCTCCAACAACACCTACGCTCGGCTACAGGCAGCACGATTTCAACTCAGACTGTCCGAAACCGGCTCCATGTTGTAGGTCTGTATGCTCGCCGACCGATGGTATGTGTTAGATTAACATCAAGGCATCGTCGCGACCGCAGGGAATGGGCAACCGGACATGTCAACTGGAGAAGAAATGAATGGAGCAATATTCTGTTTTCTGACGAGTCCCGTTTTTCTGTGCATCCGGATAATAGGCGTATTTTCATCTGGAGGGACCGTGGCAGTAGGAATAATCCTACGTTCTTGCATGAAAGTGTCAGATTTGGCGGTGGAGGAGTGTTGGTGTATGGTGGCATCTTCATTAACGGGCACACTGACCTCTACATCATTTGAGATGGAGCTCTTACTGGTCGCCGATATAGGGATGAGATCCTCAGACCTATTGCAGTTCCTTACGCTGTAGCAATCGGATATAACTTCATTTTAATGGACGATAACTGCAGGCCACATCGTGCAAACCTGGTGGAGGATTTTCTTTTCGAGGAAGGAATCGTTCGAATGGCATGGCCAGCGTGTTCTCCAGACATGAATCCAATCGAACACGTTTGGGAGGCTCTAGAAAGACGAGTTTCTGGCCGCCAACAACCCTCACAAACTCTCCAAGAACTGGAAAGAGCTCTTCTGGAAGAGTGGGGCAGAAGACCCCCAACTCGTCATTAATAGCCTCATTTAGTCCATGCCTCAAAGGTGTTCAACGTTGTTGGCCGCCCGTGGAAACCATACCCCTTACTGAAAATGATTTTCTTTGAAGAAAACATCTTTTCTTATTCTTTTTTTCTCATATGCACAAATTGTGTTTTTTTTTCTTTTGTACACAAATGCGCAATAAAATGCATTTTTTTCTGCCAAACATGTGTAATTTATTCTCATATAACCTACTATGTCTGTCGACCATGTATCAATCAGCTAAAAAGTTTCCCAGATACAAAATTCACCTAAAACTGTAATATCCTTTAATTGTTTTGAGCAGTGTATTTTACTAATGTTATTTTATGGTTATATTCGCTTACATTTTTTGACTAAATAAGAAGCATTTGACTCCTTAGAAACTTCCGCTAACATTGATATGTTTTATGTCCCTTAATAAATTCTATTAATACATTTAAAATACTTTTATGTTATTCACATATGCGATATCTTAAAAATGTCTCTTTATGGTTTGATAAACCATAAATGATCTAACCAATATTTAAAGATAAATTTCTGGCGAAAAGGAAACATAATTTGTTGTATATTATAAATTTAAAATTCTTTCACCTCATTGTATCTATTAGACTGAGTGCATATCGCGATAAAGAAATAGGTATCACATACGTATACAAATTCAATACAAACGTATACATATGACATACGTATACAAAAATCAATACGTCAAGAATTTGAATTATTAATCTAAAGGCAACTTAAAAATTAGAAAATTTACCTAATTCAAGTTATTAAGTTATTTTCCGTCAAATCTTGACGAGTACATTTCCTTTTTATTTAACTCGTAATAACAGCATTTTAAATTTTTAACAAACATCGTCTGCTAATTACCATTCTTTCATTATGGTCATTTTAAAAGTTATTGATCATGTGCCACTCCAAATTATTCTAGTTTGCATAATTCAACATTTTTAAATATTTCAACTGAATTTTCAAATCTCATTCGTTTGAGAAAATTCCTCAAAAATAATGAAAACAAACTGTGTTAAAATTAAGTAAAGCTTAAACACGAAATTATCTTACGAGCTAGTTAGTGAAGACATTTTAAAACTTTTAATATACCGAGTGTCCCAAAAATGACTGATGGATTTTAAAATTCAATAACTTGCAAACGGTGACAGCTATTTAAAATTTTTTTGCAGGAGTGTTATGTATAATGTCAGGAGTTTTTTACCGTAATTTTTTATTTTAGTTCGAATTTCAAACAATAGGTGGCGCTGACGGCGATTGAAGCCCAGGTGATCAGTGCTGAGTGAAGCGTCGACGTGGCCTTCAATCACCGTCAGCGCCACCTATTGTTTGAAATTCGAACTAAAATAAATAATTACGGGGAAAAACTCCTGACATTATACATAACCCTCCTGCAAAAATTTTTTAAATAGCTGTCACCGTTGGCAAGTTATTGAATTTTAAAATCCATCAGTCATTTTTGGGACACCCGGTATGTTTATTTTATAAAAGTTTGATAAATGTATATAATTAATAATTTTAGTTCTTAAGAGCTATTATTTTGAAATTCAGACAAAAAAGTGATGTTTTTTAATTGCCTTGATATTTTTTCATGTTGAAGTAAATCTTATATAATGAATAATCTGCAATTTTGAAACACTGAAAAAATTTCCTCTTCCCTATAGAAAATGTCAAACTTCAAGGTTGTGAGTGCCATTTTCATGAAAAAATAAAATTCCAATATGTTTGGAGGGCTATATCTCTTTCAAGAAACAACATGACGGGATTTCATGCGTTTAAAATGTCATTAAGTGATTTTTATTTCGATATTTTATTTGTATTTTTATTAATATTCTACTAATTAATTGGGGATGTATGAAATCTTCCCCCATGAAATCTGCCCCCGTCCGCCATTTTGACCTCTACATTAGAAGGGGGTAGATATCCAGCGGTGCAGCATTTCACTTTTTACGAGGGCCTGATATCTGCCCCCAGTATATCTTCCCCCGTCCGCCATTTTGAGCTCTGCATTAGAAGGGGGAAGATATCCAGTGCTGCAGAATTTCACTTTCTATGAGAGCCTGATATCTACCCCCAGTATATCTGCCCCCGTCCGCCATTTTGACCTCTGCATTAGATGGGGGTAGATATCCAGTGCTGCAGCATTTCACTTTCTACGAGGGCCTGATATCTGCCCCCAGTATATCTGCCCCCGTCCGCCATTTTGAGCTCTGCATTAGAAGGGGGAAGATATCCAGTGCTGCAGAATTTCACTTTCTACGAGAGCCTGATATCTACCCCCAGTATATCTGCCCCCGTACGTCATTTTGATATCACAGTAGAGGGGACATACATGGAGTGCTAGAATATTTTTTAGGTTCATCGAGAACCTAAGAATCCTGGCTATATATCCTTTCTGCGTATAGTTTTTATTGTTTCCGCTAATAATCATACGGTTTATTTATCTAGAAATTTGTAGACGACACTTAAAATGTAACTCTAAAATTATATAATATATATGAGGACGTAAACTTCAAAACGCACTTTATCGACATTTTTAAAAATGAATTTTCTGTATGAACCTATTCTATTAATAAATCTGCGTAAAAGAAAAAAAAAACTATAATTTTAGAAAAAAAAATGAAAAAAAGAAAGAAAGAAAGTTTTAACGTGTGTTTTGGCATTGTAAAATCTTGGTGTTTACAATGAAAACTAATAGTTTTTATGATATTTATTTAAATCACAAAAATTTTACTTTCTGGAAAAGGCAAAGTTTGAACCTCACGCCCTCTTATATACATGTAAGATTTTTAGTACTTTTGTAGATTTTTAGCATTTTCCAACAAAGTTAAAGAGTGCTTTTGCATTTTGTTTGTTTGTCCGTCTGTCCATGCACTGATTCCCGTAAATACACTCGGATTTTTATACATTGATAAAACTTATTTAGGTTTATTAAAACATGTTTGTTATTATATATTAAGTATGTACTGTTAATGTTTCAATTTTAGGGACACTTAAAAGAATTGCAGAGTATTTTAATGACATTATGCTATTCCAAATCTTTTGTAACTGGCATAAATTCTTGAATTTCTTTACGATCACGTTAAAATAGAACATTCTTAACATTTTTTATTAATTTACAGGGACACATAAAAGAAATACGGTACTGTCTTTGCATAATAATTGCTGGAGTGTACGTTTTAAAATTCGGTATACGCTTTTAAGTTTGATTAGTTTTTTTTTTTTTTTTTTTTTTTTTTGCGTATTACTCTTTATATTAAATTCTATACCTAATACACAGTACCAAATAAAAAAATAAAAAAGTAATAAAAAAATTACTTCTAAGTTTTAAATACTCGAAATGATAATAATAAAAATATACGCTTTTTTCCAACTTATATAATAATTAAAAATGTGGTTTCAATATCTATATTATAAAGACCAAAAGTATCTGTGCGTAACGCATACGCCATTTTAAGAATGGCATCACTTTAAAGTTTGAAATGCATTTCCGGTTTTGCAATTTTTCTACTGCAAATTTTTGTATTTCTTAACTGCCCACTTTTTTAATTTTTACACCATCGTATAGGGGAAAAATGTACTTTTAAATGCGATTTATTTGAATACCGTATCTTAATTTATTTTTGAAACATTAATTTTTTTGTAGTTTGTAATACCGTTTTTCTAAACGTGGCAACAGAAGTACTCCATGCTTATTAAAAGCAAAGAGAAAAAAAACGAAAAAAAAAAAAAAAAACCCAGACTACTGGATTTTTATGTTGCCATTTTTTTATTAAAAGTGAAAAAAAAAATAATTAAACTACGTTGTGTCAAGAATATTGTCTGTTATAAAACCCAGTGAATGTTTGTTTCGTTTATAAAATTTCATTTATGCTTTAAAAAAGTATATGGATAGTTTAGTATCTGTTTCAGTTAATAGCTATCGAGACTTCAAGTTTTGAATCAAAATGATCAAATTAAATTATCGATTTTCTTTAAAAAGTGAATACAGATATGAAAGTTGTATATTTAAATTTTGATATGGTGAAAATGACGTCAGATTTAGGTTTGGGGAAAATATTCTATGTTTGAGTAAAAGTGCAATCAATTCTGCTTTTTTTTCATATTGGAATAGAAGCATTAAAACCTTAATAACTTTATTACAATAAAAGATTTTTATTTTTATTATTTTTTTATTTTTTAGATGTAGAATAAAATTTAATTTTAATAATATCTGTAACTGAGTTTTATAGAAATAGTATTTTGTTAACTTTAGATTGAATATAATTTCACATAAAGAAGTACTTTACAATTAAATTAATTAAAAAATATAAAATACAAAAACAAGTTAAAAAAGGACGTGTATACAGTGAAAAACTTCATAAGCTAAAAATTTCATGTTTTGAGTGAAAAGAATAGCATACAGTCATGGGAATAGCTCCCCCCCCCCCAAAAAAAAAAAAAAAAAAAAAAAAAAAACCACCATACTAACGCCTCAACAAATTATTGTAGAAGAAAGTTGTTGGTACCAAAGGAATGGAAATAAAGTGCACTATTAAATGATGCATATAAAATGTGCTAAGTGGGGGGAGGTGACATGTAAATATTAAAACGAACCGAAACTTTTTTTTTCAACGGCAATACCCAATTTTAACAAGATATTTCAAATTTTTGGTTTAAATTATGCCTTATATATATATATATATATATATATATATATATATATATATATATACATGTATTACCCATTTTAACGAAACATATGTCGTGGCTATAGCCGAAAGATATTAAGCAACTAAAATGGTCTTATTGGTAAAAAATAATATACATTAATAGAAGAGACATAATCATTCTGTAGCATTCCAATAATTGAGTACATAACTTCAATTTAGATGCAGTCTCTAAAATATGCTTGTTTTAAAATAATTAATTTCTTGGAAATTAATTGTACAATAAGAAATTTATGAAAATTTGAATTTAGGCTAATTTAAGGGTGCAAAATCTATTTATGGTGGCAAAATTATTTGTTGGTATTGAATTAAAGGACACAATTTGGATTTATTTTTATATGAAAATGGCCCCCTAAGCGATTTTATATGCATCATTTAAAAGTAGACATTATTTATAATCTTTTGCTAACAGCAACTTTCTACTAAAATAATTTATTGCACAGTTGATAGGGGGTGGTTACCTTTTTCTTCTACGATTGTACGTAAAAGGTTCAAAATATCTCAAAGAAAGGTAATTTTAGCAATTTTTGGAGCGAATTATTATTAGTAGTATTGTTATTTGCATTTGCATATGTTTGTTAAGATTTCTATATTATACTAGTTACTTTTGGATTTTCCTTGTTTTGTAAATTTGCATATACAACAATAACGCTTTCAACCATTAACAAAATGAAGTGATAACTGAATGTTCTATATAATAATTCTGAACTATTCTATATAATAGTTCTATATATTCTATATAATAGTTCTGAACTATAGTAGAACTTTCCTATTATGATAAAATATATTAATAGGGTATGTATCTTCACTATTGAATTTTTTTTAATTATTAAAATTTTTAATGATTTATGTGAAGTGAAAATTCAAGTGAAAGGTTATAGCTGTTTCTGCCCTCTTGAGTTATAAAAAGATACATATATATAGTATGTAATTCATTTTATAATCTGAAATCCCCCTCTTTTTTTATATAGTTGTAAATGAAACTATATTCAGTAATTTAAAGCAACATTTATACAATTTTTTTTTTATGTTATTGATGTTTTAAATCAGCAGCTCTCACTGTTTTATTGATGTTAAAAAATTAAATTTAATCGACGCATTATATAAAATAAATTCTCATTTATTTGAAAAAAAAAAGAAAAAAAATGTTCTAAAAAAACAAAATAAAGAGCGAATAAAACAAAACATTTAACATTTAACAATATTCGTTACATTTTGTAAACTTAAAATTTTCGAAATTTAGCTTTTGGTTTTTGCTTTAAATTAACATTGTTAAAAAAAAAAAAAAAAAAAAAACATTCTTAACAAATTATTTTGCGCTTAACAAAAGAAAAAAAAAGTTCTAACGAGAGCTATTTAATTGACACATTAAAAAGAATCAAAATATATAAACACATAAATACTAATGAAAATAATGATAAGTATCAAAATTCAACATTTAACAGACGATAGAGAATATGCAATCCATTTTAAACGTTTATTGAAAGTCTTAGTTCCTTATGTGATTGGCAATTTATCTTTAAATGTTACTTACAGATTGTCAGTTTTTAACACATAAAATATTAAATTAAGAATATATTTTGGAAAATATTTTGACAACAAAAAAGAACATATAATATTCATTTCCTGGGGTGATTTTTAAACCCTAAAACCTATTCCGGGATTCATTTTATGAAAAAGAACTTATATCCAAAATATGAAATACATCTGATAAGTGTGCTTAAAAACAATTTAACTAATTTAAGGGGAGGTTATAATCACTCGTCCCTTTTTAATTAGCAAAATAATCCTATATCTAATCAGGGATACACCTTATCATAATGAATCTATAATCCAAAATTTGAAGCAAATCCGATAATTCTGCGTAAAAAGCCATTTATTTAATTTAAGGGGGTTGGGGGTTGTATTCGATTCACCTTCTATACTTAGCCATTAAAGTCTTAGAACTATTCAGGTATTCACCTGAAAGTACCTACATTTAAAAGAAATACATCGAGTAATTCTGCACAAAAAACGATTTATCTAATTTGAGGCGAGATAATTCCCCCCCCCCCTTTACTAATAAGCCAAAAAAAAAAAAAAAAAAAATCGCATAATTAATCAGAGATACTTCTTATCATAATTAACTTATGTCAAAAATTCCAAACAAATCGGATAATTCTGCGTAAAAACCTATTAATTTAATTTAAGAAAGATTATTCCCCCGTTCTCCCTCTATGCTAAACCATTAAATTCCCAAATCTCTTCAGGCATTATATACTATATATAAGCCTTATCAGAAAGAACCTATATCCAAAATTTGACACACTTTGGATAATTCTGCATAAAAACCGATTTATCTAATTTAGGGCGGTTAAGTGAATTAAGTGATGAAAAATGAGCCACTGCCCTTCAAGGGGTTAATAAACATCAAATTTGTTACCGAAACATGTTACCGAATTTTGTCAGAATTTATATTTTTAAACGAAAACCTAATCTCTTATCAGGATCTATGCAATATTCGTATTTTTTCTTTATTCTACCTCTACCTGGAAAAAAGGATGGATTCATAAAAATTTTTGAATTTCGGTCTTCGTCGGATTTACACGTTTTAGGGGGTCAAAGATTCCAAAAAACACGTGTTTACGAAATGTCTCTCTGTGACATAAATTTTGTGGACACTCTATCTCAAGAATTTATAAACAGAATTTCGCAAAACTTTATATTCAGTTAGTCCCAGAAATACACTGGTGGTAATTAGTTTTTGGTGTAAAATCGATCAATAAGTTGCGCTGCTATGTTGCATTTTTTACGATTTACTCAACAGCTATATCTTGATAACTGATACGCATATTTCCATCAAACTTCCGATTCAGTTAGTCCTTGATATGAACTGATGTTTGTTTACATTTTAGTGTAAATGTTTCAAGAAGTGGCGCTGCTATGCTGTATCTTTCACAATTTTTGCTATCGTTCTGTCTCAAGAATTAAGGGTGTATTCCAAACCAAATTTCTTATATTCCGATTTATTTTTAAATTCCTTTTTGCTCTCAAGTGCATCAAACTGGCAAATTCTATTATTAAGAAAGTACACAATGTGCCGTGCTTATTGAGTTTTTGATAAATGGAGAAAATATTGCAAAAAGAGAAAAAAAAAAAAAAAAAAAAAAAAAAGAAAGGCTGTCAAAGATGACGTTTTGAACCGAAGTTTTTGAAGCGGAAGATCTAAAACAAAAAAAACAAAACAAAAATAAAATAAAATAAAATAAAAATAAAAGATCAGAGTGAGAAAATAATTGTTTATAAATCCAATTCTAATGAATTGAGGGGAAAATTAAATCACACGGCATCTTCAAAAATCATCTTAGCAAATTTCATGTTTCTACTTTTAAAAATGAGTCTGAAAATGTATCAGAAAATTTCGAGCTGTTGAGAGTGGGAACATATTTTTTCAAATCCACCCTTAATGCACGGAATTTAATAAAAGTTTACTTCAGGTAGTCATTCATATATATTGACGCTAATTAGTTTTGGTGTAAATCGCTCAATAGGTGGAGCTGCTAAGCTGCATTTTTCACGATTTTTGCAACAACTCCATCTCAGGAACAAATACACGGAATTTAATGAAAATTTATTATCCTGGTAGTCCCTGATATAGATTGATGTTGATTAGTTTTTGGTTCAAATCGCTCAACAGGTGGCGTTGCTCTGCTGCATTTTTACGATTTATACGACAGTTTTATCTCATTAACTAATGCACTAATTTCCGTCGTCGATTCCGTTTGTGATTTTTTTTCCTGCGATGTTTAAAAATTGACATCATAAATATTGAAATCAAAAACATAAAAAAAATAAAGGTACCAAAGCAGCATATCTACGTTCAATTTTCTCTCTGAAAATGACAATCTATTAAAAAAATAATAATTTTTTGAAACTCACATTTTGTATTATTTATTTATTTATTTATTTTTGAAATACTTAAAATTTTTCACCCAGAATTTAAAATCTAAATACGAAAAGACAAATCACACACGCGTAAGAAGATTTTTTTTCAATTTTAAACGATATTGACATTTAACCTTTCAGGCAAATTCGTTTCCAGACATCTCTTCAGGATTTTTTATAGGTAGATTTCGTAAAGAATACTATACCTATTATATTTTCCCCTATGTTGAAATTTCTGAAAACTTTTTGCAGATCCATGCCCATCATGAGTAATAGAATCCAAAGCCCCCCCCCCCCCCCAGTTTAAAACTTTATATAAATATTTATCTGTTCATATTTATTTATTTATTTATACCGTATATACTAGTGTAAATGTCGAAGAATTTTACACAAAATTTGGGAGTTAAAAATAGGAGTCGGTCGACTTATACACGAGTTAGTAAGATTTTTTTTCTTTTCACAGGGCTAGTCCTTTTATTGATCTATGTTGGAGAGACAGGTAAAAACGAACAATGATCAGTCCCTGAGATTGATAAAAAAAGCTCAACAAAAATGTCCCTCTAATTCTTCTGCACCCATTCCCTCATGCAATGCTCCTCAACGCAGGATATTAAATTTCAGCATTTGAATACCCCTTTTAAAAAGAGTTCAACGTGAGAATGCTTGTAGACACCTCTTCTAAAAGTCCTACAATACAAAGAAGTTTTGTACATTAGCAGTCTAAGGAACTTTTTACTCTGGTAAATAAGGCTTAAGTAGATTTTTCAAAGATTTTTTTCTTTTTAAATATCGAATTGATGGGAATGGGTTTCAAAATAATTTAAACTTCTGCGTTTTCACATAATTATGCTTTTTGAAAATACTACACTTAAAAAACTCTGATTAGAAACGCAGAAAAAAGTTATTATTGTTATTACTATTTTATTATTATTATTATTATTATTATTATATCTTCGATTGCATATCATTTTTCAACATAAGTGCTATTGAAGTTTCAATGAGGAAAGCTTTTTTCTTTTAGCGATGAGAGCCGCTGGCGCCTAGATTTTTGCACTCCTGTATATATCCACGTAATTTCTACAATTTTGCATAAATCTCTTGCAACCTCATACATAAAATCAAGGAGAAGAAAATCTCGGTCATGTTCGTTAATGGCCAAAATCAGACCAAGGAGGTTAGAAATGGGGAAGGGATTTGTGAAAACAGAAAAAACCCATAATTTCACAATTGTGATGTACATAAAATCAATTACGGTTATTATTACTTCTAAGAAAAGTTCTAAAAATTTATCTATGACAGATTTTTGACATCGTTAAAAATGGGCTCAAATATATATATATCAAAATAATGTTTTAACCCTTTCATGGGCAAGGCTTTTCTGCTCAGAAACTGGTCAAATAATTCATTCAAACTGCGATTTTTGAACAAACTGATTTAAAAATAATCGAAAACTTTTCGTCATGCATATTATGCGATCAAAATTGCAGTAAAAATTTACTGCTACCGTTTGTCAGTTTGAATCTTCAGATTAACCGTTTCCAGACTGCAAAAGACGTCCTTAAAAGGATTAAAATAAAACAAAAAATCATATCTTCGTCGGTTTACAAGATATTAAATGCAATTAAATTTATTATAAATCTTCTTAATATTATCTACAACTTTTATATAGACAAGTTGTTCATGGGACCAAGTCTAACAAAAAAAGAATCATAAAGGGAGAGGAGGTTAGAGAAGAAAAGAAGTCACAGTAACATAATTCTGATTAAAAAGGCGCTTACTGAAAATTGAATTAAAAACTCATCAAAAGCGGCTAGATGAAAATGCGTTTATTTCTAATCTTGATTTCCTTTTTTTAAAAATTAGTAATTAACTTTCAAATATACCTTACGGCTATATTTTGAGGCGGTAGGGGCTTTTTCTAGTTATTTGCTTAAATCGTAAATTACGCATGTCAGTATTGCTCTTGATGTGCAGCACTTTTACCACTAAATATCAGCCTTTTTGCATGAAAATTAAACACGGAGTTTGAAATCACCACATTTGTATTTCATAAAATTTTTAAATCGTTTAGACAATAATAAATATCTTTTAAAATAATTTAAATGTATTTATTGGTAGTCGATAAAAAAGAAAAACAGAAGAATGCTTCTGCAAGCTTTTTATACTAGATTTCCGTTTAAAAATATAAAGTTGTTCAAATTAATGAACGGTTTTATTTCAGGTGTTTTTAAAGCTAATATTTTGATCCCGACTAAAGCTAGGCGAGACACCTACTATTTATATGTTGTTAAGCACCAGTGTATTTATATGTTGTTATTTATTGTTGTTAAGTTTATAAGTTGTTAAGTTGTATGTCTTTGCAAATTAGTTATAGGAAGAAAAAAAAGAATCTTCCACGCATTCATTTTTATCGAGGAAAATAAAAATAGTAATGTAATTGGAAAATGTTTCCTTAAAATTTTATTAGTTTGAGGGAAATATTTCTAGATTTCGATAAAGAATCGTAAATATTCCAAGCTAAAACATGGTTTTACTTTAAATTTTGAGTCTTGAGCAAATTTTAGCTTTGGATATGAAATTGGAATCCACTCGCTCAAGAATTATTAAAATTATAAATATATAACTTTATATTGCACCCTGAATATTTTTTAACATTAGTACTAATCATCCTAAAAATATTGCAATTTTTATACATTTTAGCAACATTTTCATTTTAAATATGAGCTTTGACATTAATAACCGAAAAAATTATTTAACTATGATTGCAGCCAAAATTTGTGCTTAAAAACAATTTTAAGGACATAAGAGAGATTGCTCGCCAACTAGCAATTGATTATAATCAAAATCTAAGATGCATTATGTTTATAGGGACATATTTCTTAATTCCTTAAATTTGACTAAAATTAGCCGAAATTTTCGTTTACAAATGTATAAAAAGTATTAGGATTGTCAAGCTTGTAAAAAGTTTACCTTTTATATTAACACTGTTTGTAAAGCAGAATTTGATTCGATTAAAGAAGACGGCGCTGATTAAACAAATGACAAACGTTGTTTTCTTAATTAAAAAAAGGACTTATTCAATAGTACAGTGATTCAAATAAGCGGCAAATTTCCATATGTTTAATTGTAGGAGGGGGGCCGTATGTTTAGTCTGCCCAGGAGCCCGTGAAACCTGTTACCGGCCGTGCACACTAGAAATTCAAATTGCCACACCTCAGCCATTTTTTAAGATATGAACGAAAGAAAAAAATCTCCGACCCTTTTTTTATAAAGTTCAAACACATAAAAAACGCTTATTTTTTTCATTTTTTGTACTTCATTTTTATGTTTTAGTTTTTTAGTTTTAAATGGCCACAGGGCCGGTTAGAGGGGGGGGGGCACAGTGGGAAACTGCCCAAGGGCAAGGGCACTGGGAACAAGATGGGGCCCGCACCGTATCAAACAACTATAGAGATTACATAATATTACAAATCTGAACTTGCACACATTTTTTTAATTATTATTCACAAGTTAACTGGAAAAATGTTTCCCAGAATTGTTGTGAGAATATTTTCACCCAAGACATAGAACCATTGGTAAAAGAATCCCTGCATAAGAACCATTACTAAAAGAATCCCTGCATAGAACATAGAACAAGACAAATATTATCTCTTCTTGTTTTGTACTGAGGTGAGTACTAATCTAAATCTGTCACTTCATTCATCATTCTTTTTACAAACAGCCAGGCACTTCCTGTTTTCCTAAGAAATTCAGAAAGAACCCTTCTTTGACCACGGATTGCCATACCCATGCCTTCAGGCCAAAGAGCCTGTGGACTACAACGGGTCTATCTGATACTGGCAGCTAGACCGACTCAAATATCGGACAAACGATGCGACAGTTAGGGCACGGCCCGCGCTAATTGGGGTCTCCTAGGGAGTTCCGATTTACTGATTACCGAATAGGCACGAGAAGTACATGCTTCCCTTAGAAAGTTTTGAAGGGGCCCAAAATTGAGAACACAGGGGGCCCTGAATTTTGCATGGAATTAACTTAATTCTAAAATTTTACCTAATTTCTTTTCAAATTATTAATTATGCATATATGCATATATATATAATTTGTATTATTTAAGTGCTTCGTAAATGCAAATAACAAATTAATTTTTCATGTAAAAGATCAGTTTTTGTACATTATTTTAGATAAATTTTTATTTTACATATTGAATTTTAGAATTGTTAAATTTAGCTTATATGTACAAAAAAAAAAAAAAAAAAAAAAAAAAAAAAAAAAAAAAAAAGCTATTGCCGTTATTGAAAGAAGTATATCAAAATATTGACACTTTATGTTGTGCATACATTTTTAATTCAGTCTTTTCATCCAATTATATTTTTTATATTAGCCCCATGCTAATCTCTTTTAGCATATTTTGCTTGATTGTATTCAATTTTAATATAAAAAGAAAAAAAAGGGGGGAGGGAAATATTGATTAATGAAATACATATGAAATCAAGTGAGCCATTCTTTTGAATAATATTTGTAGCAGTGGTGAATTTCCAGGTATCTCGAATGTAAATTCTTCACAAATGAAAGAGGGGCCCCGAAATGACACTGTGCTTCCCATAGCATCAGAGCTTAATCGGGCCCTGCCTTTTTACAGGGAAATATTGTTTTGAAATACCATTTCCTCTGTACAAAATAACATTTTCCCCATGATTTGTTTTTAAATATTTCTTTTGAGAATTTCTGAAAGTCGAAGTTTGTAAAATTTTCAGAGAGTGTGTAGTTTTGACAATCTCGAAAATAACCATTCACACAAAAAATCACAAACTATCTTATAAAATTGGTTCACTAATTTATTAATGGTTTTTATAATCTTCGATTAACCCTTTATCTACGGACGGTACTTATAAGTCCATTAAAATTATTCATTATAAAATTCTTTTAATACGTCAATTAGTTGTAATACTGTTTAGAATGAGTTACAGATACATTACTTTATTTTGTTCCAAAAGCATTATTAGTTACACAAAACAAATATATTTTTAAAAGTATAATTTATTTTCCCTTTGTATTTTTTCAGCTTTATTGGCGCTGAGGGAGGGGGATGGGGATTTTTCAATTCGAAAATACAGTCGGCTCTCGTTAATTCAAAATCGGATAAATCGAATCTTCACTTAATTCGAACTAAACGTTAAGTTCCGAAATTTTCAATGGCAGAATAATGTTAAAATTTTCAGTTAATTTGAACTCATTTTCTCTTGACATCCTTTAATTCAAACTAACGGGAACTCCAATTTTTCATTTTTCCTTTTTTTTAAACTCCAGATCCTTGAAATAACTTGATTTCTTTCATTTTAGTAAAAATTGTTCTGAATTAGTATACACATAATCCCATCCATTTGATATCCGCTTTCTAATTATCCGTATGCAAACCCTGACTATCGCACGGGCACTCGAGTTCTATGCCCTGGGAACGAAATTTCTGTGGAATACAAAACATTTCCTATTTCATCTAAATTTATATCATAAAAATCATAATTGCGGAACGAAAAGTGATATTAATTCATTAAAATGACAAAAGTATACATCAATTTATGTTTAAAAGCACGTTTCAATAAATAGTAGAATTTCTTTCTTAATTTTTATTTATGGAATTGTTTTTCAATTTTCGAGGAAACTTTTTTTCGGATAAGTGTATAATGTGTGAAAAAACTACTACCAGTAAATTAACTAATCTACGGGGGCACGAAAATTTGAAAGTGCCCAGGGCATAGAAACTTGTTAGTCGGGCCTGTCCGTATGTCTGTAAATGACACATCCACCTCTTCTTCCATTGCGATTGTTCCTAATTCCTTAATTGGTTTATGTATTTATGTATTTTAATTTAATATTATGTCACATTCTAACTTGAACAGCTGAAATGAATTTAGAAAATACTATAATTCCTTTGTAAAAGAACTCTTTTAATTATGTTTTTCTGTCATACTTACCATAATTCGAAAAATTTCTTATGGTCCCAGTAAGTTCGAATTAACGAGAGCCGACTGTATTTCTACATTTATATTGTAAGAACACCATATTTGTACATTTTATAATTCTACAAAATACGAAGAAAACAATTTAAAATAAAAGATTTGAGTGGGTTATAAATATTGCACAAAATCCCTGTAAATTCAAATTTAATTAATCCTTCTAAATAATTCAATCCTTCTAAAATCCTTCAAAAATTTATTAAATGATTAATAAGGAAAGCGTCTTTTCAATATGGGCGTATATCCAAAAATTGGACCAAAACCGTTAATTCAGTATGAAAAACCCATTTACCTAAATTAAGAGCCTCCGTCTGATCAATGAATCCCCAAAATCAATTCCTTGTCACTTTTTTTCCTGTAACTTTTTTTCCGTAAACTTTTTTCCGTGTCACTTTTCTCCGCTTTTATAGTTTATGTCACTTTTTTCTGTTTACCTACCAGATGGGGGAAATGGTATCCAGATGAACTAAGTAGCTGCCACTTGTTTCGTCGGTCACTTCGTGATAATTTAAAAGCAATGATCTTATACAGGATGAATGGATATATGTTTATAATAATTGATTTATACTTGAAATGATATAATCACATGCAGAATTTTAAATTTAATTATAGCGAATTGCTAAATGACTAATTTTATAATTCATATTATTAATGAAATAAGGTCAGGCAAAGTTAGTTTTAACGAGAAACAACATCATCACTGAATTGAATCGTGTTTAAAACAGCCATCACTTTAAAATAATCTAAAAATTCATCGGAAAACAATTGATAAAACTAAATTACAAATACAATCAGTTACAAAAAATCAAACCTGTGGAATTAATATATTAAAGTGTTTTTTAAATATAATAATAAGTTTCTGCATTATGAAATTAATAATTTTAGGAATATATAATTATATTCGATTTATATTTATATCTATTCTAAGGAAACTTTAAATGTTGTTTAGAAAGCTAATATTTGCTCTTCACTGAAATACTGTGTAATCAAAGTTGCGTTCTCTTTAAATTATTTCTGAATGGAAAAATAGAATTTAAATCAATGTCCAATGCATAATTTTATTTTGTTTGCTTCTGTCAGGTTATCGGCTGTTTGAAAGTTGTTTTAACTTTAATTAATACATTTTACTCATCATATGGATTTTAAACGGAATCAAGAATAATTTTACTTATGGCATTTTCCAAAATATGTTCAATAATGTCAAAACAGCAATGAGAATCCAAGAAAATAATGCGCATGTGCTATCCATCAGTTTTCTTTATTGATAAATAAATCAAGTTATTATTATTTTTTAATGAATTGAAGAATGCTATCTATATTTTACATTAATCATAACAACAACCTAAGACTAAATCTTATGGAATGGAGAAAAGTTCAGTTTTAAGTAGGCTTTCTTATCCCTTTATGTCCCGACGTCACTTTAAAGCACTTTTAAAATAATTTGTTTTAAAATGCATGTAATAGTCGATTAGTAGTAATACATTTTAGAATGCGTTCTAAATACTACTTTACTTCATCTTATCTCAAGAGCATAATTGGTTGAACAAACAAAAATATTTTTAAAAGGACGATTCGTTTTTCATTTGCATTTCTCAGCTTTCTTAGCGTTGAAAGATTGTGGGGGGAAATTTTCAATTAAGTATCATTTTATAATTCTAGAGTAAGACCATTATGTTTGTACATTTTGTAATTCAATAAAAATCTAAAAAAGTATTTAAAATAAAAAATTTGAGTGCAGTTATAAATATTGCATAAAATTTCTAAAACCAATGTTTAATTAATTAATTTTAACTGTCAAAACTCTTTTAAATTTTATTAAGAGGAACTTCAGTCATGAGAAAAGACCCGCTAGCTTATGCTAATCCAATGGAAAAGATTTATAAAGATATCTCGATTGAATTTCAATATTTTTAATATTTTTTCTTAGATGATCTGTATGCAGGCCGTTTCTTACTTTTTCGATTTTGATTATATGTTTTTTTCTCATGAATATGCTTTCACTTTCGAAACCGGTTCCGAAAATAAAAGTGTTTTCACTAAAATTATCTGTAAATAAAATCGAAAAAATCTCTAATATTCAATGAAAAAAATCATTTAAAAACTTGTAAATTCAAACGAGATATGTATATTTTTAATTTCTTCCACAGGATTAGCATTATCGAACGGGCCTTTTCGCTTGACTGAAGTAGCCTCTTAATTAATCGTGTACATCTTCTTATGTAGATTCAAAAATTCACAAAAAATGCTTCAGAAGATGAAATTTTCATGAATTCATAATTTGGGAAATACAGGGTTCGGAGGTACACCGCTCTTAATTATTTTCCGGTGATCACGAATATTTTCCATTTAGGAAAACTCCATTTTAAAGAGGTTTCGCTTTAATCGGGTTCCTTTATAGACAGATCCATTTTATCAGTTTTTAAAGTATTTAGTTTGCTTAATTACTGCATTAATAATTGCTAAAAGATGTTAGCCCCCCCCCCCAAAAAAAAAAAAAAAAAAAAAATCGGAGTCCACCCCTGACATGATTCGCAGGTTGGCAAATGATTCGCGCCCTGCTCTGAAATTACAGATTTTTTTCCTTTTACGCAGATTTATTAATAGAATAGGTTCATACAGAAAATTCATTTTTAAAAATGTCGATAAAGTGCGTTTTGAAGGTTCCGTCCTCATATATATTATATAATTTTAGAGTTACATTTTACGGTGTCGTCTACAAATTTCTAGATAAATAAACCGTATGATTATTAGCGGAAACAATAAAAACTATACGCAGAAAGGATATATAGCCAGGATTCTTGGCTTCTCGATGAACCTAAAAAATATTCTAGCACTCCATGTATGTCCCCTCTACTGTGATATCAAAATGAAGTACGGGGGCAGATATACTGGGGGTAGATATCAGGCTCTCGTAGAAAGTGAAATTCTGCAGCACTGGATATCTTCCCCCTTCTAATGCAGAGCTCAAAATGGCGGACGGGGGCAGATATACTGGGGGCAGATATCAGGCCCTCGTAGAAAGTGAAATGTTGCAGCACTGGATATCTACCCCCATCTAATGCAGAGGTCAAAATGGCGGACGGGGGCAGATATACTGGGGGTAGATATCAGGCTCTCATAGAAAGTGAAATTCTGCAGCACTGGATATCTTCCCCCTTCTAATGCAGAGCTCAAAATGGCGGACGGGGGAAGATTTACTGGGGGCAGATATCAGGCCCTCGTAGAAAGTGAAATGCTGCAGCGCTGGATATCTACCCCCTTCTAATGTAAAGGTCAAAATGGCGGACGGGGGCAGATATACTGGGGGCAGATTTCAGCATTCCCATTAATTGTTTTTCATCATTTAAAATAAAAATTATATCAATATGTACAATTTGGCTGTTAGTTTGGAGATTTGTATAATTTGGAGAAATTGGTCGACGGGATAACCAAGTAGTACCTTCCTATTGATTGTAATTTCTTTTCATACATTCTAATAAAAAATATTCTTAGAAATATTTCCCAGGAACATTATATTTCTAATAACATAAATAAAGCAATTAAAAGAATTGAAATTTCAGATTGTCATTTACTTGGCATGTCACACCGTGATGTGAGCAAAGTAAAGAGCCTTCTGCTATGCTGTAGAAATATTTTCTTTCTAGAATTTTTTTAAATTTCTAATCAATATTTATACCTTATAAAACAAATACATGATAAAGATAGCAAACTCTGTATTTTAGAAACAATTTTTCAAAATTAAAATACGATTGCCACTGAAAAAGAATGTCATTTTCCTGACTTGCATTTTAGTTATTTATCATGTATACAGGATATCATGGATAAGGCACTGCAGAGTGATTCTTCTTATTTCTGACTTACACTCTCAAAAAAACTTCCGTCTTTTCACAGAAAATGTACTGGCAGAACTGCTGCCAGTAATTAGTAATAGCCTGTAAATTGACGAATATCCGTTTATTTTTTACTCCGTCAAAAGAGGTAAAATATCTGTCAATTAAAAAAAAAGGTTGGAAAAGATAAATGCGGCGGACGTTATGATCGACCCACCGTCCCGGGGGTTTGGAAGGCAAGTGCTCTGGCACGGTGCTACAGTTGTACAGCAGGAAATATCTTGAAGTAAAAGAGTTCATTTTATATGGGTGTGGATTTGGTCTATTTCGTTAAAAAGCTTTTAATTTTGAAATTAATTTCGGGAAAATCTCGTCTTTAATGAAACTGTGGCTGAGGTTTTTATACGTTAGCATTAATACAATATAAAAATGTGAATTTTAAATATAATATAGTAGATTGCTAAAGGAAAAATATGGATGTTCTATTTTTTTTTTTTTTTTTTTTTTTTTTTTTTTGATAAGATTTTTTTAAATTTTATTTTCAAATAAAATGCCTTTAAAATGTGTTCACTTAAAGTATATTTTAAATGTGAATATTTATTATATAAATAACTTAGAAAAATCAATTTTATTCAACTTATTCAACTTTGAATAACAAATTGTGAGAATTTTTGAATGAATGAAGAAAGTAATTGTTATTTGTTTTAAAATTCGAAAATATTTTTGTCTTTTTAAATTAAATTAGACATCTTAATGAATAGAATTTTTCGCTTTTCATACTAAAAATAAATTCGAATTTATTACTAACAGACCCAATACGCATGCGTGCTAGAAATAAACGGAATCTCTTCCTCATTTTTAGACGTTCGGGATGAATTCAAACATATTTTCTGTGAATACGGAAATTATTTGTGAAAAAATAAGGATAACTTAGTGTATATTGACGACGATTTTTTCTGACAGTTTTGTTCAAAACAGAAGAAGTAAAATGAAAGCTACTAGCAAGATATTTTAGATACCTCTTTGAAAATAATGTGATTGTGATTAAAGTCTTTGTGAAAATTGAGTAGACTTTTATTATCTCATTTTCCTATCTTCCATAAATTAACTAGAAAAACAGAAAATTGAATGGAATTTCAATTACTATAATTAAAACATGTTACTTTAAACAAAATTAAGATGTTAGACTTTAAAAAAATGTAGCTAATGTTTTAAAGTGAAATTGTTATCATTCTGGCTTACATATCGACACCTGAAAATAATAAAGTTCTATCTGCGATTTTAAAATAATTGACTTATCGATATAGAAATGTTCTATTTGTATCTATAATGGCATTTCTGAATAAAAATAATATAATAGTAATGTCATATGTAAGTTATATGTAACATCATTTTGATGTAAAACTGCCTTCATAGATAAAAATAGAGCCTTTCTATGCCGATAAGTTTTTTTTTTCAAAAACATAGATAGAACCTTATTATTCTCAGGTAACGATATGTCAAGAAATGACATATAGTAATACATAAAAATTAACTTATTATTTAATTTTTTCAAAATTTAGCAATTTTACATGGAGAACCTTTTATTCTCTAATAGAAAATGAATTCACCTCTTGAAATTTTGAATTATTACTAATAGATACTTTTAATATCTCAGATGGTCAAATTCATTTTGTAATATTCACTGAAATGCATCTTTATAAAAATTATAGGACAATCAAGTTATAGATATTTCCTCATTTTGAACACATTTTTAATAACTTTCAATTGAATTAGAATAAGTAATAATTTGTATTAATGATAGAGTGATTACTACTGGTTTCTTATCTTGGAAAATGTTTATTACACGTAATTTATGTATGTTATATTAAGTTATCTGCAAGTGTGTAAGATGTACAGTGGCGGTCAAAAGTTTCCGGCCAACAAAAAATTTTCAGTTATTTTGTAAATATACCCATATGAAGAAGAATCTTTAAGTGATAGTTATACATTTTATTGACATAATAGTTAGGAACTTACTTACAGAAGAACATGTAAATATCAATAAATTTAACTGACCAAAATTAAGTATAAAGGAAAACGCATGTTCTCAAAAGTTTCTGGCCACCTTCACAAGTTTGTAAAAAAGTGGTATTGTAATAGAATATTACAGTGATCAACAACATTTACGATTAGTATTTTATCGTATTACTATTTTATTAGCTTTAGCAATAAGTACTGCGGTGCAGCAATGTGACATTCATACAATCAACGGTTAAAGATCGTCTATGGTACGTTTTCCCCCCATTTCTTGCAATTTTGGCCAAATTTCGGCTGAGTTGGAATATTTATAGTTCCGCAGACTTTTGTCAATTTCTCTTCAAAGATTTTCTATTGGATTCATGTTCGGCGCCTGGGCTTATCATTTCAAAAACAAAATTTTTTGTGCGAAAACCATTGCTTATCGAGGTTTGCATACATTATTTTTGTCGTTATTATGTTAAGAAAAATAGTTGCGACCAACTTTTTTCTCTAATAAAGCAGTAAATAGTCTTGCAAGATATTTTTATGTATTGTATCATTCACCTGGCTGTAGATTTCAAATAACGGACCGACACTTTTTGAAGAAAATACTCCCCACGGCATAACGTGTACGCCGCCATGCTTCATTGTAGGAATAATATAGGTCGAATCGTATCTTTTGTTGTTAAGTCATCGGACGTTGTGTCTGCCTTTACTTCCAAAACTGTTTTGAATTCATCTGATGGAAAAATAGAAAATTTTCCAGTTTTCACTTGACCAAACTTTGTGTTTTTTGGAAAACGCCAGTCGGGTACGTTTGTATTTTTTTTTAACTCTGAAAATTTTTTAACGCGACACTTCCATAAATTTATGCATCACGTCAGCATGTTGATACGGTATACGGATTTATTTCAGCAATACTTTCATTCCGTAAATTGCAGTATTTTGCAGCGGAATTTTTATGCGGATTATCAATTGTTTTTCTCCTGATAATTTTGTCCACAGGAATAGAAATTTTCCGGGAACTCCCGGACCTCTGAAAGTCCTGAAGGCCACGGCCATCTTTATATATTTTTTAAATATCGTTTACGAACGATTTAACCGATCGATAACTTTGCCGGAATATCTCGAGAAGATTGGCCTTTTAGCGACAAACTAATCACTCATTTATGAACAATAATTGTTGAACTTTTCAATTTTTACTTCAGACTATGCTGAATGATAAGTGGCCGGAAACTTTTGGACATGCGAAATTCGAATTTTATCCCCTTGCATGAAGCATCTTCAATATCCAATCAAAATGATCACGTGGTCAGATGTAATTCACATATTCCTAACTTATGAAGCAATTGTGCTTCTTCTTTGCTGAAACCTTTTGGTAAATAAAACGAAGAAACTAACTGGCCGGAAACTTTTGACAGCCACTGTAAGTCTGAAAGATATATATAATTACACTGCACGGGTACGAGTATGTAAAAAATGTATATGACACTATAGATGAAATTTTTATGTGTAAGTTATTATGAAATTCAAAAATAGAAGTGATTTAAAAATTAAACGAAAATCTATTTTTCTTAAAAGCTCTGATATGTGAATATCTTCTAATCGAGCAATTGCTCGATGTTTTAATGTTATAGTTTTTAAGGGAATGTAATTATTATTATTAATCATTTGGAAAACGGTTCTTGTTGTCGGTAGAGAATAGTCCTTGTGATATCCAAATTTTATTTTTTAAAAGTTCCTTTCTTTGATAAGGCCTACTCCATGGCAAAAGCTCCAGTATTCGGGCGCTGTGTGAGCTGCATTTCTGAACATATCCATAGACGCTTTCAATTGTGACATCAGTCATGACGTTTGCCCTAGAAAATGACTCCAAACAAACGGCTGCTATGCTACATTTCTTATTCAATAGGAATCGTAGAAAAAGTTACCGCTGCTTATAAAGTCATAGAAAAATAGTTTTGATATATAGCTAATAATTTAATCTGAAACAAAGAAAACAAATAGAAAATACAACATAGCAACCGCTTGTTTGGAATCACTTTCCAAGCAGTACGTAATGAAGAATATCACTCTCAAAACGAAAGATGAAATCACTGAGCTCCATATATATACGGAGAGCCTACTCGTCGAGCCGACCAAACCACTTTCTGGCCGGGATCGCATCACACTTTTCAATGCGCGGAAGTAATGAGTCCTCTATTTTTCTTAGTATTACAAGCCTTTTTTGAAGCTTTTTTGCAAACTTTTTATTATTTTTGCTTATTTCTATATATTTTTTATACTTTTATGAGCAATATTTAACAAATGTTTCTTTATTTTTTGTTTAGTTAAACTAAAATTTACTTTTTAACTAATATCAAATTGAAAATTTGCTAGGAATTTAAGTAAAATCAATAGAGTTTTAATAGAAGAATATACATCAGTGAAAATTGTATCAATTTCGTCTTAATTTTAAAAGAAAATTCAATTTTAAAATACCTACCCCATACTATCTTATTGGAGGAAATCTATGTTTTGCCAAAGTTTTTCTTCGGAAAATCTTTGGCATTGTTCATGGGCGGACCGCTGGATTCAATGTATAAGAATAGGGAGTTAGCTCTCCGTGTTATTATTGAGCTCAGTGGTTGAATTAATGAAATAATTAAGTTGTTTTGGGTCGAGAATATACCTAATGATGACCACAATTTATTCTATTTCTACGAACTTCTCTACATCTAGAATAATTTTTATTTGAATATGATATCGAAATGTCTTTGTTAATAAAGAAAAAAGTAAAAAAAAATATATATATTTAAAATGGGAAGACACAAACTATCATATACGGACAAAATCGAATCCAAAGACAGACGCAGTTATACAAAATCGTCTTTTAAAGCAAATAATGATAATAACAATAATAATAATAAATAAATAAAATAAAATAAATAAAATAAATATAATAAAAAAATAAAAAAAACGAGGCTTCTTTATTGAGCATATTGATATCGAAATGTGCGACGATCATTCAAAAAGAAAAAAATATGTTGTTGAACCAATTGATTGCAACAGACCATGTTCTTTTTTTTTAATGTGGAATTTATTTATAAGTTTTATTTTTAGTCTATGAAAAAAAATCCAAACGATAGATGCCATTTTTTAAATTCCTTTTTTTAATTATTAACTATTTGAAAAAAAAATAGTTGTTGTTCTCGGTAGAGAATTGGGAAATCTAATGCATATTTAAATCTTTTTATTGGTTGAATTACGCAACCTATTTAATTTTATTCGTTTCCTGATTGGTCCAAGTTTAATGTCCAAAAATGGAATACTTTTGTTTTTTATTTTATGTGTTTTCTGATTATATCAAGTTTAATGTCCAAAAACTGAATAATTCTGTTGTCGCCATGACAGTGTATTTTTTTCTCTGCGCAATGGTGTAAAAATTTAAAATGTGCGACGTTAAGAGGTTGAAAAATTTGAAGTTCCAAAAATTGTAAAGCTGAGATTTTATTTAAAATTTGTTTGTAATGGGTCTAGGAATATTACTGTTTAATCCATGTCGTACGTAATATGCGCGTTTAGACCCCATCAAATAAAAATTCACATTTTAAACAGTTAAAGTTGTCTATCTTTAATCTACTTTTTTTTAAATCATTTGTATAGGAATAGTAATGTTGACTTAATATAGAACTCGTTATAATCATCCTAAAAATGATGGTTATGGTTATTATTAATTTAAATATTAAATTTATTCATAAGGCTTTGAAAATATCCTTTTCCAAATAGTCTTTGTAATTTGTTAAATTACATTTTTTAAATTTATTATTATTATTATTATTATTATTATTATTATTATTATTATTATTATTATTATTGAAAAATATTTAAAGAATCACAGACTGTTTCTTTATAAATATGTTTTACTCAAAAGGTAAAAAAACAAAATTTTTCACAGATTAAAGGTATATTAATCTTTTCATTTTAAATCATTATTTCTACTGTAAACATTTTCGACATCTAATTAAAATTTTCTTATTGATAAATAAATTATACTAGAAAATTAGGCATATTTACATAAATATCCATAACTGTATTTCTATACCATTTCTTTATTATTCAATATTTATTTTATTTTTTTATTATTCAATTATTTACATGAAATTTTATCGTATAATTCACTTTCAAGACTATATTATATAATTCAACACTTTGATTTTATCAGGATATTTTAAAAACATGCCGGTTGAGAAAATTCTTCAGACATCTAGTTATAAAACTCTATTAAAATTTACTGAAGCTTAAACACGAATTCATGGTATAAAATACTTTCAGAACAACATGCATTTCTAGACTTAAAATATGTAAATTTCTCTTAAACCATTTTCATGACTAGTTAAAAATAATAATTACGTTATTATAAATTCGGAACTATAAGAATAATTTATGCACATATTTAATTTGATAACTAACTTATTTCAAATAACTGTGCAAAAAAAAAAAAAAAATACTATTTTTAACGAAAGGAAGCTTAAAAATTAGCAATCAAGTACATAAATATATAAAACAAAATAACACCCTCTATTATTTATATTTGCTTAAAAAGTACAGGGTGGTTATTTATTAACGTCAGGTGTTCAGAGCCCTCCAGCGAGTAAAGATTTGGGCGAAACATAACCAAATTTGATCCGCATACATAGTAGACCATGTAATTTCAAATTCTTAAAAAAATTTAAAATAAAAAGTTTTAAAAATCGCCACTAGGAGCAATTTTAGCGTTGTTTACCGACTAAAATGCATTAATTTGCATAAAATCAGTTATGTATAACAATCATGAGTATAAAAGGAAAGGCTGGGAGAGTTCTCATCATTATCAACTCTCACCATACTTTACTAGCCAAGCTGTGTTATCAGCAAAACGAGAATTGCAAGGATGCTCGTCCTGAATTTCACCGATTACAGAATTTGCCAAAAGAACCGATGAGCATAACAAATTTACAAAAGATGATTCATCGATTTGAAACTATGCGGCAACAAGACCTAGGACGCAAAGTGACTAGTCACTTGACGAAGTTGTTGAAGTTGTGAAAGTTGACGAAGTTGTAACTGCTATTGTCGAACAAGAGATGAAAAATGTGCAAGTACCATCAGCGCTCGGGTTGTATTCCAGCAGTATAAAATTGATCTGTACTGTATTTTTTGCTATTTTTGCGCCAAATTTGCTGATTTTATGCAAATTAAATGCATTTTAGTCGCATTTTAGCTAAAATTGCCCCTAGTGGCGATTTTTTAAACTTTTTTCTTTATTTTTTTTTTTTAAGAATTCGAAATCCCATGGTCTACTATGTATGCTGATCAAATTTGGTTATGTTTCGCCCAATACTTTACTCGCTAGAGGGCTCTGAACACCGGAAGTTAATAACTAACCACCCTGTATAATAAAGATTTTAAAAATAGAAAAATAGTTTTATTTTGTCGACATGTTTCAAATTAAAATCCAGGGAAAAAAATTAAAACATAACGTAATGAAAAACGGAATGATAGCGTTTCCGTTTAATGCAAATCAAAGTACAAAATCAAAATTAAGGTAACGGAACTGTGGCACGAATTTCCCAATGGTTTCAAAAAGTAGAAATAAAAGTGCAAGTAAAAAATAACGTGTGCCACATGAAAAACTTAATTATATTGTTTCAGTTCAATGCACCTTAGACCGTGCAACTTTGAAATATCCTTTTTAATTTATTTTGAAATTCACTCGATGATCAGTTGAAATATGTCAACAAAATAAAACTATTTTTCTATTTTTAAAATCTTTATAGCACCTTTTTGGGAATTAGAAACAAAATAATTCCCATGGTTTCCCAGAAACTATGCGATCAGTTATTAAATTCACCTTTTACAAAAATGACATAAAAGATTGAATTACAGTGAAACCCCGATAATTCGGATTAATTGGGACCAGACCCAATCCAGATTATCGAAAATCCGGATTATCCGGAGAATGAGAAATAAATAAAATAAAACATACATAATGTCATCTTTATATTAAACATACTGAATATTTACAGATAGTAAAAAAAATCTTCTGCAGTGCCAGTTTTGTACAACTTTTGCGCACCGCACAGTTAAACATCCGCATGAGCATAGTTAGTTTGTTGGATGTAGTCTCCACTTGATGTTCAAAATAGACCATTAATTGTTGTAAATTATTTGCTGCTTCATTAAGGTTAATAACTTTTGATTGTTTATAACTGGTAATAATGTTTTCGTCTGAGTTATCTAAATTTTCAACTTCTACAAAATTCATTAATTTTTGCTTCATTCAATTGCTAATGTCGATGATATGAACATTTCAATAACCATAATTTTTTTTTTAAATATGCAGAATCTTTGGGTATAATTTCCTTTTCATTCTCGCCTATTTTTCCTTGCTTGTAATTCAATAAATCTTAATTTGTAGACCATAAACTTTACCACGACTTTCGGAGAGTACTCTCAGCAACCTACTTGCAGACTTTAAGTGATACATAGTTGTTGCTTTGAAAGGTGACATCAAAGAGTTTAAACGAAAAATATTAAGGTAATCTTCCGAAAATATTTCAGAAAGAACTATTTTATTTAGAATATTAAAATGAAATGAATTAATGTTATCGAAATTTTGGCGATCGCTTTTCAAATTTTGAAAAAACTGACCAGACTGATCCGGATTATGCGGAGATCCGAATTAGCGGGATCCGCATTTGCGGGGTTCTACTGTACTTTTAAATAATATATTGAAAGCGCAATCGCTATTGGACATAATTTCCTTTTAAAATGTTTCACGAGAATGAAATTTTAATGTAAGCTATTAAATAAAATATTGATTTTCTGGCCACTGTTAAACATACATAACACTTTAAGAAGCCACTCGACTCGCTGAAAAACACCTGGATCATAATGTAAAGACTATGGGGGCGTTATTTTTAAATATCTTGCTCAAATATTAATATTTTCAGATGCTTTGATCGGGATGGAATAGCTAAGGACAATCTACAACCGGACTAGTTTTTACCTTTTCGATTTTGGTTTCCAATTTTTTTAATTACTTTAATTTTCAGAATTAGTTGAAACTGGTTCTGAAATTGAAACTATCATTATGTTAAAAATATATAATAAAATAATAAATAAAATTTATTCCGGTTGTAGATTGTCTTCAGCTATTCTATGCGAAATACGTCATCTAAAATTATTAAAAATTGAGCGAGATATTTGAAAAAACGTCCCTATAGTCTTAACATCATAATCAGGGTCTTTTTTCGCCAGATCGAGTGGCCTCTTAAATAGTCTGTGTACATTGCTGGTTGTTCCAGACTGCCATTTGAATAACTTTAATTAGTGCACCATATCAAATTAATATTTTGAATACTTTTTTGTGTGTGTTACAATACTAAAATTATTGAAAATAGTTCTAAATGAAGGTAAGTTACGATTGAATGACCCGGTTACACATATTACATTTTGTTGTACACATTGCAAAAAAATTATTGTGTTTTGATTTCAAATTAAACACAAAAATAAATTATAATCTATTGATTTGCACATTCCCCCCCCCCTTTTTTTAACAGAATAACCTTAAAAAATTAATGTTTTAATGAATTTACTTTACATGTTTTTACACATTTTTGCATTTGAAAAATGTAATACGAATAAATATTGAAGTAAATAAAATCATTGAGTTAGTAAAAATGAATAAAGTCATGAATAATTGAATATGTAAAATGTTATTGCTGCATCAGAATTTAAAAAGAATTATATTATGATTCTTTTTTTTTTGTAAAGTGGCAACAAAAAAAAACTGTAACAACTTTTATAGTTAATAATTCATAGTATCTACAAGAGCAGATTTCGAATGTTTTTCAAGAAAATAGGATTTTGCAGAAGTAACTTTCTTCAAGCTCCCTTCGGATATATCATTCTAAGACTGCTAACAAAGATTATATGATATGAATTTCAAAGATTGGAAACATACCTATTTTAATCCATTTGCAAAAACTCTATAATAATAGAGACTATTAGAAAATGTAAAAATATCTTTAAAAGAGTTTTAGTTAAAAACATAAAAATATTTTGAAAAATTTTGTTTCGAATATATTTTTATTTATACCAGTCTTATATCATAAATTAAAAATTTCGAGGAGATTCTTAGTAATCTGGCTGAATTTACAATCATTTTTAAAACAAAACTGCGCCAAAACATTTTGGCTTAATAAAATTGTAAAAATAATTAAAAAAAAACACTGTTACTTTCAAATATTTATCTTATGAAATATGTTTCGCGAATCCAATCAAAGCATGGCGTTTGCTAGTTAATATTATTATTGCAAATACTTAATATTAACTTACAAAACCACCTCATTCTTTAAAATAAAATATCGCTGTATTTAGTGACAAATAACCTAAATGGCATTTTAATTTTTCTCCTCGTTTTAACGTATTATTTCAGTTATAAATGAAATGCACAAATAAATCTCATTTTATAGATACTACATAATTTATAGTGAAAACGGCACCTGTCTACTTAAATAAGCGAGATTTTACTTTTCTGACTTTCATAACAACGCAATTGAAATTTCTTTTCTTTTTCATCACGTACTTGAAATTTACACTTCAAGTGCTTGTCAAAATTAAACTAGCTTGCATAACTAAAAAATTTGAAATGCTTCAGCAGTATTTTCAAACCTCATCAATCTGAAAACCTTATTCAGACATATAATTAATAAACTCCTTTAAAATTTACTGAAGTTTAAACACAAATTTCTGCTACGAATTAGTTTCAGAAAAGCACATGCTATTATAAATCTTTAATGTAGAGTTGAATAAGATTTTTAATTGGTTGAGAGTTTAAACTATGTTGTCAACGCGTTTTTAAGTTATGAGAATAATTTATGCTCATTTTTAATTTTTACAAACAAGTAGTTGTGCATAAATTTATGATTATTTAAAGATAAAATTATTTTTAAGGAAACGTCACATTGTTAGTTGAAGTGATTTTTTTAATGCATGCTATATCTAATACTGTGTGTTTTTATTATAGTAAGTGTAATAATAGTAATAATAGCTAAAACCTTGTGTGGAAATTACAATAATTACAATCAACGTTTAACACACAATACACAAACACACACCACATACGTATACGTTTCGCGAGCACCAGGGCTCGCTTCCTCAGTGCATAAAATTTAAAATGTTAAAAACAGAAAAACGCCCCAACTGACAGCAAGTCAGAGACCCAAATTGTTTGGGTCTCTGACTTGCTGTCAGTGTTTTAATATGGAGCCTGATATTAAACCTTCTACTTGTCTTCAGGCTTGCAGTATTGTAATATTAACTGGTTTAGAATGTCACAAAACTAGCTATAGAAATAACATAGAAATAGACTACATTGATAATCTCTGTGATTCAGAAAAAGAACTTTTATTAGTTAGGACTATTGCATTTATAAAACAAAAATTTTAAGTGAAACCGTTTGATTAATGTATGTGAGCATCGCAGAATTTCGCTCTTAATGAAATATGAGTTATAAAAATGTGAAGATCCATTTAAGTGGCATAAAAAGCAAGTGAAAAAAGTAATTAGGGCAATTAATAGACATTTATATACGGCCGAAAACGTAAACCAAAGTTGAAAGTTATGATTATTTTTCCGAAATTTTGTGACTTTATGAAAAAGTCTCTACACAAAAAGGCAAATGAAATTTCCAATTTGTTTTTTTATCAAATAACATTAAATTCAGTAACTCATAGAAACTCCAGTAATTATTTAAGTACCACAGCTAAACTTAGTCAGATTTTTTTCCCCCTTAATTAGAGCAGATTTTCAAAACAAGGTAAAATTTGGTACTTTTCGGTTAGACGGGCACTAGTGTTATACATATATATATCAATATACTGTATTTATACATACATATACATGTATAATACATCTGTATTTATATAGATCTATACATATGCACATATGTAAAAATGAAACACGCATCCGGCTAATTGGAAAGTACCCAAAACTTTTGTATAAGCCATGTGAAAGACATCATTTTTATTTCACAGATAGAAAGCCCAAAGTGTAAAATTTTATTTAAAATAAAAAAAATTGGAAATTTCATTTGCTTTTTTGTGTGCATATGTAATATGTAAAAATAAAGCACTTATCCGGCAAATTGGAAAGTACCCAAAATTTTTGCATAAGCCATGCGAAAGACATCATTTTTATTTCATAGATAGAAAGCAAAAAGTGTAAACTTTTATTTAAAACAAAAAGAAATTGGAAATTTAATTTGCCTTTTTGTGTGCAGCCTTTTTCGTGAAGTCACAAAAATTTGGAAAAATAACCATAACTCTCAAATTTGGCTGACTTTTTTTATCCTAAATATTACAAGTAAATTTTTTAAATATTTTTTATTAAAATCTGCATCTTTTTATCTTCTTACAGTGATATTTTTAGGATGATTCATGTTTTAGATCCAGAGAAACAATTTTTTGAAGATGGAACTGCAGTCTCAGAATACAGACTAAGAAATGTGATATTTGAGAACCCCCCCAAGAATTGGACCCCCCATATCTTACAAACCATGAGGTCTAGGAAGGAAAAAATTCTGATGGAATCATTTCATGATAGAATTAGTGTGTACACAAAGTTTCATCCAAATCCCTGTCGGTCGGGTTACAAATGGGGGAAAAATTGGTTGAATTGACATGGAATGACCCTATTGTTATTGTTGTTTCTGATTATGATATAGTAGGAGTAGTTGATGTTATTTTTGTTATTAATACACTTACAAAAACGCTCCGCTCTTTCAAATAAAATATGTCTGTATTTAATTACAAATTATTTAAATGAAATTTTAGTTTTCCTCATAATTTTAACGGACTAACCTCTAACGGACTAACGGTAAAACCTCTTAATAACGGACATCTCGGGAACGCAGAAATTGTCCGCTATTTGGAGGTGTCCGCTATTGGGAAAACTTCAGGGATACAAAAAATCGCTAAAAAATGCTAATTATTTCAATTAATTGACATTTATACGTTCTAAAACGTCTATTATATGATTAATGAGAAATTGAAATTATTTTTAAGCAAAAAAATTTAAATAAAACTGTGCAGACGTTTATTACATTCTTATTTTTAAAAAAATCTGTTACAAAAGTTTACTTTTGTTTGCGATTACGTGTAATTTGTTTTTCAATGTGATGTTATTGGTCATTATAGAGTTCCGAGCAGGGATGGGGATTACACTTTTTGATCATTAAAAACATAAAACCATAAAATCTTCCGGGGGGGAGGGGGGACATTGACATTTGAATGCTGTGGGAGATGTCCCTTCCAGGCAATTTCTTGAATTCAACAATGAACGTAAAAGAGATATTTCCTCAGCCCACCCTCTACATTTATCTGTGATCACAAAATTTGTGACAAATTGCCCTGATAAATTTAGACTTTTTTACTTTTTTTTCTTGTTAAAAAATATTTTTTACATTCTTTAGCGCCGAAAATAGTGTCCGCTGTTTGGAATGTCCATTATTCAGAGGTTAAACATACAAAAATTTAGGTTTTGGGAGTGGGGATTGGAAAAATGTCCGTTAAATAGAGGTATCCGCTATTCGGAAGTGTCCGTTATGGAGGTTTTACTGTATTTCAGTTATAAATGAAATGGACACTTAAATCTTATTTTATAGATACTGAATAACTTATAGCAAAAAATGATACATGTTTATATGGAAAACATGAAAATGTAAAATGCATGTTAATATGCGAGACTTTATTTTTCAAACTATCATAACTAAGCAATTTTGTTTTCTTTTTTTACAGATCTTTTACTTGAATTTTATACTTCAAGTGCTTGTGAAAATGAGACTAGCTTGCATAATTCAACATTTTTAAATGTTTCAGCTGTATTTCCGAAACACATCAATCTGTAAACGTTCTTTTCACTTCAAGTTAATAAAATCTTTTAAAATTTACTGAAGCTCAAACAGAAATTTCTGGTATGAATTGTTTTAGAAAAGCACTTACTACTGTATAGTGTAAGATTCTTTTAAACAAGTTTTATAATTGGTGAAAATTATATTTATGTTGTTAGCATATTTTTCATTTATAAGAATAATTGAAGCATACTTTAATTTTACAAATAAGTTGTTGTACATAAATATATGGCTAGTTAAAGCTAAAATTATTTTTAAAGAAACGTCACTCAAAAATGTACATTCAAATGATAATATTTTTTCACTGGATACTATACATAATACTATGTTTTTTTTTTTTTTTTTTTTTTTTTTTTTTTTGTTATAGAAAGTTCATAATAATAATAATAAAAATAATAATAATATAAATAAAAATTCTTAAAAAGTATGCTAATTTTTTTAAATTTCAGATTTTGAAATACTTTGAAATTTCGGTTTTAATTTAAAAAATTTGGCTTGATCATTTTTCATTTGATTAAAATAAATAACTTCCTTTTATGATTATTTTTAAATTAAACTTATTGGTGTTACCATTTGCGTAACAATTTCAGAATAATAAATTATCAATTCATATTTATTAGTTAAGGGATAAGTTGTTTTGACGAAATATTAAAACAAAAACAAAAACAAAACCTCTATCAGATCTGCGGTCACACTTACCCACTTGTTTCAAACTATGACACTCACGACACATGGACAGAAAACGGACTTTATTTTATGTTGCATATAGATTGTTTTTTGCCTATTTTAATTAAAAAAAATTTTTTTCCTTAAGATAATTATAAAAATTGAATCGAAACGTTTTGTTGTCTTTTATTAATATGTTTTTATTCTTACATCATCTTTAGATTTATGTATAAAGCTTACATTGGTTAACAACCTCTATTTTCGTTAGTATTGGATTTCACAATGTACTACAGTGCCAGCAAAGAAATTTTTACACCCATTGAAAAATGTGAATTTTGTGACAGATAGTCCCCACTCATATATGCATTAGTAATTTTTCTTTTGTTTTTCTGCAGTTGTTATTGTTGGTATTGTTGGTATTATAAGTACATCACGTTAAAAAAAATTTATCATTAAAATATATATTTATTATATTTATGTTATCTGCATTAAGGGAGACCCGTAAGAAAAAACCCAAAATTTTTATTATTGATTTTAAAGTAATGAATTTTGGTGTACTACTTAAGAATCTTTTTGTAAGGAATAATTAGCAAAATCATTCACTTTTTATTAAAAAGTATATTTTTTATGGGGATTTTTATGATATTTTTTGTCGAAAAATACACTTTTTAAAATTACTACTCCTCATTCAATTTTCAATATTTTGGTATTACTAAAATTTCTTAAATAGTGTTATAGTATATAGAAAAGAACTAAGGAGAGATATTTTTAACTTTCTATTTTAATCGGCTAAAAGAAAAAAAAATACGCATGGTAAATTTCCTTAAATTCGTTATAATTTTCATGTTTACCAATTTATATAAAATTTTCAGAAATAGTTAAAAAATATCTCTCCTTACTTTTGTTGCAAATTTTTTTAAGATTCTAAAAACAAAAACACTTTGTTTCTAAATCATTTTACCACTGAGCCTTTGTACTTTGAACTTAGGCAAAATATGAAAAAAGTCATTTTCAGGAAAACACGTTTTAAATGGCCGCTAGTCCTTTAAACTCTATAGTGAGTACAATTAAAAAAGCTCATTTTCTACCTGTTCCAAGTGTTCCCGAGTTCAGAAATTTTGCATGGATATTCACAAATATTTATTTTATCGTTTTCTGAGATAAAAATGTTTTTGAACTTTTGATGATTTTTGGCCGAAAATGGGGTACGGGTCTCCCTTAATGTTTCTTGCTCGCAGATTTACCGGATTAATTTGATCAAGTCAAGTAAACGCTGGTGCTTAAGGAGTACTTACAGTGAATCGCAACCCCTGTTTGAAACATAGATATCTAGTTGAATCACCGGGGTAAATATACCCCCAGTGGCGCAATGACTTTCTAAAAATTTTATTTTTAGAAAATCATCACATACGTTGACAGACTTAAAATGTGGTCAAGGCGAGAAGGGCAGCATTTGGAGGTACCAACAGGCCCAGAAGAAGTTCTATCCTAACCCTAAGAGCTTTTAAAAAGGGGCCACATAGATCACTAAATTTTGAAGGTTGATCGAAAAAATGGGGAAATAAAATCTTTAAGCTACTAGCCTATCATGAAAAGGTCTGATCAGACCCGGGGCAGACAACTCAAGTGATCCACAAAACAGCGCGGACGCAGAAAGTCCTGACAAGGACTCTTTGCTGAACGAAACCACAGGAGAAGTACACACGGATTAATTTGATTGTAAAGCAGAAAAGCCAATATAAAATATAGGCTTGATGTTACTTAATCCATCTCCTGTATTTTAAAAGCAGAATGATATGTTTGAAAAAAAATTAAAAGTAACGAAGTAACGAGTTCTTTTGAAAAGTACACTGTAAAAAAAAAGAGGAAGAAAACATTATTACGCTTAATTTTGGATTATAAAATGCCTAAAATGTTTAAATATGCTCTTTTTCTTGTGTCGGCACACTTTTAAGTGGTTTAGAATATTGAAAATGATGTGAGTTTTCTGTGTTAAACAAATTTTCCAAGCCTTACACCTGTTCAAATGAAACCAACCACCAATTGTAAACGAAATAGTGCGCAATTTTGAAAGGATCCGTGGTGGTCATGTTTCCGGGTTAAAAAACAAAAACCTTATTTTCGATTATATTTCTCAGTAATGATACATTAAAAAACTGATAACACAGTTCTCATTCAACATTTATCAGTTTACAACTGTGATTAATTTAATTTTCTTGAATAATTTACAGAATAAAAGGTAACAATCTGGCGGTGTTCTATAGTGGCAGTTGCCACGATATTCATTTTACCAAAATAAAATAAAGAGAATACACGTGACATTAACTCCAAGATGAAATAAACAAATAATTAATGAAGGGTGAAAATATTGCTATTCTGCATTCTGTTGGACTGAATATTCTTGAAATAAGTAAGTGATATATGTTCACTTTCAGTTTCTGTACAATGACTCTTAATTTTCGTGTGTTTGTGATATATTTGTTTTGCATACATATATAAATTGATACATAATACTTGTAAAATATGATTTTGTAGTCTAGCTATTTCGATATTTTAAAATTAAAATTGTTTAATAATACAAGCACATAAAATTGTACCTTTTGATCAGAGCTTTGAAACACTTTGTTTTGATTTTATAGTGTTTTAAATGCTGATTTCATGAGCTTAAACTTCAAGAAGTATTAAATAAACATGGTGTTATACCGTATTTACTTGTGTATACCGCACATGTGTGTATAACGCGCACGCAGCATTTTAGAATGAAAAATGGCTGATTTTTTGTATCTCGTTTATAACGCACATGATAAATCGGATATGCACGGGAATGAATGATCGAATGAAAATCAGTAAAGAAAATCAAAACAAATGTTACGTCAGGCTGAAAAAAAGGTCGAATTTTTTTTTTTTTTTTTTTTTTTTTTTTTTTTTTTTTTTATGTTGTGTAGGGAGTGAGTGTCATGATATAGTGACGTCATTTGCAAACGTCTACATTGTTGAAAAAAACCGTAATTGTACAAATTTAAAGTTGCATAAATATGTATTCTTGCTAAAATTTTATCTACAAACTGTATAAAAGAGAAAAAAGTCCTTCCGGCAATGCCGGGAGGAAGAGGTAGCTTTCATATACTTATATATTTATTTATTTATTTTAAGGTAAGTTACATTGTTAAAAAATACTAAGCTCAAATTAGTGGAAATAATCTTATAAAATTAGTGATTTTATAAGATTGAAACTAGTTTTTGTCAAGACTGAATATTAATAGGAATTTTTAGATATTAGTCATCTTTTATTCAATCTGGTTTTATTTTAAGCGATTTAGAGAGTTACCAAATTCCACGATATCATAAAGTGTATGCCACTTTAAAGCAACATTGTGGATCGTTCAGATCAGACCGTTTCAAAATGTCAGCCATAAGCAAAATTCAAAGTGCTATAACTCAGTCATTTTTTAAGATATAGACAAAATAAAAAGTGTTCTGGAATCGTTGTTTTAAGTTCTAACACGTAAAAGAAAAATATTTTTCAACTTTTAATTTTTTCGCATTTAATTTTAAATTTTAAATTTTTTTAAAAATTTAAAATGGCCACCATTTTGAAACAAAATAGCGGATGATGCTGGCCAACGAACTCGGTCGAGAAATTTGTATGTACTATGTACATATCAAGTTTCATTCAAAACGGTTCATAAATACGTTAGTTATCGCATGACAAAAATCAGATATATATATATATATATATATGTCAACATTTGAACGGAGGGTGGTTTTGGGGTCTGGGGGTCATGATCGGCGAAAATATACCAAAATTTTACGGAAGTGCTTTCCTCCGGACGGCTGCAATAGGTAGCTTTTTACTTTTTGTAATGAAAGCTACCTAAAAAGCGCGTGAACCGGAAAATGAGAAATTATTTCAAATAGTGCGCGTTCATTCAGAAGCTTATTTTATTCGCAACAAAATTGTGAATACTTTTGTTTAAACCTACAAAACTAGCTCTTGTAAATCTATAGAAATCTGTAGATTTACAAATGAATCTAGCGAAGTTAATCTAGTAAATACTAACATAACGGAAATTTTATCTGTTACTTGGGTCGCAGTTACATAAAAAATTCTAGGGTTTTCAGTGTCCTCCCCCCCCCCAAAAAAAAATGAATTTTTTAATATTACAATTTTTTTATGTAGAGTCAAAATCAGTATCTATTACATCCATTTTTCTGTTACCGTTACATAAAAAGTAGTAGCGGCAATGAAGATTGCGAAGTAGCATTTAAATAATGCTACTGCCGCTTTTGTATGAAAAAGGGCAAGGAATGAAATAAAGATGCAGGAATACTTCTATTTTGTAAGATTCCAGTTTTAATTTCTTCTATGAATACTTTTATTGATTCATAGGTATATCGTGAAAATTTATAAAGAAGTAAAAAAAAAAAAAAACATTCCATGTATAACGAGCACGCAGGGCTTCTGCTTTAAATTTTGGAAGAAAAAATGTGAGTTTTACACATTGCAAATATGTTACCTTTTTTTAACAATACATTTTTTCAATTTATAGTTATATTTTGATGTTTTTTTAGACTTTTGAGATCAATATTAACTATGTGCAAAATTTCCATATTTATTTATTTCGTCTTTTTAAATGTTGATACTGAAAGAATTAAGAAGATTATCATACTCTTATTTTTCTATTTATTGAATAAGTAAAACAAAATTTAAAAGATCAAAGGCACCCTTTTGATTATATATAACAGAACAATCTCAGTATTTCCATGAGAGGCAAGTATGTTCAGTAAGGATTTTATATGAGATCCACCAAAACAAGCTTAATTTAATGCTAAACATGTCTAATAAATAAGACTGTACCAAAATTTAGTGGTGCTACAGTGAAATTACAGGAAAGGAAAACAAACTTCTAAAAATCACCCTCCCCCTTCTTTTCTCCTTTATTTGGACTCTTCCAGTGGGAGTAGAGACATTGATTGGTCTCCTTTGGAATGCGCGAGTCAGTTTGCTTTTGCTATTGCTTTGCGACGCTTCACGGTTAGTTCGCCTTTGGCGGCGAGCTGCGATGCACGTTTTTCATTTAATGATGTGACTTAGTTTTTGCATTTTACACTTATTTTTTAGCACTGATGATGGATATTTAGAAGTCCCGTAACGGCTGTATGCCTTTTAAACATCTGTTATTTTTTGTATAATTTGTGCTCCTTAACGTTGTATCATTATTTATTCATACATTAGCACAAAGTAGAATCCTCCTCCCTCCCTCTTTCTACCATGATATTCGACTACATAGAAATTCCGACTTTCTGAATTTCTACAAATGACGGCATGTTTTAACTATAGAGCATTAAGTTAATGCAGCAATCTGACGAAAATCTGCCAAAGTACCACACACACACATATCTATATATTGATTGATTTATTAATGCAATTTCGTATTTTCGCTTAAATATAAAATCACATTTAAAATAAAAATTTTACTATAGGCTTAATTTTTATATGATGCACCTATTTTAAACATAATGAATCGTCATGTAAACTCTTGTTACTTTGTTCTATCAATAAGAAATAAATTTTAGTGCATTGAAAATATTCATAAAGAACTAAGCACACATTCTTAATTAATTTCTTTTGTTAATCAGGAAGGATTATCAAATAACTTTAAGTCACTTCAATTTCAATTTAAACTTTTTTTTCTAAAATGAATATTTTAATAAGATTCCGCGTTAAGAATTTTCAATGATATCATATTTCGAGTGTTTTAGTGACATTTTAAACAATAGTATATCACTGAATTTTTGCATGTTTGGCTCCCACATTGATATAATGTGCAAATTAAAGTTTAAAAAATGTAAAATTAATTAAACATTTTAGTATTTTCGATTAAAGAATTTTTAGTAGATTACTTCTTAAATACGATGGAAATTTAAACTTTTATAAGGACTTTGACAGGAACTAAAGATTCTCCTTTATCTTAAGCGAAATGTTTATCACTTGAAAATTACATGTATAAATTGGGTTTTAATATAAACTTAAAACTCATTAAACAGTTAATAAATTAACATGATCACATTAGTCTCTTAAAGTATTTCCACAGAATCCCTTCTAATTTCATTTCATTCATAAATATTAACAGCTTCGTTAATAACATTTTTATTCTTCTTGCAAGAGAATATTTAAAATCTTAATGTTAGAATAATTTTTGAGGCATTATTTCATTAACAAAATCTCGTATTTCAAAGCTTAAATATGAAAACATTTTTCAAAGCATTGTTAAATAACACGATAACATAATCTTTCTGATAGAGCTTAAGTGTAAGTTTATGGATATTGTTTCACATTATGCACTTTTTTTATCATTTTAAAAATAATCTTAAAATAGAAAAAATACTAAATATAAAAACTGCGATACTTTCTTTCAGATAACTTCAGTTTTTAGGGATCTTAAAATATTTTGCCAAAAATCTATTTCTATTCATTTATAAATCTTAGTAAATTAGGTAATAACAAATGTTTTGAATAATGAAATTATGAGTATTATTTATATATAAATAATTTTAGGTTTTTATCAATTCAATGTTGTATTTCCTTCCCATAAAATCATTTTCGCTTCTATAAACTATGTTAATAATGGTCTTCAAATATCTTTCACGATTTTTTACCATATTTCATTTATAAAACTCACTAACTTATTTAATAAAGGGTTTCTTTGCATAGTCAAATTATGAAGAATAATTATAGTAAAAATGAGCATCAATTTCAGTTTTTTGTGAAATTAATCTGATTTCACGTTAAAAATTTTTCAACTATATCATATTTCAAGTGTTTTAGTGCTGTTTAAAACAATATCATTCTGTTGACATTTTTACTCCCACATTGAAATACTGTGCAAATTAAAAGTTTAAAATATAAAAATATTTAAAACCTTCAGTAAAACTTTTATTAAAAAGCTTTTGATTATCAAATTGTTAAATATAATGTAAATATGATCTTTTATAAGGACTCAAAATATACAAATAAATACTTAAAATGTGTTTGCTACACCTTTTCAGTATTTATTTGTATATTTTGAGATAAATAACAAGGTGTAAATTTCCATCAAGACACTGATATTAATACAGTGATTTGACTTATTTTATAAGGACTTTACCCTAACTTATAGGTCACATTTATGAAGTATTTACCACTCGAAAATTCATATATAATAAAAAATATAAATAGTTATAAAACGCGTTAAATTGTTACTTAATCAACATCATACTATAGGATGGACGAGTCCTTACTGTAAATAAAAACTATTCTCTGACAGTCACATACATTTATTATCAGACGAACAGGACAAAAACACACAAACAAAAAATAAAACAAATTAACTCTTCGTTGCTTTTCAAAATACAACTTTAAAAGTCATATATCAGTTCTTCGTAAATGTTCTAAAACAATCGTCATTTTTATTCTTCGAAAAATCCGTCTTAGTTTTATCATCGTCGTTCATCGTCGTCGGAAAAAACATTGTATTTACCTCTTCCTAATTCTTTCACACCTCCACACACAGCTTGGAAGCTTCGCGTTTCTTAATTAATCTCGTGCCGGCGTTTCGGAGAGTCCGATGCAGGTGCAACAGAAAGAGAGTGTAGCCAACATGCGAGAATATATCCCACAATACCATAATGCTTATAAAATATTTGCCTAGGAGCCTTTTTAATTTTATTTCAATTGTAAATATTAACAACTTCATTATTAACTGATTTCTTTATGTAGCAAGAGAATGTTTAAAAACGTAATGTTAGAATAATATTTCGAGACATTATTTGATTAACAAAATCTCCTATTTCGAGGCTTAAATATGTAAACATTTTCCAAAGCTCTGTTAAATAAGATGATAATACAGTCTTTTTGAAAGAGCTTAAGTGTATGTTTAAGGATAATGTCTTGCGTTATGTAAAATGTTTATTACGTATTTTTAAATTACTTTTATATTAGAAAAATTAATAAATATAAAACCTGCAAATTTTCTTTCAAATTAACTTCATTTTATCTAATATTTTGCCGTAAATCTTTTACTATGTTTTTTAAATTTTAGTAATAACGCTTAATAACGTATGCGTTTGAATAGTCAGATTATGAAAATTAATTTTTATATAAATAATCTTCATTTCCAAAGAAATTTCCATTAACTCTATCTCATGTTTCCGTGCTTAGACAAATAATCCTTTTCGCTGCTAAACATGACGTGATTATAATGTTTTAAGACAAATTAAATTTAATCTTACAGAATTATTTTATTTTACCGACAATAGTAATTGTTTTAGATTAATTAATTGGGTGACATAGTTCTCCTGTGTTCATGTCCGGGATAGCTCAGTTGGTGGAGCATTGGCGGCTTCAGCCAATACATCCCTGGTTCGAATCCTGGCCCTTACTTTTTTCACCCAATATTGAAAAATGGAAAAATTTACATCAATAGTGTTTGTTTTCTTGCAATATTTCGTTACCAAACATTTATATTTTCTGACTTGGACAGTTATTTATTTTATTTATTTATTTATTTTTTAAGATACTGTTAAACAATAACTGACTATAATAAACATTTATAAGGACATATTTTTAAATCATATGTTTTTTAACACTATTTAAAAATGTTTTTTAATAACTTTATATTATATACATAATTGAAACATAAAAATAGTTTTAAAATTCTGAAATTTAATCAATAAAGATGTTCAACTATTTTAGCAAGAAGATTTTTAATTGTTCCTTCCTTTACGGAATTTATCACCGTAGTCAATATTTTTGTCCTCTTCGAGTTAAATTAGAAATAAAAAATTTCTTGCAAAATTTTTCTTTGCCACAAATCTGTATTACCTTATTTTTATGTTTAAACCATTCTTTAAAATTTTCTTAGACAATATATAAATATAATCCTTCTGCCTTAAGGACCATTTTTATGTATTTTTATAAAGAATATATTTTTTCTGAAATTATAAAGGATATATTATTATTCAGATTAAATCTACATCTGTGTATGATTAAAACATTTTTAAAAGATTATGGAAGCGGGCTTAATTGAATTGTTTAAGAGCAAGATTAATTAAATAACACTACGGCTCTTCATTTTCAATTTATTTTAAAAATATATCCATTAGTAGGAATCAACAATAAAAGTTTTAAACCTTATAATAGCTTAAGCTATTTGATAACATGTTAAATAATTTTACTACATTGTATTTTAAGTATTTTAATCTATAGTTAAAACGATGTGTACATTAAATAAAAAAAAAGGTATTTCAATATTTTGTATTAAAGTTGTTTTTCTGTAGGAGGAATAAAACGCACTACACTGTAAAAAATTTTGGTCTCGAATCACGGTGGTTATACCGTCAACTTTGTGACACTTCCTTTTACCGTAATTTTACTGGACGGTATATATACCGTAAAATATTTAAAGTATATGTACCGTAATTTAACTGAACATAAATTTAAATATTTTTTAGTATATGTACCGTAAAATGTTTAAAGTATATGTACCGTAATTTAACTGGACGGTATATGCACCGTAAAATATTTAATGTATATGTACCGTAAAAAAATATTCTTACAGCATATATACCGTACATTAAATTTACAGCATAAATACCGTAAATTAAATGTAAGGTATATATACCGTAAAAATATTTATACACCATATATACCGTATTTTAAATATACAGTATATATACCGTGAATTAGATAAATGGTATATGTACCGTAAATTAAACATACGGTATATGTACCGTTAATTAAGTATATGGTATATATACCGCAAAAATTATTTATGCTGTATATATACCGTAAATTAAATGTATGTTATATGTACCGTAAAGGCATTTGTAATTGGTATATATGCCGTAAATTAAATATACAGGGTGGTCATAAAAAAAACTTTACCGATATATGGAGCTCTAGCGGCCAGTCCGCTCAACCGATCGAGGTGAAATTTCAGATATAGCTATTCAGAGGTATGAGCTCGAGATTCTGTGAAAGGCAACAAAATGGCGCTCACGGTTACGATTATAGTTACAGAAACTCGAAAATGTCCAATGGCAACACCCATTTTTTTATCGCAAAATGCTCAGCGCATGCGAAAACTCTAAAGAGCGTTGGAAGCGTACGTGTATCGCAAGAAACGGACACGTTATGCACGCACAAAAAACTGTTCTGCGAATCCTCCCCCCCCCCCCCCATAGAAAAAACTCGATTGAGGAGCAAGGAGGAAATTTGCATATGACACAGAGTCAGTACACTAATCTCTGATTACAATACAGATCGGAGAAATTAAAACTTTTATTTTGATTACACATTTTCCACATGGGTGCCATCTCCATTAATTGCCTGTGATGACACCCATGTGGAAAATGTGTAATCAAAATAAAAGTTTTAGTTTCTCCGATCTGTATTGTAATCAGAGATTAGTTTACTGACTCTGTCATATGAAAATTTCCTCCTTGCACCCCAATCGAGTTTTTTTATGGGGGGGGGGGGATTCGCAGAACGGTTTTTTGTGCGTGCATAACATGTCCGTTTCTTGCGATACACGTACGGTTCCAACGCTCTTTAGGATTTTCGCATGCGCTGAGTATTTTGCGATGAAAAAAAATGGGTGTTGCCATTGGAAATTTTCGAGTTTCTGTAACTATAACCGTAACCGTGAGCGCCATTTTGTTGTCGTTCACAGAATCTCGAGCTCATACCTCTGAATAGCTATATCTGAAATTTCATTTCGATCGGTTGAGCGGACTGGCCGCTAGAGCTCCGTATATCGGCAAAGTTTTTTATGACCACCCTGTATGTTATATATAACGTAAAAATACAGGATGGCCCAAAAAACCTCCCACATTTGACAGGATAAAAACCAAAAAGGATTGCAGAGAGAAACTTGTTTATTCAAAAATATGCAATAAGTATGACAAAAGTTTAAAAAGGCTATCTCTTTCAAATTATATCTGGTAAGTATTCTCCATTGGGAATAATACACAGTTCAAGAAGATGTATGAAATCTAACCCCACTGATGTAACTCTTGTAGAATGCCTGCTTATGATAGCGCCTGCTTATGTAGATCTTATGTCTGAAGAGCAATTCAAGCAGAGGGCGTAGCTTTGACAAGATATATGTCTGGTGATAAGAGATTTCATCTGTTGTCTTGAAATGTATATTGCTTACAATGACCAACACTTACCAAACACCATATCTAAAACAATCATTTTTAGATTCTTGTCATACCTATTGTATATTTTAAAACAAACAAGTTTCTATCCCTAATCTTTTTGTTTTATATTATCCTGTCAAATGAGGGAAATTCTTATGGATAATTCTGTAATCAGAATCAGTGAATATACAGGAAGAGCTCAAAGTCTTACCTTTATAAAACTTACTATGTGGAAAAATATTATTCGATATACGTGTGGATACATTTAAAATTTTTTACAAAATTTTAAAAATCCACTTGGAGGTTATCAATTTGCATAAAGATACGTCTACTCATAATGGAAAATATCTTGTAATAAAATTCAATTACACTCTAACAACTGTAAAGTATATACTAAAATCTTTTATTTTTCATAAATTTTCTGTATTTGTCTTGATAGATGTTTATTTGTTATAATGTGCAGTTGTTGAAGTAAAAAAAAATAGATTAAAAAATGTTTTGTGATCTAAAATGCAATTAAGAACAATGAAGAGCACATTTATTTATCTGCCAACTTCTACAATTATTTATACTTATCTTATATCACTATTTTAAAACTGTTATTTTTGTCATATTCCATGTTTGAAAGTACAGCAAAAATTGTTATTTTAAAGTAGCAGTATAAAAAAGATATAAAAGTTAAGGATATAAAGTATGTCGCAGTTATGCAATTAGAGGATTAAAATTAATAAACAAACATATGTTATAACAAAAGATTTTATATTAGTATCTGGCAGTAAGAAAAAAATGCTAAAAACGATATTACTCCGCTGTGATCAATAATTTCGCAACTAACAGTAACACATTTATGTGTTTGTCTATTTATGAAAGGATACCTAAAGTAAATTTCTTTGCACTGGAAATTCAGATTAAACATTTATCATAAATCTCCCAAATGAATTTTTCGAATCCATCTATATGTTTTGATATAAATATGATTTTATACGTTTAAAGGGATTTATGTTGTAAAAATATTACATAATTATTTTCCAAATAAGATTGACATTGAATTCAATTTGTAGCAATTTTTATAAAGGAAACTTACAGCATAAGAACAAATTTTGTTTTTGTATACAGTGAAATTTTAATTTGCTTCAAAATTATTATTATTAAAAAAATAATGTTGTTTTCATAATAGGAGCAGCTTTAATAATCAAAGAATGGCAGTATAATATGCAATAATTTTAATTACTCAATGATAAAATAACATTCACATACGTGCATTAAATCATAAACTGATTTTGTTAAAATTACACTGCAAAAAATCTATCTTCAGTCTTACGTAATCCATTAGCAATTACATCGCACAAAGTTGCAAGATTAAATTAAAGAAATAAATATTAAAACATTCTTATGTTTAACTTAATATTTCAATGCCTGCATATTATATGAATTTAATACTAAAAGAGCAATAAAAAATTTATGAAACATGCATAAAGATTTCAAATAGTAAGTAATTTTACATAAGACAGAAAATGCCTCGTTAAATTAAAAAAAGCAAAAACTAATGCAAACAGTATGTATGCTGAAAATAGTGTTTATAATATTTATCGAATAAATAAATACAACTTTTTAAAAGCAACGATTTCCAAATATTATTTTCTATTGTCTATAATATTTTTTGAATTTCTGTTGTTTACTCCTTACTTAGGCATGAGAATTTTCCGCGTTTTTCCTCACCAGTATAATCTTAGAGAAAATGTTATTTTACTCAATCGAAAAATGCTGCGATTTAACAGAACAATATTTTCTCTAATATTATGCTGGTATGAAAAAACGCGGAACACTCTCATCCCTATTACTTCATCTTATTTCTTATTTCTTCTTTTTATTTCAAAATTATTCAAGAATGTATTAAAAAGTTGATTTTGAGAATAGTGTTAAAATTCATCAATGCACACTAGTAAAATTAAATTTTTTATTACACCAATAAAAATCGTAAACAAATAAAAGATGCAAATTCAATCTATGTGTATACATATTTTACAATGGTTTTGTATTATATAAAATTATTTTATAATCAAAAACAAAAGATAAAGAACTTTTAAAGTGAAAAAAATTCATAACATGAGGATACAAAAACAAACTAATGCAATTAGAAACTATAATTCTAACTATGTTGTTACAATCTATGTAACAATAAAATAAAACAACAAAATGCACAATTGGAAATATTAATTTTACATCACGTGATACAAGTTCCCAACTGAATACACACACTGTATCAATGTCATAAAAAATCAAAACGAAAATAGCATAGCGGAGCATCTATGGGGAAATAACTAATGCAAATTTAAATTATCTCTAGTATTTTACTATAGATGTATGTCACATGAAGTTTTTTCATATTCAAAATAAAAAAGTGAAACAAATTTGAAGAAAATAGAACTCATAATACAGTTATTGACTTCAAACTAACCGAAATAGAATCTGTAGGAAATAGAATCTAAACCTTATTTAATATCCATGCATATTATATATATATATATATATATATTTTAATTTAAGACTAATACACAAAAAAAAAAAAAAAACTTTTACAGTACACAGTTACTGACTATAAAGTAATGCAGATTCAAACTCTATTTTTAGCTTTATTACCTTCAACAAATAAAAACATGTTCAATCTTGTTTGACATTCATGCATATCGCATAAAATTTCAGAATAAGAGCAATGATACAAAATATTTGTGATTAATTCTACACAAAATACATACAAAATTACATCAAAAACGATAAGTGCTACAGTTTTAAAATTAGATTCCATATACTATATGTGTGATTGTTTGGAAATTAGCGAACATGAACTGTTAGCTATTTTAATATTTTTAACAAAAAAGTTTACAAATTATTTGTTTAATATATAGACATTGTTTATTCAAATTAGCCCATTATTTTGAAAAATTAATTAAAAAAGACATTTATTTTAAAATTTTATATCTCTGAGTATCACTGCCTGACATGTAACAATTATACTTTTAAATACAAAAATTATTTTTTCTTACTAATATACTTTTACATTCATTGTCTCTAACTTCTGTCTTTTAAAATGAAAACATGAAGTACTATTTATATGTTTCAATCAACTTTTTTTCAGACCCATTCCATTCTTTTTTTAAAAAAAGTTTGTCATTCAATTCAAAAATATTTCAAAGCATTCCCTCACTCATTATTAATTCAGAATGTTTCAGCTAGATGTAAATAATTAACAAGTAGAAATACTACATATGTATTCAGTACTTGTTTTAACCTAATTGTAAAATACTTCTAAACTATCTTGAAGATATTCTGCAGTATATAATGAAGAATTTAATAAGCATAAATGTTTAATAAATGAAAATATTCAGATATCTCCATTCTCTCATTCAAATTTGTAAAGTTAATTTACACATTAATAATATATCAATATGCAATTAATTTTTCCTAAAGAGATAACTTAAAAGTATATACTGTCTTAAACATCTTCTCTATGATTAAAAGTGTTTTGAACTAATAATGTTAAATTTATCATTCTCCCATTTTATCGCTCATTTCTCCCATACAAAATCTATGGAATATATATATATTTTTTAGTTATTAGGTGTGACGTCTGTTTTTTCTCTATAAAGCAGCTACTTAACATATTGCTGCAAAAAATCAGAAATTTCTGACATGATTATTTATTTCTTATGTCACTAATATAAAAATCGCTAATTTTTATATAAACCTCCATGTACAGTAAAATAAGTTTAAAAAAGGCACCAAATTGAATGTTAATATACAAATACAAAGCACAAACCAAACACAACCTGCAAATTGTTACAATCCATATTATCATATTCAAATATTCAAAATGAAATTGTATGGAATGCAGTTTTAAAAATATGGTAAAAACAATAATGCTGTTATATAAAATAAACATATAATTATATATATAAATTTTATAAAATGAAAATTAATGTAAATGAAGTGGTACAGAACGGGTAAATTTTAATATTAAATTTAAAGTCATTGCATACAATTTTAGTTGTGAAAAGAATCTTTGAGGAAAAAAAAGCAAATTAGCAAGAGTTTTGTTTTTAACAGTAACATACTACGATATAATCTCAAAAATCCGGAATTCCTAAACCCAGCTTCAAAATTGCAATTTCTCTCTTTTAATAATGCCAGCAAGATTGAGGAAATCAAATACTGAGGAGCTCAAAGATTAAGGAAGAGAAAAACAAAAAAAGTTTTGAAAATTATTTGAAAAATCATAAACTTGGTTACAGTTAAAAGCTGATTTAGAAACAAATACGTTTTACTGAAACATATATTCATAATCTGTATTTAATATAAGGAACTCTAGTTGCAAAATAATATAAAAGTGAAAAAAAACCTACTATGATTTTTCAGAAATTAAAGGAGAAATGACTGCACTGTTTTTCGAATTTTTTTAGCATAAACTTCAAATAAAGTAAATTATTTTTTTCCCTTTCTCTCCCTTAATTATTTCTTCATTATAAATTAAATTGTGACTAAAAGTGCCATTAAAAATTTCGCAAGCATTGTAATCATTCTTCATAAATTTGGCTTTATATTGGTCCTAATGAAACTGGATTTTCGAAATTAAATTGCAAAAAATTTTCACTAATAAACAAAATCAAAATGTTGAAGCAAAAGTTTTATGAAAACACAGTATTGTACAAATACAAGATTAAAACAGAGAATACTGAGATTTTTAATTAAAAAGTAAACGTCTGATAAGGACTTTATAATCATGTAAAACAAAAAATAAATTAATAAACGCTACGAACCAAACTCATATCGGAAATAACAATATTATAAATTTACCAATGATTTTTTTGCATCGAATTCTTATTAGAAATTAAATTGAAAATAGCACATCGATTATATAAAGCAGCTGATGTTAAGTAAAATCTATGGTTACAAATATATTAACTTTAAAATAAAAAATCTAAAAAATTTAAAAAAGGAAGGAGAACAGAATTTAATCAACCACTCTCTCTACCACCTCTCCAACAATTTACTTCTATAAACATTATCTTGCAGATGTGCTACATAAGATTACTCATAAAGGAAATATAATTTGTTCTCATAATTCTCAGTAGCATGACTATAAGAGATTAATTTGAAATACTCAGAAAAAATGCATTAGAACAAAAAATATTTTATATCACGGCTAGATAAATCTGATAATTTCTACATGTTCTTTCAGCATGCTATGAAAATAATTAGATGATCAAACTGAAAAGGCACATACATAAAAGCTTGCTTCTTAAATTTATGTTGCTGCTTACTCTTTAAAGCTCAGAAAATTAAAATGTCTTTATATAGATTGTCCTAACCTATAAATGTTATACAGAAAACAGTTATGAGTTACGATCATCAGTGAAGAATAACATTTCTTGAAATCTTTGAGCGAACGCCACAAGTTTAGGATGGGTAGACATATATTTTCCACCTTTCTTTCTCTGTACTTTTGATCCACTATGAGGATTTATTCCAAATACACATCTAAAAATTGAATATAAAAAGATACTCAATAAAGTGTACAAAAAAATACTCAATAAAAAATATTATCAGAGAGAATCCTTAAAAAAATCTATTTGTCATCTGGAAAGATGAAATTATACATTTTTTAAAAACTGTATTTAAGAAACCTGAACTCAAAAAACACATTTTCACTTTAAAATTAAGAACTTGGTAAAAAAAAATACGACAAAATTTCTAAAACTTTTTCGAAAAAATTTCTGCATGCCTCGAAAAAATCTATTAAACTTACTTAGCATAAAAGAGTTTATAAATGTCTCTTCATATTAGCAAAAAATAAAAATATAACTTACAAAGCAATGTTTCTTTCTAATTAGTAAATTATTTTGTGTCATTTTATAAGGTTGCCGGTTTTTAAACATAAAAAAAGACCTTTTTTTGTTTGCCTGTTTTAACTACTTACAAAAAGCCGGATTTTTTTAAAAGTTGGTTTACTAATTAATGCGGCTAAATCGAACTAAATCTAAATCAATTAACTTTAAATACCCTCATAAATATTTTCTAATAAAAATTTTTAAAATTTCTATTAAATTTTGTCAAATAAATAAGTCTTTATAACTGACAGAAGGCAACTCTGGAGGCATTATGTCTAGCAAAAAAATAATATTGAAAAGAATATACAGTCGGCTCTCGTTAATTCGAAATCGGACAATTTGAATCTTCACTTAATTTGAACTAAACATGAAGTCCCAAAGTTTTCAGTGGCAGAATAACGTTAAAAACTTTCATTAATTCGAATTCATTTTTTCTTGATTTCGTTTAATTCGAACTAGCGATAATTCCTATTTTTTATTTTACTTTTCTCTCACAAGGATTTCTGATCATTTGAATAAATTTCGATCGATTTTTGTGAAAATCGTTCCGAACGACTATACATATTATCCAATGCATTTGATATCCACTTTCTTAGTGCCCCGTCTGTCCATCAATTACACCTCAAATTTTTCTTCCATTGTGCTTGTTTCAAATCATTTAATTAGTTTATGTATTTATATATTCTAATTTATTATTAAGTCATATCCTAATGATAAGAGACGAAATATATTTTAAAAACACTATAACATTAATTTCTTGTAACAGTACCATATTAAGCATATTTTTATTTCATATTTTCCATAATTCGAACTTTAGATAATTCAAACATTTCTTGTGGTCCCGACAAGTTCGAATTCACGAGAGTCGACTTAATTTATATTCCAAACTACGGTGTTTAAAAATTCTATAACACATAACTTTACACATCCTATACATTTTATAGATTATATTTAATTAAGCAATGCAAAGTGTAGCACATCAAAATATAAATTTAAAAAGCTTGTTGCTATGCATATCCATGCATATTCTATTTATAATTACGGTGTTCTTACGGGTCAAGAAAAACCTGGAAAAAAAGGAAAAGTTAAGAAACTCAAAATTTAAGCAAAAAAGCCTAAGAAATGTTTAAATATTTGAAGCGGTCATAGAAATTTTTAAGTACGAATATCCTTCAAATTCCTGATTATCACTGTAAGTGAAGAAATTTTGAACTGATTATTCATCCAATCTAAAATTTTTATATAAAATTTATCTAAACTATATAACATTAGCATACAATGTAAAATAATTAATAATCTGGAATTAATGCAGGTTTGTACATTTTTAGTGTTCATTTAGATTAAAAATGTCCTTACGACGTGTTTTGCAACAATATAGAAGCCACATTTTTATTTTGAAAAGTCGGGCATATTTTGGGGAAAAGGTCATGATAAACCTGGAAATTCCAGGGAAGTTTTTCACCAGAATTGTGTAGGAACCCAGACAATATTGCTTTTAATAGTAAGAAATGATGTTTTTACTATATGACTACATATGATTTTAAATGTTTATAAGAAATAAAATAAAACTTTTGTATATTAATAGCTGTTAAAATTAGTTAAATAATAAAACTTGCAATTAAGTAATCATTGTTTTTCTTACTTTTATAAAGCACTACAATTCCTTTAAACAATTGGGGAGGGGGGAAGGTCAGTGTAAACCGAATAAAGCAATTGTAATGACCCTTATGAAATTCAGCTGATATGTTTGCAATTCTGACCTCAAATCACTAAAAACTCAATTTAGATTTATTCTAGCATTAATGTCTTGATTTTTGAGAAATTGGCTGTTATTAAATTCAATCAATTAAACATGAAGATAAACTAAGAAAAAACACTTTAAAATACTTAGTTTATAATTACAACACTTCATTTCATAAAAGCCATTTATGACCAAAAACGGTCAATTTTGTCCATAAAAATCGGTAAAAAAAAAAAAAAAAAAAAAAAAAAAAAACGCTAGAATTGTTTTTTTTATTGCTAGTGGCAACTCTGGTTCTACTAGTGTTTTTTCACGATTAATGCAGAAATATTTAGTAAGTAATATATATTATATATATACAGGGTGTTTCTAAATTCATGGTACAAACTTTAAGAGGTGATAGTACACATCAAGATAAACAATATTAAAAGGAATATAAGGGTGCCAAACGTCTTCCGAAGGAGATAGGCGCCAATAAAGTTTAGGGTCCAAAAATTCAAATGATTATAAAAAACAGAAAAATTGGTCGATTCGTTTGCGGTTTTCATTTAAACTATTCTTTATGTCAGTATTGTCTTGAAAATAAATTATAAAGATAAATTTCAAAAAATTCTGATAGAGGGCGCTTTAGACTTTGGAGTAACGAACAACTATTTTTTACTATTATTTTTTGCATCTCATAAACTTTTTTAGAAGCTTAGACATAAACTTAAATTTTGCGACGAAAATCTGAATTGTTAGGAGTGGTTGAGTAGCGCAAAGTGAACTGTGTTCAGTGGGGATGGGAAGATCGAATTTCAAATGATTATAAAAAACGAAAAAATTAGTGGGTTTTTACTAAAATGATTCTTTATGTCAATATTTCCTTGAAAATAAATTTTAAATATACTTTTCAAAAAATTCCGTCAGAGGGCGCCTTGAACTTTAGAGAAACCAACAACTATTTTTAACCGTTATTTTTTGTATCTAATTGAATTCTTGTAAAAGTTCAAACTTAAATTTTGAGCTCAAAATCTGCATCGTTGTGAGTAATTAAGTAGCGGAAAATTGAATTGTGTTCGAGGGGTGGGGAGGGTAACTTTTCAACTCCTGAACACAGTTCAGTTTGCGCTTCTTAACCCCTCCCATCGATTTATAATTTGAGCTCAAAATTTAAGTCCAAGCATTTGCAAGCATTTAATTAGATATAAAAAATAACGGTTAAAAATAATTGTTGGGTACTCTAAAGTTTAAGGCGCCCTCTAACGGGATTTTTTGAAGTTTATCTTTAAAATTTATTTTCAAGGAAATATTGACATGAAGAATAGTTTTAGCGAAAACCAACCAACAGGACTTAGTAAATACTTAGTACTTCCAGACTACTAGTTACTTCCAGACAGGACTTAGTAAATACTTACCTTTGCGTAAATTCCAATGTTATTTTTAATTCATCAGGATATCTGATGTTAAATAAAAAAAACTGCAAATAAATTAGTTAAAGCCCCGGTTCTTGATAACTTCGAATTTACGATCGTTTTGTCAATTATCAACATACAAGTATCAGCAGTCAGCTGATCAGTGCCTGAAAAACAAAGGAGTTTGGTGATAATAATGCGTAAATAAGGATTATAATAACTAAAAGAAATATGAAAATTAGTTATACCTTTACATAATAAACTTAAAAGTAGCCAGATATATATGGAACTCTCAAAATATTGAATGCCAGCATTAACATCCGGTATTATTTAAAAATCCGTTCCTTTTTTATTTATTTCATTTATATAAACTCAAAAATAAAACGATAAAAATAAAAACCTTTATTTAAAACTCTATAAGCTCTTTCTATGCAAGTATTTTTGTAACGATCGATTCTTTTTCTCTTACCTTTTTTTTAATTTTTTTTTTTTTTTTTTTTTTTTTTTTTTTTTTTTTTTTTATATGAAATAGTTTTTAGCTGTTGTCAGAAATTCACTCTTTTTTTAATTCCAATTTCATAAATTTATTATTGATAAAGTAAAATGAGAAAATATCGTACTGACTACTTATTATTTTACTTCGAGGCGTCTGATTTATTTGATTATTGTGCTTATTTTATATAAAAATGTGAATAATTTGATTAGATGAAGGAAATTACGTCATTGAAAATTATATAAGATTTAAATATTATTTTAAAATAAATTTTTTATGCAAGATATAAGCTTGATTTTTAAACTTACTGTACTTAATGATTTGCAAGTATTAGCTTAAGAAAAGTTATTTAAAGCTTTTTTTTGTTGTTGTTTATTCATAAGAGAAAATAACTATAGAAGCTTTCTGAATTATTATTTCAACAATTTTATGTAATTTTAAACATTTACAAAGTTAAAGGTTTTAATGAATGATTTAAAGAAAATCACTTGATTAATAGTCATGGTTTAATCACTGACTTAACCCATTTGATTAAAATCATTGACACGCTAGGTGATCATCAAGCTGAATTATAATCATAGTATGAATAATTTTCACACAAAATTAAATTTCAATATATATTCATAATATCGTATATTACATAAATATAAATCTTAATTATAAAACAAATTTTATGTTTTGAAAACACAATATTCAACAAAAATTGTCAATGATCAAATTTTGCCCTGATTTATAGATTTTGAAATCAATACCAACACAACTCTAAAAACTTTATAAATATTTATTAGTACCGTTACTGTTACTCGTAGTTCTTCAAAATTATGACCTTAAACAAAGCTACATACTGAATCATCCATTTTTAATAAAGAGCTTGGTTAAAATAAATAAATAAAAAACCCAGGTGACAGATAATTCAGAAGTGAAAAAAATCTCAATCTTGGCGTTCAAAGACTCATGCATTCCAAAACAAAAGAGCCACGCAGTACGTATTTTTTTTTTTTTTTTTTTTTTTTTTATTCAGAGCTTCATAACATGAGCGTTTACGCTACTAGACTCAATTATCCCAATTAGTCCTTGTTTTATTTATTACTGCAATCTGACGTATATGCTTAATCCTATATTTAATTAAACCTGCCGTTATTATTTTAATATAATTCAATCATCATTTTGCAGCATCAACAATTGCATCTTTCTGTTTAGGTGTTAAATTTTCAATTGAATGAAGTTTATTTTCAAAGAGATTTTGAAAGGACTGTTCTTCTGATAGGAGTAAAATGTGTAATTCTTCTATAATTTTTTGATTTGTCACTGATGGAACAAGGCATTTTGTTTCTAACAAAAGTGTGAATAACGCAATCTCTTTTGTCGTATTCATTTTCAAAGTCAAATTATCTTGATCATCATTTTCATTTTCCACATAATTGTTAATTTCCGAACTTACATTTTGAAAACTATTATCAATATCAGTAATTTTTTCTAATTTTTCTGACAGAAATGCAGAAGCAATAGATTTTGAATCATAGTTTTTATGACACCGTGAAATATGGGATTTAAAAGAAGATACATTTTTAAAAGATTGGAAACAAGATTTAAAGCAACATCTAACAGTGTGATTGTTTCTTATATGTTCTTTTAAATGAGATATTAAGAGGCGCGCAGATTTAAATGTTTTCTTACACAGTGGTTTATTGCATTTCAAATTTAATAGGTCTTTATCTCTAATTACCTGATGCCTCAAATATGAGTGGTATCGTGATATATGCTGCCGAAATGCATAGTATGATGTGAAATTTGCTTGACATTTGCGTACACCACATGGAAATTTAAAATTATGTATATTCCGATAAATACGCATATGCATCACATATTTATTTTGAAAATGTGTTTGAAATTTACAATTCATGCAATAAAACATTTTTAAATTAAAGGTATGCAAAAAATGTAAACAATTATATTCTTGACTAGCTGACCCGCCCGGCGTTGCCCGGGTCCGTGTTAACAATATTAAACGAACTTGAAATTTGTATGATTTTGTCATTAACTGGAAGCATGCAGAAAAGCATTGTCTGAAATCCGTCGCAGCTGACTTTGTGAAAAATCGGTTTTAAAAACAACAACTAATATTAAGCTCTAAAAATATTTAAAATGAGCAATGAGAAACACGGGAGGGAACATGTATCCAACGATTGCGTTAGTTTCGTGTTAAAGTGTTGATATTTACCCGTAAAAATCACTGTTAAATCACGTAACTAATTATTTTTTTTTTCGCACAGAAATCCCAAGTGAGATATTTTGAATTTCAAACTAATTATATCACTCTTAAATCCGACTATACCGTGAATGAAATCGATACGCGATGATAAAAGATTGGTATGTAGTATTATAATTTCAGTGCCATTTAACAAAAGTGTATATTTTTAATCAAAGCATGTGTAATGTTGACTCTGTGGACAAATTCCTAACCGTAAACTTTTGTAACGTAACCATAATCTGTCTGTAACCTAACTGCGACTTAACAGTACCCTACCGTAATTTAAATACAACACAAATGTAACCTAGTCGTCACTTTGAAATATCAATACAGAAGCATGATTTAAGATTTTGCTTGAAAAGTTAACATTCTTTCGTTAATGTCTTAAAATCGTCTGCACTCTGAAATCTAGATTTTAGACTAATATTTGTTATTTAAGTTTTCGCGCATGATTTTAAAAGAATGTTTTCATAAATATATTTTATATATTGACATAGAGTTATTAATATGTTGTTAAATAATAAACATTTTTTCATCTACGTTATAAAGTATTAAAAAGATCTGAAAAAAAAGAAAACTTTTAGTAATACAATTTTTAGTTCAAATCAAATGTTTTCAATATTTTATTTAATTTTATTTTGACATTTAATTATTTCGAATTTATCAATTTCAATTATTTTAAAAGCAAACATTTTTTTAAAATAAATAATATAATAGAAAAAAGACCATTTAAAAAAAAATTACTATTTCTTCGTAGAATATGCTTCAGCTGTAATTCATTTCATTCAATTCGTCTTATTAATACAAAATCCCTTCCACATGCTTTTGTTTGGGACATTAAAATTTGAGCGATAAATGGTTTAATATTGCAACCCTTTTTTCGGTTTACTTCACCACCACCTATCTTTTTTCTCCATGGTTTACAACCGCTGTGATAAAAAATCATCATTTAAACTGACAGTTTGCCAGTCTATGAATTTTAAAGGTCTGTTCCAGCTTTTTAAATTATTTATGCGAAAATTTTATGCAACCAACCAACCATAACTAAATGAAAGGAAAAAAAAAAGAAAAAAGGAGATTTTTTATGAGAGTGATCTTTGGAATTTAATTAATTACTCAGTTAATAAATAGAATTTTGAAATTCTGAGCCTCAGGTGCAACAGGAGAGATATTGGGCTACTCTCATAAAAATTTTGAGCTTCGTACGTCCCATAGATTTTGCTAGCCATCGCAGACACACACACACACACACAGACAGAGCGTTTTGTTCTTTTATTAATTATTCTAAAGTGCTGCGCATGCAAAATGAAATTATGTTAAGTGACTTTTTTCAAAATGTGTCGATGATTGAAGAAATTCCTGAGAGATTCTTATTCAATTTTACATTATTTTCTTTCTTCATGCATTAGCTGTTTTATATATGAATCACCTACAAAAATATTTTCAAAAATTAGAAAATTACAAATTTTTATTCTTTCTACGCTTGAAAAAGTTCAGAATATAAACTCCCAGTTTTCACCTCTTTCCCAAATATTAAGTTTCCGTTTTTCCTATTTTGCGCTTTGTACCCAAACTAAATTTTAATAAGCTATATAGAATATTTGTGAATTTACATATGAAATACACCGCTGCAGAAAATAATTGAAGTACCTTTCCGGCTATCTACGGCATTTACTAAATCTGGTTTTTCATATACGTTTTACGCTTTCTAAAATGATTACTTGGGTATCTTATTTACCTTATTAAACTGTAAAGCATTTTGAAAGTATTGCATAATCTATACTCGATGCGAGATGTTTCTTTTTTCTCTACCATCTTGATTTTTTTTTCAGACGCATTGTAATGAATCTATGTAGTTTCAGGATAATTAGAAAATGATAGCCTGTTTGTCAGAACAGCCTTATTTCATCCAGTTTATTCAAATATGTCCAAGATAGTGAATATTTACGCATACTTATAGGTTAAAAAATATTAGCAAGAATTTAAAATCTTTGTAAATGTTTATAAGAAAACTGTTATTGATAGGTATCATTACCGCGAATGAGTGGCCAAGGTTAGTGAGAATGGTAAGTTCCGATGTATTTACCGCTGATCAAATAATTTTGTTTCCTACAAAATTTTTTATTTAATAAAAAGTATCTCGTTTCTAATCAGTACATATTTGACTTAATTTATTAAGTAAAGTTTATGTTTTGTAAAAGTACTTATAAATTCTTAAAGTCGGTACTTCATTTCATTTGCAGATGAGGCAGATTCTTAATGTTTCCCCAACAATACATAGAGGAGATAGGATGCAGAATGATTGTATTTTACTTTCGAAACAAAACACATAATATGGTGAAAACCACTTTCATCAGTTTTCATCAATAGGTTTATTTATTTATTATTTTAGAGAGTCTAGTTTTTACCAACAGATTTCTATACATGTCACGTATAAAATTTGATTGAGGCGAAAAAAACCTTTATAGCTATTGAAATAGCACTTTTAGAAATATCACGTATAAACGATAATTTATCCAGTTTTTTCTGCGGCCATGTACACGATTTTATTTATATTCTAGGAATAGCTTTTACTGTATTAAGTAAAATTCAACTTAAAATTTCCAAACTTACTTAAAAATCATATTTAAGTAAGTCATGCTCATATTCATAAATGCTTAAAAAATCTTTTATCTAGCCCTGTATATGTTAGCAAGAATTTGTAAATGCTCATAATATATTTTTAAAAAATTGTTAAACTTAAAATTGCATATCATAGCTGAAAGAACGCTTCTAACAATTAGGATTAATATTAACATATTAAAATTACAGAATAATCCAAATATATCTACGATAATTAAGGCATAGACGGACAGACAAACGAAATCAAAAAACAATTTCTTTAATATTGAAAAAAATGTTAAATATATAATTTCCTAATAGCTTAATTCTTTATAGGTTCATATGCAATAAGCCTAAAAATTTCAGACTGATTGAGAAAGAAATTATTATTTTCCAAATAGCCTAAAATCCAGTTAATCGTTTTACAATAAACCTGAAAAATAACCAGCTGAGTGGAAAAGCGAAAAAACTTTTCTAATTAGTCGGGCTCTTTCCAAGGAACCGGATTTTTCAATTCTCCTACGACATAAATATATACACATACATGCAGAAAAATACTAGCGATAGTGTCTGCATCTTCTTTATCTTTTGAAATTTACACAGGTCAAATAATTATGTTGTAAAGATGCCCCCTCTTTTTTTATTGTAAATGTTTATATGCTACCACTTTTTCAAGCATAGCTGAAATGCTTTATATGCATGAATATACAGTAGCTTCCCTCATAACCAGACTCCGTTTAACCAGTTCTAACAGGTGGGAAAATATTAAAAAAAATGTATTCCAGAAGTCTGGTGTCACAAAGCGGAGAAAGAGATGATCAGTGTAAATAACAAACTATTTAGATGTAAAAAAAATTAACCAAAAATGCAAATTTTGAGTGCACTAAAAATGATAACGATATCAAAAATACCCCCCCCCTCCCTCTAGAGATATCAAACGATATCAAATACTAGATCCTCCACCCCCCCCCCCCCAAACTGATAACATTATACATGTACAGCCCCTATCTTTGAAGGAACCGTGTAAATTGTTTTAAACTTGTTAAATTGGATATTGGTTATTTCAATATTATTCCCTTTTTTTTTTTTCGGGGGAGTATTTTCAATATTAATTTTCAAAATAATTTTCAAATATCAATTTTCAATATTATTCCCTTTTTTTATCAGGCTTTAGCTGATTGAGCAAAAAGCCTGATAACTCACCCCCCCCCCGGGGGGGGTGAGTTATCAGGCTTTTTGCTCAATCAGCTAAATCTCAGTCTCACTTAGGCCGGTTAGGTGGGAGGCTACTGTACATATAATAATAATAATAAATAAAAAAAAGCGTTAATATACTACTGTATTTCGTAACTAAGTCATGCTTAAGCCAATATCTTTATTTGTAGGTAATATTTTTGTTTACTAAATATCCATTGCAGTTATTATTGTTATGAATTTCAAATTCCAATATTATAACTAATGAAATTTTGTAAATGACCTTTAGTATATAAATTAAAATATTTCTATTGATATTAAAAGAGAAAACTGCAATTTATTAATTTTTGCAAGAAAACAAAAATAATATAAATAAGTTTTATAAAACCAGATTAAGCTTGCTTAGAAAAATTTTAATGCAAAATAGTGGAACTGATAAATGTTATTTTCTGTTTTTGAGTAGATTTGATTAAGATTCTTAATAATAACTTAAATTATGAAAAATCAAGGAAAAAATATAGAAAAGAAATAAAAGCTTTCAGTTGGTTATTATTTACGGAACCAAAAACTAAGAAGCGGATCACCAGCATATTTATCCTAGTTTTAAAATAACATTTCGATACAAAAACTGATACTTTTAATTAAATGTATAATTTCTCTAGTTGCAGCCTAAAATAATAGGAGAGAGTGTGGTGGTGTGGGACACTTTCTACAAAAGTAAGAAAATCCACTTTGTTTGACACAAAACAAAAAATTCAATTTATAGAGTGCTAGGTGAAACGCTTTTTAATTTCCTTAAACAATTCAGAAACATACATATGTAAAAGCTATTTTAAAATTAAAGAAATTGTAAGTTTTAAAATGTGTTCCATACCTTCCCCCCCGCACCCAAGGAGGTATTGGGACAGCAATAAAATGAAGTTATAAAGACACAAATTGTCCAGTGTCGGTTAAATATGCTATCAAACAAAGACTAACCACTCATTTCCCAGTCATGATTAGCTTCATGACTGGAATGAAAATTGAGGATTGTCAATCATAGACGACATTGAAAATTCATAAATTCAATTCATTTACATTTTGAAAGTTAATAAATATATTATTAATGTTCTAATTAACATATTATTCTCTAACATACTTGCATGTTAGCAATTTATATTCATCTTATTTTAAAAAAAATTAATTGAACATGTTCCATTCTTGCCTTTATTGTCATGTCCCATTTCTCCGCCCTTATTTGTTTTGTGTTAAATTACTTTTAAAAACAACAAGTTGGAAATTGCACATGAAGCGCAGCAAATGAGGTGCATTCGTACTGCAAGTAAATTTAAATATATTCAGATCTTGCTGTTATAGGTTACAGGACTTCGGATATAGTATAATAGTCGAAATCTTTCGTGTGTTCCTGTATATACCATCTGGTTTCTATTATATAGGAAGTAGCTTGTATTAAACCGCAACAACGCATATTAACTTGATAAAATATGAAATAATTTAATATAATTAAAACACTCCCCAAACAATATTTCCCCGTAAACCACAAAGCAGTGGAATACTTTTGAGTAGCCCTGTAAATTAATAATAAACAACCTTTGTATTATAGATTATATAGAATGCATATTTTAGTATCTACTTCATACATTCATGTCAATTCTATTATATTCGAAAGAGTGTGACATCATTAAAATGTACTTGAAACTATTTTTTTTCCTATTGACCGGAATGCGATGAAATATTTTTAATTGTCCCTGTAATTAAATTATGCATCCGATTGTCATAAAATTTGAAATGAATCGAAGAAATTATGCAAAAATTATATATTTTAATTTTCGAACGATTTTGTTGGATAGTTTTTGCTCTGTTATATGCGGACAAACAGACAGACAAACAAACTGAACGACAACTATAAGTGCTATGCATTTACATAATTAGGGACCCACCTAAAAATGCTGCTTTTACGTTTAGTTTAAACTATGTTTAATATCAAGTATAACATTCCATTAACAGGGAAATAATTGCATTTATGCATAAACAAACAATTAATATATTGCTAGCATAATAAGTATGAGAAGCAAATTTACTTTAAATCCTTGAAATAATTTTTTTCTTCTTACAATTGTAAACTAACACGGATCAAATATTTTTTTGAACTGAAGATTAGGCTACCATTGCTTCATCTTGTGAGTGATTGATGAAATGTTCAGACTGATACATGAAGGGAAGAAAAACCAACCGTCCCATTCCTCCCACTGTCCGACTAAACGAAAAACTTAAACAAAAATCAAATAAATGTATTGTGATTACGATCAACGTCAATTAATGGAGATAATTATAAATAATTTTACATTCTATTACTCATAAGATTTTTTAAAGTGTTATTAACATTCTAAGCAAGGTATACACAGAAGTATTTTTTAAATGATTAATTCACACCAATTCTTTTAAAATCGAATTGAACTATTCAAAATATAAAAACAATTGATTTTTAATTTTACCAGAAAAGTAAAATTGCAAATATTTCTTGCCTTTCTATAATGCTAATAAATTTTTTGAAGGGCATTTACGATAGTATTCAATGTAATCTTATTAATATTTACTTTCGAATTATATATATATATATATATATAAACCGATATTTGGAAAATATCTGAATAGATTATAATAACTTTGATTTTAAAATTGTCTTTAAAGTCTCTTCATTTTTGTTAGTATGGCGCATATCTTTGATACAGAAACAAAAGAAAATTTAAATATATATTAGCTTAACTTAAGAATACGACATAAACAATACATCTACTGAAATTCTACAGAAAACAACAAAAAGAGACCTTTATTGTAAGATTTTCACAATCTATAAAAAACTAAAACAGCGAATAAAAAAGAAATCGTTAACATACTTTGAATTTGGTACAACATTCATTTACAGGCAGGCTTCCATTACTATCGTTGAAAATGTAGATTCTGAAGCACCTACTTGCCACATTCAATTAAATGTAGAGGCTGGTTGGTTGATTGACTTCTGCTATTTATGCTACAAATCGGGTTAACCGATTGCTTTAGTTTTAGATTGCGTTTAAATTCCTGCAGGTTAGCTTCTAGTTGAACTGATTTTTCAAATGTTACTTCTGTGTATATGCTTTGAGATTAAACTGTATATGTGTTATAAAAGTAAAATAAAATATGAATATTTGTGTGTGTGTAGCGAAGAGAGCAGCACAAAACAGGGTCGTTCTGAGGACGATTTTTGTTTTAAATTTACAGAAAAATTTCTAAAACATTCATTAAAAGTAATATGTTTTTTTTTTCATGGTGCTAATTAGAGTAGATGGGGTTAAAAGTACGCATTTTAAATAAATTTTGATTTTTAACGAATACATTGGGTTAAACTTTGTGCAACGAGTGAATAAAATATTAGATTAGAGCCGTTAGATTACTATCTTGAACCAGAAATCTGTCAATTTCGTGAGAAATTGCAATTTTTACAAAACATTGCTCAGCCTTTTTCTATCCCATTATTTGGGATAAAAGTACACAAAATTTTGCCTCATTATAACGGGCTTTTGTTATATTTCAGATAAAACAAATGAGTTATGTAGAAACATTAGTAAATTTTCCTAATATTAATACTTTTACTGAAAATTACAAATTAAACAGTAAAAAAATTCAAAAATAAATAAAAAAAATTAAAAAAGACCAGCGGCGTATGAGATCGCAAATAGGAGTTAATTTCTGTGACGAAAATTGTTACATAAATACTGTGAGCGGTGTCAGAGATCCCTTGATGGTAGAATGAATAAAAGGATCAGTTGTCTTAAAAGATAGTGTTTCTGTATTAAACTTTACGTAAAAACTTGTTAAAATATCTCGATTCAGAAATCTCTAGTTATACTGCTAAGTTTCCAAACTAATAAAAAATTTCCCTAATATGAATATTTTAACAGAAAATTACAAGTTGTGAAAACGGAATATAGCAGAGCGGTTTATCAGATCTATAACAGAAGTTGAGGGTTTTAATACTTAAAAAGAAGTTTTAATACTTCAAATAGCGTATTATGAAACAAAAAAAATTGTTTTTAAATGCAGGTAGGCAAATTCATAACTTTTATGTTTAAGAAAAAAAAATAGAAAAAGTAAAAGGTAATTAACTAGCTTTTAATAGTTAAACAGCTATTACATTTTACATAATACTAATTTATAAAAAAAAAAGCTTCCCACAACGTAATTGTGGAAAGCTTTGCATCTTGCTAAAAGAATAGGGCAAAGCACCGTTTCTTAAGCTTGTTCCGAGACAGAATGCGTAGCTTTCTCTTATTCTGCAGCATTTTGCTTAATCGGCCACGCACAAATTTAAACAAATGAGATCAAAGTAAACTAGGGGGTATTTAGAAGCTAAAGAGCATTTGTTCCCGATTAAATTTTTTAATTTGAGGTATTGGCAGCTAATCAAACACGTGAAAGTTTATTGATAGTAGGTAAAAATTTAAATATTTAAACTTACATCTTTTTTTTTTTTTTTTCAATTGAGTGCTTATTTTTTCACAAGGTTTGAATACACTACATTTGAGACCGAATTGCCATATAGCAGTCATGATTGAAGACATATTTCTTCACACTGAATCAGCCAGTATGTATCCCCCCACTCACATACACACGCACATGAACATCTGCTCTGTGTTTTGTTTTTTCTTCCGCGGTACTTTTGAAATTGACGTTTTTAGGTGTGTTCGTAATTACGTAAATATGTAACACCTATAGTTGTCCTTCAGTCCGTCCGTCTTTACGTCCATCCGCATATAACAACACAACAATTACCCAACCGAATTGTTTAAAATTTAAAATATATAATTATTACATAATTTTGTCAAATCATTTCAAATTTTATGAAATCAGATGGATAGATTAATTACAGGGACCATCAAAAGTATTCCGCTACATTATGGTCAATGAGAAAAAAGTTTCAAATGTATTTTAATCGTTTGAAATTTAAAATATATAATTATTACATAAATGTGTCGATTCATTTCAAATTTTATGAACATCGGATGCATAGATCAATTACAGTGACAATAAAAAGTATTCCGTTACATTACGGTCAATGGGGGGAAAGTTTCAAATGCATTTTAATGGTGTTACACTCATTCGAATATAATAAAATTGATATACATTTATAAAGTACATATTATAATATACATTTCGTACAATATGGGATAGCAAAGAACTTTTGTTATTGATTTACAAGGTCACACAAAAGTATTCCATTACATAATGGTATAGGGAGGAAAACATTGTTTGGTGCGCGTTTTAATTGTAGTTAACTACTTAACATTTTATGAGATTGATATACGTTGCTGAGGAATATTACAAGTTATTTCCAAGTTATAAAAGAAAGCAGATAGTATTTACAGGGACACACAAATTTTTTTTTTTTTACTATACTGTATCCGAAGGACTGTGTATTATTACATCAAGATCTGAATAATTTTAGGTGCGTCCGTAATTATGTAAATAGCTAGCACCTATATTCGTCGTTCAGTCTGTCAGCCCGTCTGTCCGACCGTCCGTCTGTCTGTCCGCATTTAACAAACCAAAAACTGACCAACCAAATCGCACGATATTTGAATTATATCGTGAAATATATAATTGAAATATATAATTTTAGCGTAATTTTGTCGAGTCATTATAAAGTTTATGAAAATCGGATGTACAGTTTTATTACAGGAACAGTCTAAAGTAATCCATTGCATTACGATCAACAGGAAATATAGTTTTAAGTACATTTTAATGATGTTAAATCCTTACGAATATAATAGAATTGACATGAACCTATGACGTATATATGTATTAAAATATACGTTCTGTACAATCTCTGATTCAAAAAATATTTATTATTAAAATACAGGGCCACAGGAAAGTATTCCACTACATAATGCTATACGGGGAAACATTATTTGGGGCGTGTTTTAATTACATTAAGCTATTTCACAATTTATAAATATGATATACGTTGCTGAGGGGTGTAATAAAAGTTACTTCCTTGCTTATTTACCGGAACACAGAAAATACTTCGAGCACTTTACTGGATGCGGAGTTCTGTCTACTATAAGAGCAAGATCTCAATATTTTTAAAACTTCGTTATCGTACGAACGGACCTCATTTACTACTTTTTACGTACAATTTCCAAATTGTTTTTATAAGCGATGCCAAGTTTTTTTTTGGGGGGGGGGGGGGCGAAAATCGGTTTTTTTAAAGATATTTTTATCGAATTTGCCTTTTTTTACTATTTTTTTAACAAAGTTTGGTGTTATTGTCGTGATCCTATAGAATTTTTTTTTTTTTTTTTTTTTTTTTTTAATTTGCGTTTTTCGCAATCCTTTCACGAAATTTATCTTTATCAAAAATCCTTTAACGAATTGCGTGTTTTTGTATGATACCTTGATGAAACTCGCGATTTTTGATGATTTTTTGATGAAATTTGAATTTATTTGTCATTCTTCAAACATTGTTATTTTTTTTTTATCTCTTGACCAATTTTGCGTAATTTTCGCTATTATTTTCATTTACAGAAATCTGATTTATGGACAGATAATAGCTACAATGCAGAACAATATTAAAATTATTTTGTTATGGGTTGTTACTTATCACAAAAAATGACTTTTTGTGACTAATGAAAATTTATGAAAAATAATTTATGCAAAAGAGTGTTAATCTGATAAAGTAAAAAGAAAATTTCTTTGAACATAACTCAGTTTAATAATGAAATTTTTATTAATTTTTAATTTATTAAATTTTTTGAATAGTTTGTTATTTTTTACGACATTTTCATCTAAATTTTGATTTTTAGATTTTACATTTGTGAGAAGGGGCGGTCTTTCAAATCTCGAAGATTTCAATATCTGGGAATACACGATGAGTTTTACCGTTTCTTGTGCTTTATATGTTTCAGCGATGCAACATATAAAGCACATGCAACATATAAAACGCATCGTGTTGCCCAGCTTGGAGTTTTAAAAAAATAAGCAGTACCATATTTCGGTGCTCCTCTTTATTTTACTTCATGAATAGACTCCACTTTGAAATTCCACCACGGAAATTGTTAACATTGTATTATTAGATTTTTTTGAGAGAATTTTTAATTTCAAATGATTTCTAGCTGGAAAATTTCTTATTTGTCATACCTAAAAAAAATATAATTTTTAAACCTAAAATAAATGAATAAGACAAATATATAACATTAAAGAAGAACTTTATTAATAACTAATGCAAGTTAAAAATGCAATAAAAATACATGCATAATAGTTACTTTCACTTAAAAATAGTTAAAATGTTACATACTTCTTTGTCCCGCATGTCCGGTATGAGGATCCAACTGAATGAAACACAAAGAGCATACACAAAGATGAACAAACCCTTTTAACATATAAGAACATCGCTGGTATATTCAATGGTACATAATATTACAATTCCAATTACAAGACTTTCAATAAGTGATTAATTAAATTAGTTTAAAATCTTAGAGTTTCACTTCTATGAATGGTATAATTCGCCAATAAAAATTAAGGGTGGATTTGACATCATTCAGTATGATAGATTAAAAGTTCCCACTAGAAAGACGACATCTATTCAGGCCGTCGAGAACCGTGACGGGCCCAGGATGAGTCACCCCCCCCCCCCTTACAAAGACACTCAAGACACATGAAAGGCTTGTGAATCTTTAATAAAGCCTCGTCTACTTTGTAGACTATTTGAGTCGTCTTTCATAAATTACATTATTTATTTTCCTGCAGTTAAAGATAATAATTATGTATTAATACTATTTAACAAAAGTAAATACAGTCCTTTCTTTTTTTTATTGTTACATTATGGCATACATAAAAATTATAATATACAGTGTGTATTGCAAGAGTTGTGACCCTTTGAGATTTTTAGACCCCAAAACAAGTTAACGGATGCCCCCCCCCCTCTCCTCAGACATGTGCGCATTTAGACAGCAACAGCAAGAGCATCACTTGAGAGAATGCCGTACACCGAGGCGAGGATACCATATTTTCCCTTACTGAAATATAATTATTTTCAGTATAAATACCGCTTTTTTACTGAAAAACAATCTTTTTATGGTATAAATACCGTTTATAATTGAAATAGCACAGAAAGGGGTTATTTTATGGTATATATACTGTTTATAATCGAAATAGCACAGAAACTGGTTTTTTTTTTAATGCCTAATATATCTTAGAAATACGGTACTCATACAGTAAAGAATGATAACAGTAGACGTACCGTAAAATTTAGGTACATCTATTGAAATGCTACGTAAAGTTTTAAAATGTCGTTTTCCTTACTGAAAAATAATTATTTTACGGTATAAATACCGAGTTTTTACAGAAAAATAAAAATTTTACTGCGTAAATACCGTTTTTAATCGAAACAGTACAAAAAACTGTTTTTTACGTTTAATATACCTTAGAAATACGGTATTAATACCGTAAAGACTGAAAATGGTAGAAGTACCGTGAAATTTACGGTACATCTAATGTAATTTTACAAAAATTTTTTACAGTGTACATTATAAAGCTTTTTGCAGAAAACGTTTTAATATCAAAATATTTCAGCTTTTAGCTAATAATATACAAATATAATCCTTTAGAAAGACATAGGCATCTTTTTTTATGCCTGTACTAAGTTCTATTAATTTTCCTACTTCTAAAATTACTTCTAAATAAATATTGTATTAATATATTTCTTCCAGTTAATTTGAGCTCAAAATACTCTTCAAATGATTTATCAAAAAACTTTTTTTTTTAATTTCTATTTTATTTAAACATTTAAGACTAATCTTTGCTCTCTGTCTGCTATTCAAACTGTAAAGTAATTTTTAATATGGCATTATTTTTCCTTGCAAAATATCATTTATACAATCTTAAATTTATTGACTTAGTTATGGTATAATTATTTAACTAAGCATAATTATAATCCTAAGGATAAAACATTTTTTTTTTGGGGGGGGGAGGGAGAAATAAGTCATTTATTATCTGTATAACGGAAAAATATTGAAAATTATAAAATTTATATTCATTTATATTCAACCTATAATATTCTTGAAATATTTTCTAAAAATACTTTTTGACCTACCATGTAAAAAAAGTTATCACTCCAATTTAAAATTGCTTCACTCGTATATTAAAAACATATATAAAATAATTAATGTGAATTAATTTTTCATCACATTATTTTATAAACATAATTCAATATTTATTCACTTAGACATAAAATCATTCTTGGACACAGTGTTATATATGATAGTGTTACATATTTTTTTAATCCCGGATTTCATATAGATATTAAATTACATTGTTTATTTAAAATTTACTTTCGTAATAGAATAAAAAAAGGAAAATAAAAAAGTTTCAAATTCCTAAGAATTGGATACTCAATCACCTTCAATCTAAAATAACAATATTTTTTTTTCTAAAAAAATGTTTTATTTATATATTATTTACATATATGTATATATATATATATATATATACTCTCTTAAAACGAAAAAGCTGAAATAACTCAAGTTGAGCTGAAATCCACTCTTTTCCCATGTTGAAAGGAACCTTCTCAAGAAGAGCTGAAACAACTCAAGTGAATGAGTTGTTTTTAATCAACTCATGATTGAGTGATCTCTATTTTACTCATACTTGAGTGAAATCAAATCAATAAAGGTTAAATCCAATAGTACTTAAGTGATTTGTAATGAAGTCATTTAAGACTGAATCTCGTAGCACTTGAGCGATTTGTAACCAAATCATACTTGAGTGAAATGAAGTCTTTAGGATTAAATCGAGTAGCACTTGAGTTAGCTGCAGCCAACTCGTATTTGAGTGAAGTGAAATAATTTAAGGCAAATCCAGTACCACTTGAGCGATTTGTTATCAATTCAAGTTGGAGTGAAATGTTGTCATTTTTGATTTAATCCAGTAGCACTTAGGCGATTTGTAACCAATTCATACATGAATGAAATCAACTCATTTAAGAGTTAATCCAAAACTCCTTGAATTTGTAGAATTGAATAAATTCACTCTTAAGAAAAGCAAAATTGCTTAAAATTACAAAAATCTTCAAGTGATTTCTAAATCGTCTAAATAAAATCACATCATTTAAAAATTATTCAGTAATCCTCGATTAATTTTTATCAATGAAATTCAATATAACATGGAATTATTGCCACATTTTCAAGTGTTGCAATTAAATTCTCATTTCGGATTTAAATTTCTGTTTATTGACATTACAAGGGTATATATATATATATATATATATATAGAGAGAGAGAGAGAGAGAGAGAAAGATTGGAAAACTGTAACATGGATTCTCCAATATTTCTTCCATGTCTTTAATTAACAAGACTTAAAACATTCTAATTTACATGACTGAAAGTTCTCTAATGAATCATAAAAACATTTTTTTTTCTTTCTAATTCAACGAAACTGTTTTCTATGTCAATTTAGGGGAAAAGGCAATTGAATCTTTATACAAAATTAAATAGAGCTTACATGAATTTTTTATTATCCTGTCAAATCAGAAATTTTTAACATCAGTATTTTCTTTTGTTAAATTTAAAAGTACATATATTCATTAAATTAAAAATACTGGTGATCTCAAAATTGCAAATTTGAAAACACTTATTCATGCAAACTGCCTAAATTTGCATAACTGTACAACAGCACCCGAACAACATTAAACAGAATATCAGCTTCTGATGCTGTGGTGCTAATGGGATTTTTCCTTTCTTTTCTTGGGCAATTTCAAGTTTACATATTTTCCAATGATACTTATAGCTTCAGATATGCTTATATACAATTTTAATTTTTTCATTAGCTTCTGATATAATTGTAAATAACAATTATTTTTTTATTAAAAATTTACGATTTCAATCAAATAAACCAATTTTAGGCATCTTACTAAAAAAATATTGAAAAAATAAACTTGATATCAGCCCAACGACTCAACTTCAGCACCACAATGTCAGAAGCTGATTGTTCCCCTTAAGAGTTTAGATAATCCTATGCAGAAGTTAGTTTCAAATATCTTGTTTGGATTTTAAAATGTTTACCTTTTTTGTGGGGGGGGGGGCATAGAATATTTGAGGATGATCTGTAAGTGGGTTAGTTTTTACTTTTGCAATTTTGGTTTTTTTTTTTTATTTATTAATAGGAGTTTTAGAAGCAGTTTTGAAAAAGAAAGTATTAAAAAACATAAAACCCAAATTTAAAAAAGTATCCCCACACACACACGGCCAGTGCAGGGTTTAAATAAATGAAATTGAAAATATTTTAAATGGATAAACATCAACCCATGATACCTTGTTGTAATTATTCCTCGATTTAAATCTCAATCAAAATCTTATATTTCTTAAACTGACTAAATTTAAAAAAAACATTTTAATTGTTTAGTTTGAAATCTGAAATGATTTTGAAATCTTAGATAAAATAATTGTTACCCATAGCATTTATATAAGCACATTGCAATTGGGAAATGTGGAGGAATGCCATTAAAAAACTTGTATAGCTAAAATTTTGATTATGGACAATTATATTATTGTATGAAGAACCTTCCACTAAATATTGTAGTACAAAAGTTAAATGCAGAAATAACTGAGAAATGGATTTATTGACCATGTGCAATTATTCTTTATATCATTTAAAACATTTGTTAAAACTTGAATTTATATTCAAGAATAACTTATTTCTTCTTAATTAATCTTTTAATTTTTGATTTTATTCAATGTTTCTTAAATCAACTAACTTTTAAATAAATATAAAAGCATAAGACTGCAGCATTTTATGTCAAAAGTTAGAGCCAAATGTGCAATTTAGAATGTTGCAAGAAAGAAAAAAAAACTAATTTTATTTAACAACAAAAACATTTTATTTAGCAAGAACAAAATAAACCTAACATTAATTGATAACAATTCTTTCCAACATCAGATAAACAAGTTTCAATAACATCTTTAACAGGACCTTTATAAATATAACAGTCCATTTGCATTAAACATTAAATACATAAAGAGCATATTGTAATCTGTCCACTGGTTTGTCCAACTTTTAAAATCTTAGGCAAAATAGACACTTTCTTGAAGATCCTTGAGATTAAATGAGATTGTTGAATTTGACTCCTCACTGTAGAATTTTACTCCTCCATGAAATCACCATCTTCCTGTGTTAAAAGAAAATATTGAAATTAAGTTAAATAGCAATAAATATAGTGTTAAGGAATGATTATGAACATATTAAAATATTTTGCAGCTTTCAGATTAAGTTTTTTATAAAATTTCCCATCCATAGTCTAAACAAAAAATGAACCCTTCACTGAAAATTTTAGCTTTATAAATATTACACTACTGAAAATTCAGCCAATCATGAATAAAATGGAAATAGAATTAATAAATCCTGTGCGATTACACTTATCTGCTTGTTTAAATCATGGTGTTACTTCTGATACCATCTTAAAATACACTGCTCAAAACAATTAAAGGATATTTGAAGTTTTATATAAAATAAAAATATAAACGAAATTTTTTTTGCCGAAAATAGAAGAAGAGAATCACAAATGCAAAATTTTCTGGTTTTCAAACTGTGGAGTATGCAAATTTTGAGTTCGACGTCAAAAACGTCGCTTCAGCGGCAGCGAATGAAATTTTAATTTCAATTGGATAAAAGAGAATGAAGACAAGGATGATCGGCATTCAGTGATTGCTTTGTTTCGATGAGTACGATGTCTCAGCGAAGTCATTTGACAGATTCAGAAGCTTGGAGAATTGTTGGTAGGTTAGAAGGGAACCAAACTCAAGCCGAAGTAGGGCAAGCCATTGGAGTGTCACAAAGTGTCATTTCCAGGATCTGGAACCGTTTTTTTGGAGAGTGGATGTGCAGGCCGAAGACCAGGGCAAGGTCGTAGACGGGCAACAACGCCCAATGAAGATCGGTATTTAGCGTTAACAGCTCGGAGACACCGAAACATGAACGCTACTCTTCCCCAACAACACCTTCGCTCGGCTACAGGCACCACGACTTCAACTCAGACTGTCCGAAACCGGCTCCATGCTGTAGGTCTGTATTCTCGCCCACCGATGGTATGTGTTACATTAACATCAAGCCATCGTCGCGACCGCAGGGAGTGGGCAAACGAGCATGTCAACTGGAGGAGAAATGAATGGAGCAATTCTGTTTTCTGACGAGTCCCGTTTTTCTGTGCATCCGGATAATAGGCGTATTTTCATCTGGAGGGACCGTGGAAGTAGGAATAATCCTGCGTTCGTGCACGAAAGTGTGAGATTTGGCGGTGGAGGAGTGTTGGTGTATGGTGGCATCTCCATTGACGAGCGCACTGACCTCTACATCATTCGAGATGGAGCTCTGACTGGTCGCCGATATAGGGATGAGATCCTCAGACCTATTGTAGTCCCTTACGCTGCAGCAATCGGAGATAACTTCATTTTAATGGACGATAACTGCAGGCCACATCGTGGAAATCTGGTCGAGGATTTCCTTTTCGAAGAAGGAATCGTTCAAATGGAATGGCCAGCGTGTTCTCTAGACATGAATCCAATCGAGCACGTTTGGAACGCTCTAGGAAGACGAGTTTCTGGCCGCCAACAACCCCCACAAACTCTCCAAGAACTGGAAAGAGCTCTTCTGGAAGAGTGGGGCAGAATATCCCAACTCGTCATTAATAGCCTCATTGAGTCCATGCCTCAAAGGTGTTCAACGTTGCTGGCCGCCCGTGGAAACCATACCCCCTACTGAAAATGATTTTCTTTGAAGAAAACACTTTTTCTTATTCTTTTTTTCTCATATGCACAAATTCTACTTTTTTCCTTTTGTACACAAATGCGCAATAAAATGCATTTTTTTCTGCCAAACAAGTGTAATTTATTCTCATATAAGCTACTATGTCTGTCGACCAAGTATCAATCAGCTAAAAAGTTTCCCAGATACAAAATCCACCTAAAACTGCAATATCCTTTAATTGTTTTGAGCAGTGTATATCACCATTTTAAAATGAAAGTTCTTAAAGCAACATTATAAAATATTGTTGAAAATTCACCTTTGTTGCTATTTTCAAAATGTATCAGCGCTGGCAAATACCCAACCAATACAGGTTTTTGTGGATTTTTAGTTGTTTTTCTATATATTTGCATATTTATATAATACAAGATAGAACCTACAACAATTAGACCAGGGTTGGCACGGTTTAAACCAATTGGTTTTAACTATGGTTTAAACAACTGTTTACTCCTTTTGGTTTAAACAACGGTTTAGTTTAAACCAACTGGTTTTTTTTTCTAAAAAAATTGTTTTTTTCAGAAGAAATCTAATGACATTTTCTCTTTTTCTTAATAATTTATGTATGTCAGATTATTGAATATAAATAACTTCTATTTTTAACACTTTATATCAGCAATAAGCATTGGATGTAGCAGGTTTAGATCATTTTTTGGGTATAGGATTAAAATCAGTCTGCATTGGTGAATATATTTATTTCTCTTTAGAAAAAGCTTCGAACATGTGAATTGATCTAATATAAAATAGATTAAAAATATTCAATATTTAATAGAAAATATCTTAATTTTTTGAAAACTGCAGATTATTTAACGCAATAACATAACACAATCCATAAGATTTCAAGCTGTAAAAGAAATCCCCAATCTTAATTGCGGAGGTTATCTTGCATTAAAATCAAAATATGAAGTCGAATAAGAGAGTTTTCAAAGATTGGATGCTACTTATAGCATTTTAATAATAGTGATTTCCCCCTCCCCCCTGTTAGTTATCTGCTGAATCTATGACCAAAAATGTTGACTTCAAATTGTCATTCAAGAAACAAAATGTCAAGAAGTATTTGAAATTTATTATTTGGATAGCTATGGAGAAGAATATTTTATTTATCAGACTACTTTCAAATGTTTATTATTAGTAATTAAAAGATTAGTTATAAAGATTTTCAGAGTATCAATGCTTCACTGTATACAGCACTTTATTCTTAGAACATAAGACAGTTTGCTAATACTGTTTAAATTAAATTTTAATTTCTTTTATTTTTTACATAAATTCATTGTAAATATTTAATTTAAATCATTTTTAAATGAAGTTACAGTTTATAATCCAATGTAAAGAGTTATAATCCAATGTAAAAGAAATTCTTCTTGATTAGAGAAATTACCCGGGTGTCATACTCTAAAGAATGACACCAAATCTTTATTTGCAAATAAAAAATACAATTTTATAAGATTTTGGAGACTAATTAGGAAATAAAATGAGATTTTTAGCTCTCGATGCAATACAGCTAGTTTTCTTTTCTTTGCTAAAGTGAAGTTTTATACAGAATGGTGTGTGTAAATAAGATATGCACCAGGGAACAAAAACCAACCTATTCAACGAGTGGGTAATAAAAGCAAACTTTAAAAGAAAGAATTTTCTTCTATGTATAGACACGGCATTGACTTATGCAGACTATGGGTCGAGCGATGATTCACTTCTGCGGTTTTTTTATGCAGAAGGACAAAAGGTAAATAAGGAATGGTATGGTTATTTTTTATAAGAATGTAGAATTGAGATTGAAAAAATATGACAGATTGGAAAGGAGGAGGAGGGGGGGGGGGTTGACACCTTTTACATCTGTCCCGGGATGCCACCCATCCTAGCTACACCACTGCACACCCACTTCATCTCTGACAAGTAAATAAATTTTCCTGCCAGAGAAAACCGTACCAAACATAAACCATAAAATATTACTTGAAAAAATAAATATAAGAAAATATTGCATTAATCCTTACTATCAGTTAAATAAATGATCGGAAATAAAATACACAATTTTATAGTTTTAGTTTACATACTACATACTTTTATAAAATAGTAATTTTCCATTTTATTATGCCAAAAATTTTGTATAACTGCAAAGGAAGTTTGGTTTATTTTACATTCTAGTAGGAGTGTGTGTGTGAAGAGGGGAGGGGGGGGACGGTTAAAAGTATTTTATAGAATTTTATGTAGCGGGCTACTGATGACTATTTCTGACCAGTAAACTCTCATGCGTACTGGTCTTTGGGACCAGTAACTTTGATAAATTTCTATGAATAAAGATAAAATAATTACTAAACTTTAATACAAGGCAATTAAATAACGAGATATTTACATTGCATTAACAATTTTTACTCTGATTAAATATACTAATTTATTTTATTAAAGCACGAAAGTTTTGTAGCAGCACTGTAACACCAATTATTAATATAGAAATGCATTTAACACATCCTCAATATTACCGCGTGACACGACATTTTAATTTCAAGGTATGATACTGTTATGAATTTTAGTCTGTTAAAAAGAGAAGGGAAATTTATTAAAAGAAAGCATAATTAAAATAAAATACTTATACAAAACTTACTTACTTCGTAAAAAAAGCATTTTCAGCAAATTGTTTAGCGACCGGCGGAAGTCTCCATCTTATCTTGCATGCAAGGTCACGTGACGAGTCAGCGGCGAAAATCAGCGCGGGAAAAGAGCTGTTTCATTATTGAGTTGAGTTGTTTAGTTTTAAAGCTGTATGAGTGGATTAGAAAGAGAAAAAATCAAACCAAGATGACTGAATCGGTTAAAAATCAACTCATTCACGATCCAATAAATTAGAACTCTTTCTTGAGCAGCCAAATCCACTCTTTCGTTTTAAGAGAGTATGTATATAGATGGATAGATATTCTTCGTTAATAATTTTTTCGAAACCTAATTAAGCTACAAAAAAAAAATTTTTTTGAGGAAGACGAATTCTTTTGTGACGCATTCTAAAATTACCGTGCTTACACATGTAATCATTCTTCAGAATATTGTCAGACAAGACGCAACAATACAAGGTATTTATTGAAAAAAAAATTATTAAATTACTGCAAAAACTGCTGGCAGCAATGTTGCCAGGGATTTCTGCCGTAAAATATGCAGTAAAATTAGGTGCAATAATTAATCTTATTTTGCTGCGATTTTTACGGCTACATTGCTGCACCGTAAATTTAACGTTTTTTATTTACTTATTTACATGGTGAACTTCTTGCGTCCGGTTTGTATAACCGATCGAATTACGTTTTCGATTGAGTTATTCAGACATATGAGATCGAGATTCTATGAATGGTAACAAAAATGTTGCTCAGAGTTACGGTTAACCCCTTGAGGGGCTGTGGTTTCATAGATATACCACTTAATTTTAATTCCCAAACGTCACATTCGCACCGGAATTTCGTTAAAGAAAATTACGGTTTATTGAATGCGTGAAGTATAGCGTTTTCTTATTTAGAAATAAAGCTGTTTTCAAATACCGGTGTCAGTAATTAATTTCAATACTTAAACAATAAATTTGGCCTGCCCCGCAAAGGGTTAAAGTACAGAAACTCAAAATTTTCCAATGGCAGGGCCCATTTCTTCATCTCTTAAAATGCTCAGCGCATGCAAAAACGTTATTGAGCTTTAAAACGGTACTTGTATAACCGAAAAAAAAAAAAAATCGGAAATTTCATGTCAAGTGAAGCAAATGAGGTTTATAATGTTAAATATGTAAAAATTTTCCAAAGCTCTGTTAAACAAGATGATAATACAATCTTTTTGAAAGTGTTTAAGTGCATATTTATGTCTTGCATTATGTAAATTGTTTATTATTTTAAAATTACTTTTATAATAGAAAAATTAACAAATATAAAACCTGCGAATTTTCTTTCAAATTAACTTCAGTTTATAATGATCTGAATATTTTGCTGAAATTCTTTTATTACTTTTTTTTAAAATTTAGTAATTAAGTTAATAATGGACTTCTTTGAATAGTCTGATTATGATAATGAATTTTAATATAAATAATCTCCATTTCCAATTAAATTTTCATTTCTCTTCTCATGTTTCCTTGCTTAGATAAATAATCCTTTATGCTGTTAAACAAGACGTGATTATAATATTTTGAGACGAATTAAATTTAATCTTATAGAAGTATTTTATTTTAATCGTCAATAGTAATTTGTTTTCTTGCAATGTTTCGTTACCAAACATTTGTACTTCCTGATTTGGATATTTATTTATTTATTTTATTATTATTTTTTAAGACACTATTAAACAATAAATGACAATAAACATTTATAAGGACATAATTTTTAAGTTATATGTTTTTTAACACCAATTACAGAGATTTTTAATAACTTTAAATTACATGCATAATTAAAACATAAAAATAGTTTTAAACTTGTGAAATTTAATCAATAAGGATATTCAAATATTTTAGCAAAAAAAATTAATGATAATTGTTTCTTTTTTTACAGAACTTATCACCGCAGTTAATATTTTTGCCCTCTTTGAGTTCAATTAGAAATTAAAAGTTTCGTGCAAAATTTTTCTTTGTCACAAATCTGTATTACTTATTAATACATTTAATCATTCTTTATGCCGTTCTTAGGCAAAATGTGCATACATTACTCCAGTCTGAAGGACAATTTTTATGTATTACTTACCCATCATACGGAGTATAGGGTAAGTCTTGCAATCGTTTTGAAAATCGAAATTTTTTTTTTGACGGATTTACGCGTTTCCGACACTGAAGATTTCGAAAAACATATTTTTAGAAAAAAAAATTGCCGTCCGTCTGTCTGTCTGTCTGTAAACGCTCTATCTCCCAAACGAATTGAGATAGAGACTTGAAATTTTGTATGTACTTAGTATGTAAAAATGGGATGAAGCCTATTTATTACCAGCAGCCTCGATTATCCGGAACTATTTTTTTCGGACTCTCGAAAAATTCGTTCTGATGAAAGGAAAAACATATTTTTAGAAAAAAAAATTGCCGTCCGTCCGTCTGTGTGTCTGTGTGTCTGTCCGTCTGTCTGTCTGTCTGTAACCGCTCTATCTCCCGAACAAATTGAGATAGAGACTTGTAATTTTGTATGTAGTTAGCATGTAAGAATGGAACGAAGCCTATTTAATATCAGCAACCTCGATTATCCGGAACTATTTTTTTTCGGACTCTCGAAAAACTCGTTCTGATGAAAGGTACATAAAAATTTTCGAATTTTTTTGTTCTAAGGAATGGACGTAAAAGGCAATACAATAACACACATTTTGCATATAAAACGAAGTCGATCGGATTATTAGTTGCCTAGATATTTGTAATCCTGTTTTCCGCATTCTTCGATTTTTTATGACCCTGTATTTCATTCAAATTTCAATTCAGAGGTATATTTTAATTGGAAATGAGACGTTTAATCCAACGCAGTTAATTGTTAGTTAAAAGAATTATTATTTTTTGAGTTATAAGGATGTTTCTTTTGCACAGTTCGGTACTACTTGAGTAGTTTGGCGTTTTATATAATTTGTCGAAATTGGTACATCAGCAGTTCTTTAATATAGCAGTACTATGTACATTAACAATATTTAAATTTTGTTTATGAATTGCAATGCATTGTATAAATAGTTTTCACATGTTTTATTTTCATATACATATCCATGATGGGTAAGTATTACGGTGGCCCCTAACGACAATTTTTTATGATGGAATAAATATTTTGAAATTACAAAGGATATATTATAATTCAGATTAAATCTACATATGTGTATGATTAAAACATTTTTAAAAGATTATGCAAGCCGGCTTAATTACTTTGTTTAAGAGCAAGACTAATTAAATAACGTTAAGGCACTTCATTTTCAAATTATTTAAAAAACCCATGCATAGTAGGATTCAACAATAAAAGTTTTAAATTTTGTCATAGCTTAAGCTTTTTAATAACATGTTTAATGATTTTACTTTATTGTATTTTTAAGTATTTTAATCTATAGTTAAAATAATGTGTACATTTAAAGAAAACATTTAATGAGGTATTTTAACATTTTGTATTAAAATTGTTTTTCTGTAGCTTGAATGAAATGCTCTATATTATAAATTTTTTTGCAGAAAAAAAGTTTTTAGTAACAAAATATTTCAGAATTCAGCTAATAATGCACTAATATAATCCTTTAGAAAGACATTACTTTATGCATCGTTTTTATGTCTGTGCTAAATTCTATTTATTTTAAAATTACTTCTAAATAAATATTATATTAACATAATTTTTTCCAGTTAATTTGAGCTCAAAATCCTCTTCAAATATTTTATCAAAAATCTTTTAAGCTATTGCATAGCTTTTATCGCGGGCTTTGAGGTCGGCGATCGAATGTAGAAATTCCGTAACAAGAAAAATTTAGAAATTCCGTAACGAATATAAAACCTAACACTCGGCTAATCATCCATCGTTTCTGTTCGGCAGACTTCGGCATGGTATCCTTCGGTAGACTTCGGCAGACATTGACGCAGTATTTTTCAGATATTTAGAGGATATCAAGTCTCAAACTTATATTTCTTATTTCAGTTACTATAAATCTATAGTTTCAACAATAAAAAATTCCTGTCGGCTGGGCCTATAGGCGGAGGTAGATTTCAAAAAGTGCTCATTTCAAAAAAAAAAAAAAAAAAAAAAAAAAAAAAAAAATGAAATGAAAAAAAAAAATTCATGATTTTTTTTTTTTTCATAAACTGCCAGTTTATGAAAAATTTTTAATTTCATTTTTCTGAAAAAACTGGTTTTATCAGAATCATCTTAAGAAAAATTCAGCTCAAATGCCCATTTTGACAACATATTTTGAAATAAATTCTGAATTAATATAAAAAAAAACTGCATAAATAAAAAAAAATAAATAATTATAATTGCATAGGTTGGTAAAAAAATGCTATGCAATAGCTTTACCGCGGCAGTCCCCGAGTGCCACACGTATTTTTTTTCTATTTCATTTAAACATTTAACACTTTAATTAATATTTGGTCTTTGTCTACTATTCAAATTGTAAAGTAATTATTAATATGGTTTTCTTTTCTTGTAAAATTTTATTTATACAATCTTATATTTATTTTCTTAGACATGGGATAATTATTTAACAAAGAAAAATTATAATCCTAAGGATAAAACATTTTTTTACGCCAAATAAGGCATTTATTATCTTGTAGAACGGAAAAATATTGATAAATATCGAACTTACATTAATTTATATTCAACCTATAATGTTCTTGAAATATTTTCTCAAAATATTTGTTAACCTACTATGTAAAAAAACTATCACTCCAATTTAAATCTGCTTCACTCATAAAAAATATGAAAAAAATTTAAATGAATTAATTATTCATCACAATATTTTATAAACATAATCCAATATTTATTAACTTGGACACTAAATCATTCTTGAACACAGTGTTATATATGATGCTTGTATATTTTTTTAATCTCAGCTTTCATATAGATATTAAATTACATTGTTTATTTAAAAATTACTTCCGTAATAGCAAAAAAAAAAAAAAAAAAAAAAAAAAAAAAAAAAAAGTTTTAAATCCCTATGAATTGGATATTCAATATCATTTATTCTAAAATAACAATATTTTTTCTTTAATGTTTTACTTCTATTTCATTTCCAAAAAAAATCTTTGTTAATAATTTTTTTAACCTAATTAAGCTACAAATAATTTTTTATTTAAATAAGAAGAATTTTTTTTCTGACACATTCTCAAATTTCCGCGCTTACACGTGTAATCATTCTTCAGTATATTGTCAAACAAGCCGCAACCATACAAAGTATTCATTAAAAAGAAAAAACTTTGCCAATATATGTGTTACTGTTAAAGCGTAAATTCAGATATTTCATATAATACCTAGTTATTTCATGAAATAACTTACCCAGTGCGTTAAAGTGTGTAAAATTATTTGATTCTATGATTTAACTAGATATTTTATAGAATAATGATTGCCTAACCATTAAAGTATAAAATAAAAAACTTCGCTCAAAAATAAATCCGTTTTTTTATAAATTAACTAATGATAAATAGTTAAAATCATTCCAAAAAAATATGTCAAAATATTAATACATGATTTAATAAATAATATTTAAAACTGAATACATAATATAATGTTTTAATATCATTTAACACGTTCGCTGCAGCTTACGTGAAGATGTGATGATAGTTAATGCCGCACTGTAAAAGTGGGTTTTTCCAAGAAGCCGATTTACTTTTTATAACAAAGAATCAGTGAAAATTTTTTCCACGCCAGCGAGTGACTGCCTATTGACCTATCACCCCACATCACGCGCTGGCGCGTGAGTGGCCCCTTAACGTTGGCGCCATATCACGAGCTGGCACGAGGGAGCACGCACTATCTAAATTGTAAAATTCAATCATTTTACACATTTTAACAGACACACTTAGTTATTTCATGAAATAACTAGATATTTTATGAAATAACGGATTATACGCTTTCACGGTACCTTATGCACAGTAATTTTTTTTTTTTAATTAAATATTTGGCAGAAATTGCTGGCAGCAATGTTGGCAGCAGTTTATGTCGTAAAAATTGTAGTAAAATTAAATGCAATAATTAATCTTTTTTTTTTTTTTTTTTTTTTTTTTTTTTCTACAGTTAGGACTTTTTGCGGCCGGGTCATATAATCAATCGAAATGACATTTTCGATTGAGCTATTCAGAGATATGAGCACGGAATTCCATGAACGTGGTGTAACAGTATATAGTACTTCGGGAAATTTATAGTACCCGAAATCTTTTGTGTGTCTTAGTAAATACTATCATAATACACTTTCTATTATACAGGAAGTAACTTGTAGTAATCGTCAGCAACGTATATCAATTTCATAAAAAAAGCAATAATTTAATAGAATTTAAAAGAGCCCCAAACAATGCTTCCTTCTATGCCATTATGTAATGAATTATATTTATATGGCCCTGTAAATTAATGATAAAGCTTCTTTGCATCACAGATTGTTCAAATATGTATATTTTAGTATGCACTTCTTACATGCATATCAATTTTATTATCTTCGAAGGAGTGTAACATCATTAAAAATGCACTTGAAACTATTTTTTCCCATTTACCGTAATATAACAAAATATATTTGATGGTCTCTATCCATTAAACTGTATATTTAAACTGTATATCCGATTTTCATAAAATATGAAATGAAAAAATTATGCAGCAATTATGTATTTTAAATTTGGTTGGAAACTTTTTGCTCTGTTATATGCGAACGGACAGACGGACGAATTGACCTATTTTTAGGAAGATTTCGTATGAAATACTACCTATTGCATTCTCTCCCATGTTGGAATTTCTGAAAAAAATTTGCAGATCTACACCGATCATGTCTTTTAGACTCCAAAACTACCACCAGTAAAAAAGTTTATATATATATCTGTCTATCTATCTCTCTATATATCTATCTATCTACCTATCTATCTATCTCTCTCTCTCTCTCTCTCTATATATATATATATATATATATTCACTTTCTTCTAGACACGATAACTTCTATAATTATGCTCAGATCTTCTTCAAACTTTTACATAAAATCAAGGGGTATAAAATCTCAGTCGAGTTCGTCAATGGGCAAAATCGGACCAAGGGGGTGGAAACAGACAGGATTTTTGTGAAAACAGAAAAAACGCGATAAATTCTTAATTAAAATAGATATCGAATCAGTTTAAAGTTTATATTACTTCTAAAAAATGGGCTAAAAGTTTATGCATGATAGATTTTTGATAAAATTAAAAATGGGGTCAAGGGGAAAAAGAAACAGGGTTTTGGGGAGAAAAAAATCATAACTTTCTCAATTCTCAAGATATCAAATCCAAATAAATGTTGTATAAATGTTCTTAACTTTATCTAAAACTTTTGTATTTACATGTTTTTGATAGGACTAACTTTTACCGATGAAAAAAATTAAAAACGAAAAGAAAAAGGGGGGTGGAAAAAGAAAAAAATCCATAACTTACTCAATTCTTAAGCAATCAAATCTAATTAAATTTATTTTACATCTTCTCAATAATATTTATAACTTTTATATTAACAAGTTTTTCATGGGACCAATTCTTATAGCAAGAAATAAATTAAACAATAATAGGAGTTGGAGAAAAAATCTCAAATCCTAACTGCTTATAGTGTGACTCATTTTTAAATTCATTTTTGATTTTAAACGCATCGAAATGGCAAATCCTCATTTTTAGGCACTATATAATGTAACGTATTGGCCAGGTCCTGGGTAATGGCAGAATATCTTTCAAAAAAAAAGCTGCCAAAAAGGGTACTTTGAACAGAATTTCCCGAAGTGGTCGTGATTGGAAAATTGCGAAAATATAACAAATTGTGTTTTTTCCGAGTCATTTTTAAATCCTTTTTTGTTCTCAAACGCATCCAATTTACAGGTCCTCTTATTTAGGAACTATATAATGTGACGGATTGCATAGTTTTTTGATAAAGGCAGAATATATTCCAAAAAAGGCTGCCAAAATGGGCACTTCGTACAAAATTTCCCAAAGCGATCATGAAAGAATTGAGGATGTATTCAAATAACAAATTGGGATATTTTATGACTCATTTTTAAATCCAATTTCGCTTTCAAATGCATTCAGTTGATAATTTTTTTGTTATTTAGGAACTATATAATCTGCGTATTCGTCGATTTTTTTTATAAAGGCTAAATATATTTTTATAAAAAGCTGTCAAAGTGGTCACTTTGCAAAAAAATTCCCTAAGCGATCATGATTAAAGAAATGAGGATCTATTCTAATAACAAATTGGTTATTTTATTACTTATTTTTAAATTCAAGTTTGCTCACAAACGCATTCAATTGACAGTTATTTATTATTTAGAAACTGTGTAATGTGCCGTATTAGTCAGTTTTTTGATAAAGGCTAAATATATATTTGAAAAAAGCTGTCAAATTGGGAGCTTCGCACAAAATTTCCCGAAGCGATCTTCATGAAATAATTGTAGATGCATTCAAATAACAGATTAGTTACTTTATGACTCATTTTTAAATTCAATTTTACTCTCAAATGCATTCAATCGACAGTTTTTTGCTATTTTGGAACTGTGTAATGTGCCGTATTGGTCGATTTTTTTAAAAAGTCAGAATATATTTCAAAATATGTTGTCAAAATGGGCATTTTAGACGAATTTCACTTAAGTTGATTTTAATAAAACAACTTCTTACAGAAAAATGAAAATAAAAAAGTTTTCAAAAGTGGCCAAATATAATTGTTATATTGGGTTTATTTGTAATCATATTCTATTTTTTGTTGTTGAAATGAAAACTCTTCGAAATCTACCTCTGCCTATAGGCCAAGTCGACAGGGATTTTTTTAATTAATATGTATTTACATAATTACGAAGGCACTTAAAAAGTATGCGTTATATACGAGCAAAATATAGCTTTAGGAATTACAAAACAAAATAAAAAGCAGCGCTCAGGGGAAATTAGCATATAACAGAATCAAGCAACTAATCACAATATGCCGTTTGCCAAATATTCAAAATAGATAATGGATAAAAAGTGGGTTGTTAATGTTGATTGTTTAACTGGGATCTTGCACGTGCCAACTAAATGACTCTTCAATTGACAGATCGTTGTGAATTAGAAAAAATTTGTTCTAAAAATGGATTAAATGCGGACATAGCTTTTCATGTTTGTAGCCAAAATCATTGCCAAATTCGTAGCCCATGTATCCTGTATTCTGTGCGTGATTTAGTGAAGAAATTCCAAGTATCTGACTGCACCTGTAATATACTGTGATTCGGAGGAATAAATGTTTCTAAGAACATTGTTTTGGAAGTCCATCATGCAGTGGATTAAGAGCCCACAATAATCACTGAAAAAGATCCGGATGATAAATTAAATCTATGAGAGGGCGGTTGAAATATCTCGCTCAAATTTTAATATTTTTACTTTTTTCTTTGCATAGGATTACTGAGAAAAATGCATAGTTTTTACTATTTTAATTTTGGTTATATATTTTTTACATTATGATAGTTTCAATTTCAGAACCGGTTTAAACCGATTTCGAAGGTTAAAGTAGTTTAAAAAAATCTGAAACCAAAATTGAAAAATAAAAACTAGTCCGGTTCCCCGGCTATCCTATGTAAAAAAAAGTATTAAAATTTGAGCGAGACCTTTGTAAAGAATGCCCCTATGGACTTAACGCTATCATCCGGGTCTTTTTCATTGATTAGTGTGGGTTCTTGTGGACACATTCACACTGCAACTCAATATGTATTATATATATAGAAAACAACGGCCGAAACTCTACCGCGCTGTGTAATCGAGATGTTTTCATACTTGTACCAACGCATCCACATATTGGACGAAGGGGATCAACAAGAACGTATCAACTTTGCAAATGAATTCCTTATCCGGCGAGATGGCGACAAGGACATGAAGCCTCTTCGTATATTATAGCCGGGCGAGACACATTTCACCTTAACTGGTAACATGCATATCGAAAATTGAGTACATTGGGCAGACACAAATAACACATCATCACACATGTACTTTTATACGACGCCAAAGATAATGTGTAGTGAGTCATTATAGATGCACATATTCGTTTTTTTTTTTTTTTTTTTTTTTTTTCGAGGAAGCGATGCTAACGGAATTTGTAAAGTATTCCACTGTAACTGGCCCTCACTGAGCACAGTTGTCATTTACTCACCACATTTGTACTTTTTTATTTTCCGTCGCCAATTTGGCATTGCTCATCTGTGGTAAGAAGAACATCCGTTTAAGTTTATAACAATTGTTAGAGAAACATAATAGAAAAAATTAAAGATTTCAGTGAAATGTGCTGATTAAATGATACAAATGCATGCATTCTATATGTCTATACGTATTAATATTTACGATTTAAGGTAAAAACTATATTTACTGTTTTGTTACTTATTAAATGTATAATTTATAATTGTTTATTTATTGTTTATTTTTTTTTATTAAATTTATATTTATTTACTGTATTTTTTATTGTAATTCTTTAAAATATTTTTAATTTATGCTGTATCCATATGTTTCTTTTATTACTTGGTTATCCCGGCTACCAATTTACTGTCGCCAAATTGTAAGACTAAATGCCAATAATTGTTGATTGCAAATGTCATACTTACTTGGCATTAAACGGGATACACGTGTTTGTTATGTCATCAGGTGATTTTTAGTTTGAGTTTTTGTTCGTATTTTTATTTATGTTCTACTAAAATAATAGTTCTTTCGTTATTTTTTTAAATGCGTCAATTTGTATAATTTTGCCAATAGTTTGGCGATTTGTATAATTTGGTGAAATTAATCGAAGGAACCACCAAGTAGTACCCTTTTTTATATCAAACTACCATAAATTTATTTTTATTTTCTTTTTTAAAATACTAGAATCTTTTACATCTTTTCACGTTATTTTTTTATATTGCAATAAAAAATCACGTGCTGTTATTGCATGCATTTTATAACTTATATTCAAAATCAAAATTTTCGTCAAATTGGCAAGGGCAAGACACGTGCAAATTTGATGCGCATATGACACCTGTTCCCCTCACTGCACAGCCATGCTGCAAAGTTACTTTATACCAGAATTTTTGCAGGGAAACGCACTAAATTGTGCCGTTTGGATGCAAGAGGACACACATTAACTTATAGGGAAGTCTGCTCGTGGAGTTCTAATGCAGCTTTTTGGTAACCTAGTTATTGCACGTCATTCCTTTTTTTTTATTTCAGTAACCTTCACAATCTTCGGAACTCACTCCTATGGATTTTCCGTCCTAGGGATAGTCCAAGAGCCGACCGCAAAAAACCTATGTCATCGAACACAAAAAAACCCCTTATTTTATGGGAGATTAGTAACAGGTAAATCAGAGGATCTATGTAGTTTGCCGGAAGTGAAGGGGTGCGTGAGCCAAAAACTAGTACCACTAGTGATTCACCCGTTGGTGTAACACTGTGTTTTCCTGCTCCCAGTTTTAACTGTTTTCATACATTTGTTTGTAGGTTAAGCACAATGATGAACTTACGAATGAACCACTACTTGTATTAATTTTTTACTTATGTACCACTTTACTTCCGGCAGATATGGATCATTAGATTCCCTTATTACTACTCTTCCAGATTTTTTTTTTTTTTTTTTTTTTTTTTTTTTTTTTTTTTTTTTTGTGCACAATGACACAGGTTTTTGTGCGGTCCGTTCTTGAACTAGGATATGAGAAGTCTAAAGTTCACATGTGCGATACGCAAGTTTTCTCGAATGTGAAAGAATCTGTCAAACATGAGATTTTAAACATGCCTCGTGATATGTTATGTTTAGCTGTATCAAACGAATTACCGAGAATGCAATGTGTAATTGCCTATGATGGCACCCATGTGGGAAATATGTGATTCAAATATTTTATTTTTCTTTTCCAAATTGTGCTGAATTCAGTGATTGATATTTTTTTCTCTGTCGTATTGAATTTTCTTTCGAGTGCTCCAATCTTCTTTTAAAATGATTGTTGTTTTCGGTCAAGAATGGACCTTCTCTTGTGGTGTCAGTATTTTATTCTTTTTCTGATTACTCTAGGAATATTTATGTTAAATTCATAGCCTACGTAACATATGACTCTGTTCTTACGTAAACCACGTTTTGATCATCCTAAAAATGATATTTTTACTGATTTTTATTAATTTAATGGAAAAACATTTGAAAATTTTGCTTTAAGCAAAGAATGTCAGCATTTTATTATTTTTATTTTACAAAATTACTTTTAGGAGAATTTTTATTTTTATAGATTATTGAAATGTTGTGTTAATAAAAGACAAATAAAAAAAAGTTACAATATGGATTGACGTAAATTACCAGGTATGACAAAACCGAATCCAAAGAAAGACGTCGAATGAAAGATCGCTTTTGAAAAAAAAAAAAAAAAAATGTTCTGATTATGGAGTTTTCAGATTGCGAAATGTGCGACAATCTGGAAAAATAAAACAATGGAATTTTGAATCAAATGAATGTATGAATATGCATTGTTGAATCATGATTTTTATGTTCAACGCATTTAAAAGCCTTAAATTTAGTCTTTGAAAAACTCTTTTTCTAAATAGTTGTTGTAATTTGTTAAATTACAAGTTTTCTATTTGTACGTGTACACGCTTGTCCATTTTTTTGTAATAAAAGTACCGTCCCAAAGCTCTTTATTGTACTCGCATGCGCTGAGCATTTGGAGACAAAAAAAGGTGGTGTTCTTCTAAAATTTCAAGGTTCTGTCTTTATAACCATGGCATTGACCTGCACCTTGCTATACCATTGACAGAATCGTGAACTCTTATCTGTGATCAATTATATTTGCAGTCTTATCTCGATTGCACTGAGAAAAAAATACAGTTCTGGAATGTAGAATCTAAATTGTGGCTCTATAAAAAATAGTTCCATGTCATCCTTATAAATTCTAGTTGTCATTATATGAGAGTTCTAGAATCTACTACAGGAATTCAAGAGAGCTTTTCTTTATTCTCGTTGTAATACTTATTTAAAAATCTCTGCAAATAGATGCAAACACAAGAGGTTTGATTTAGTAACTATAATTCTAGTTTTTGAAACTGTTTCCGAAATCAAGCTATAATTTATCGGTACTGAGACGAGTCAATATCGTTTCGTCACCTTGAAAACAAGAGACTAGAAATGTTAGGTCGTTTCGGCTATTCAGCTTTATAGTTCAATCTATTCGCATATTTCGGTCATCTATAAGTCTAGTTTAGGTATTCAGAAAGTGGCTAACTATTCATTCTAGGTGAAGGCGGTATATTTTTTTTTCAGTGCGCTTGAACGGACTGGCCGCTGAAGTTTCATCGATCGGCAGATTTATTTTTAAGACCATCCTATATAGTCCCCAATTTTTTTCTAGTACACTGTTGAAACAACAGGTAGCATATAGGGGTGAAACGCTTGTCTTGTGAGCGACATCCCTAAGGAAGCCAGAATTTTACATGTAGGACACCATACGGTACCCCATAGGGTGCTATGTGGGTGCCATGTGGTGCCCTAGGGATGCCATGAAGTGCCAGAGGGGTACCATGGGGTTTCCTATGGGGTGCAAATCTGGCTTCTTTGTGTGGTGTTGCTCCCGAGACAAGCGTTTCACCCCTAAAATTGCCATATGCATATGCAACCTGTGATTTTTAACAGTGTCACGCAACTTTTTTATAAAGACGCAAATTTTATTTTTTTGGATCTGTTTCACATAGTGCAAGGGGAATTATTGTAAAATAATTTTTAAAATAGATTAAACTAAAAAGTTTAAAAACATGTCATTACTATTCTATCATCTTTAATACATAAAACACTTAAAATGTTATCTCACACATTTTTTGTATTTCATTTATGAAATATGACACATCGGTTAATAATTGCTTTCCACTTCTAGTCAAACTATAAATACATTTTTAATATAAAAACGGTTTTCTTGCATTGTTTCTTGAACAGAATTTGACATCTCCTTCCTTTGATTTATAATCTTCTTTAAGACATTGTTAAACAGCATATAAACATAAAAACTGTTTTCTTATGAATTTTTGTAACATAATATAAATTATTTACCATTTTGAAATCATATGCCTTATAAAGACAATAAATAAGTATAAAAAAGCTGTACATTTTCTTTTCGGTTAATTTATATCCATAACACTCTTTAAGTTAATTATCAAATGTACATTTGTTTCTTTTTCATGAACAAAATTTAATTTCTTAATTGCAATCCTAGGGTATATTATTAGTGTTAGCTTATATTCGTAAAATATTTTTTTTTCTAGCCAAACAAAGTAGTGAAATTTAAAGATTTATACAAAATAAATTTTTTTCTTATAAGTTTACTTTATCTCACACAGTATTTTGTTCCATATACAAATATTATAATAAGATATTATTATGTAGCAAGGAAATATAATCCTTCCTATGGATTTAATATCTGATTAAAGGATACTTTTACCGTTACGTAAGATGTTTATTATAATTGAGTTACAAGAGCAGCTATATTTAATCAACTAAAGATAATTTAAAATATTAAAAACGCCATTAAAGGATAGGATTTTTAAAACCTTTCAAAATTGACTCCTTTGTTAATAATCAAGGATAATGATTTTTTTTTAATACCGATTTTCATTTGTTAGAATTTTATGCATAAAAAAGGACATAGCATAATTTTGATTAAAATTCATATAAAAAGTACCAATAAAGAAACTAAAATTACTTTCAGTTGCAAACATATACTATAGAAATATTTAAAATACATTAAAAATATTAAAATATATTAAAAATTATTAAAAATAACTCAGAACATTTTCAACATTCACACGTCCCTCATCAGAGGGAATTTAAAAGTTGATATAATTTTAGTTTGCGCTTATTTGAGAATGCAGTCGAGGAATTTAATGTAATTGAAATTGAAAGGTTGAAAAAAAGAAAAATGAATTGATTTAAACTACAAAACATGTTTCGACGAGTACATTTTGGTTCTTTTAAGCGAATTTTTTAGTTAAAGTAAAACATCGGTTTTGCTGCTCAGAACAATATATATATATATATATATATATATATGTGGGAAATGTCATTATTATTATTTCTTTATTATTATTCATTTCTTTCTGTTGTGCGTAATTTAACTACAACTGTAACTCATTTTTTATTGTTTCAACTTATACTCATATGTATCTGGCAACAGTCAGGGATAGAAGACGTCATGTGACGTAATAGAAAAAAAAAAAAGGGGCAGTTGGTTTTTTGGGCTCCGAGGAGGGAGCTGTGTTTTTGTGAGGATGCAACACTTTTGTTTTCTTAAAAATGATTTTTCTGTTCCGAGCGACATGCAGAAGTCGCGTGTTACAAGTATGCAGTCTTGTAGTTACTTTATCTTCTTTGTTTATTGTGTGTGTGCGTTTTTTTATTAAATATGTTCGTCTTGACAAAGAACTGTGTGTAATCATTCGATTATCCCTAGACACCCAGCCAACCCTATATATATATATATATATATATATATCACTACATAGTATAAAACAAAGTCGCTTTTTCTGTCCCTATATCCCTATGTTCGCTTAAATCTTTAAAACTACCCAACGAATTTTGATGCGTTTTTTTTTAATAGATAGAGTGATTCAAGAGGAAAGTTTATATGTATAATAACATCCATTAAATAGTGGAGAAATCACTACATAGTATAAAACAAAGTCGCTTTTTCTGTCCCTATATCCCTATGTGCGCTTAAATCTTTAAAACTACCCAACGGATTTTGATGCGGTTTTTTTTAATAGATAGAGTGATTCAAGAGGAAGGTTTATATGTATAATAACATCCATTAAATAGTGGAGAAATACTGTTATTTTTGAGGTTTTTAATGTGATGTCGTAAATAATTTCATTTTTTCCGCTTATGCATTGCAAACGCAGGCTGAACCCTACAAGATTTATTGTGTATAAAGACATCCTGTAATTGTTGTAAAAATAAAATGAATAGGTAAAAATGTAAAAAGTAAATAAGTAAAAATGTAGTGTATGAATTACAAATAAATAAAAAATAATACTAATATCCGAATTTTCTTTTATAAGTTTACACTTTTTTAATAACTCCACCCACAAAGAAGAGTATGAGCATGTGTGTAAAAATGTATAACTTTAATTTTTTTAATACCCGTACAAAGCCTGGGAGGGCTGCTATAATCTATATTCATAAAACAAAGTCGTGTTAGTTACACCATCTATAACGTAAGAACGGATGGATCGATTTTTATGAAACTTTGTATGGAGTTATCTGGCACCTTAGATTAACATACAGGCTACTTTTTACCCGACTACTTAAAAGGAGAGTAGTGGTTTTAGTAGTTGAATTCAATGGGATGAAGTGGTAGTAACAATTTGCGGTGTCAGAATTGACACGGGACTACCCGAAGCAAAGCGAGGGCGGGCCGCTAGTATATATATATATATATATATATATATATATATATATATATATATATATATATATATATTATTATTAACACTTTTATAAGATTTCAACAAAATTTCATCAATTTTATTTGAGTCTTACTAAGTGAGTCTTGCTTTTTCAATTTGTAATTCAAAAAAATTTTGTTGTTTTTTCAAAATTTAAGTTAGTGTGCAGTAGGCATAACTCTCTCACGTAATTTTGTTTAATTTTGTTTAATATAGCTTTAAAAGATTAACATTACTTTTGAATAATAAATTTTTTTCAAACTGAGATGCATTAAGGACGTTATTATTACGTTATTATTCATTTCGGTTGATATTTATAAACATTTGAAAAGCAACGAAACAGGACCAAAAAATGTTCGAAAATAGCGTTTTTTGTGATGCTGAGGGCCTAATATTTTAAAATTTGGTATGATAATTACTTGAAACATGCAAATAATTTCTAAGAACTGTCGAAAGAAAATTCAAAATTGAAAAGAACGAAGTGAGCGTTCTAAAAACGTTCTTACTTATATTAAAAAATGCAATCGGCTGAAATATCAAACCGATTTTTAAAAAATGGTCTCAAAACTCTGGTGATAGAACTTTCTAAAACATAAGCTACATTTTATTTTGATGCCTTTATCACTAAGGGAGTGCAGGACAAAAAGCGTTCTAAATTGCGATTTTAGTAAAAATAAAGCAACTAGAAACTTTAAAGATGACATGGTAGTTTTCTATTAAATATACCTTCTAAAAGATATATAATATAGATAATAAAGCCTTCTAATATAGATACCTTCTAAAAATAGTCTAAAGTAAATTCGAAATTTAAAAAGGATGAAATGAATGGAAAAAAATGAAAAGCATAAAAAATCCCTAAATTACGATTTCAATACAATTTCAAGAAATAATAAATCGATTACAAAAGCAATGGTTGCCAGTCAATGGTGATAGTCACTGAGTGACAGTCATAGTTCTTCCCAGACTACATTTTCTGCTGGTGACTGCCACCTGCGGAAGGCGAGAACAACAAATATTAAAAAAAAAACTTTAAAAACATTCTAAAATAAGTTTTTGTGAATAAGGAATACCAAACAGATTTCAAAATTAATGTTGGCAAATAATTGGTAACAGTCTGTTGTTTATAGATAGACATTTCTTGTTAGTGACACTACTAGCAGAAAGGTGACAGACACTTTGACTAGAAGCTTAAAATTTGGCATAATGGTTATTTTTAAGATACATTTCAAGTTGTATACTATAAATATAGTTTGTAAAAAATGTAACATTTCAAACGAATACTGAAATAATTAAGAAAGTTTAAAAATTCTTTTTAAATTATCAATTATTTAAAATTATTTGTAATTCTTCTTATTAATTTAAATGTCATTTCTGCCTAATGCTGTATTACGATGAAGTTATGTCCAAATGTTGATTAAGAGGCAGATTTTATAAGAGTCGGGCAGAAAAGGGGGTGTCATTATTTAAGCCATTTTTGATTTTGCCGAATTTTTTTTATGGTTTCTTCAAATGATTTTAGAAGATATTTATATTTTATTTTTCCCCAAAATTTTTTTCCGACCCACAAAAATTTCTAAAGCGGGTCACGACCCAGTATTTTTTCGAATCTTTCTGTATTCTATTATCTCAGTACATTGAGCATCAACCAAAGTGCTTTTGTGATTAGAACATTACACTTAGTAGCTAATTGAAATACATTGTAAATTTCATGGCTGACCTTCAGTGACACCCGGCGTGGCTCATCAAATTTTGTCTCAGAAGGTGAAAAAACGCCATATTTGAGACCTCGTGGACCCATGCGTTGAGAGTCAACTAGAGTTTTGGGGTTTAACTTGTGTAGTACTACTCATTATTAACTGAATTAGCTCATTAGTTGCATGGCTCACCCTCAGCGCTACCGAAAAATAGCTAATTTTATATTGAATGAAACAAAAATGATCTTTTTGGTGATCCTGTATTTCAGTGCGCTGAGGGCCAAAGTGGAACTTGATAACTGTATTTTATAGTATGAAACCTACCCTTTAACAGACATTTGACAGAACTTTGGCTAATGGCCATGCGAACACATACGGCTTACTTCAAACCATTGTGGAAATGGAAAATATGGTAACAAAACATACAATTAACTATATACTAGACTATAACTTATTCACTATATGCACATTTTTTACGTTCTTCTATCTTTTCAAGAAAGTATTGGATTCGTGAAAATTTTCGAAATCTGGTTTTCGACTGATTTATACGTTTTAGAGGTCAGAAAATCCGAAAAACATGTTTTTACAAAATGTCTGTCTCTGAGTCTGCCTGTGTGCATGTGACAAAAATTTTGCGGGCGCCCTATCTCAAGAACTAATGCACTTAAATTTCACAAAACTTTAGATTCTGTGAGACCTTGATATAAACTAGATCTGATTAGTTTTTTTGTATATCGCTCAGCAGGTCGATTGGATTATTTACAATTTCCACTATAGCCATATCTCAAAAACCTAGGCATGGATTTTCATAAAACTTTATATTTAGTTAGTACTTGACATAATCTAGTGCTGATTACGTTTTGGTGCAAATCGCTCAACCGATGGCGCTGCTGTGGTGCATTATTCATGATTATCGCAATAACTCTATCTCAGGAAGTAATGCATGAATTTTCATGAAACTTCAGATTCTGTTAGTCTCTTATGTCTATTAGCGTTCTTCAGTTTTTTGTGTAAAGTGCTCAACAGATGACGCCGCTATGCGGCGTTATTCATTATTATCGCAAAAGCTCTATCTCCGGAACAAATGCACAAATTTTCATAAAACGCCACCTTTTGGGCAATTTACACCAAACACTAATCTATATCAGGGATTTATTGAATCTGAAAATTGTTGAAAATTCGTTATTATCTTATTCGTGATGAATATTCTTGAAACATGGCTATAGTGGAAATTGTAAATAATTCAGTATAGCAGCGCCACCTACGGAGCGATATACATCAAAAACTAATCAGATCTAGTTTATATCAAGGTCTCACAGAATCTAAAGTTTGGGGAAATTTAAGTGCATTAGTTCTTGAGATACAGCTCCCGCAAAATTTTTGTCATATACACACAGACAGACAGACTCAGAGACAGACATTTTGTAAATACATAATTTCGGATTTTCTAACCTCTAAAACGTATAAATCAGTCGAAAACCAGATTTCAAAAATTTTCACGAATCCAATATTTTTTGAAAAGATAGAAGAACGTAAAAAATGCGATATATAATGAATAAGTTATAGTTTAGTATATAGTTAATTGTATGTTTTGCTACCATATTTTCCTTTTCTACAATGGCTTGAAGTAAGCCGTATGTGTTCGCATGGCCATGAGCCAAAGTTCTGTCAAATGTCTGTTAAAGGGTAAGTTTCATACTATAAAATACAGTTATCAAGTTCCACTTTGATCCTCAGCGCACTGATATACAGGGTCACCAAAAAGACCATTTTTTGTTTCATTCGATACAAAATTAGCTAGTTTTCGGCAGCGCTGAGGGTGTGCCATGCAACTAATGAGCTAATTCAGTTAATAGTGAGTAGTACTACACAAGTTGATCTCCAACACTCTGTCTGACCCTCAGCGCATGGGTCCATGAGGTCTCAAATATGACGTTTTTTCACTTTCCGCGACAAAGTTTGACAAGCCACGCCGGGTGTCACTGAAGGTCAGCCATGAAATTTACAATATATTTCAATTTAGCTACTAAATGTAATGTTGTAATCACAAAAATAACTTTGGTTGATGCTCAATGTACTGAGATAATAGAATACAGAAAGATGTCGATTCGAAAAAATACTGGGTCGTGACCCGCTTTAGAAATTTTTGTGGGTCGGAAAAAATATTTTGGGGAAAAACAAAATATACATATCTTCTAACATCATTAGAAAAAACCATAAAAAAAAATTCGGAAAAATCAAAAATAGCTTGAATAATGACATGCGTGACTCTTATAAAATCTGCCTCTTAATTAATAATTTTGAGTTTTTTCGAAAGGTATAATTTCTTCTAATAAAAAATATGCATACAAATATTTCTTGATATATTTTAACTATTGCACTGCAAAAAAAGTTATTTTACACCAAAAGTAATGTAAAAAACACCACCAATAATTTGATGTAATAAGCCACCAACAACTAACTAGTGTACTCAAACACCACTTTTAAATGCAATTTAGTTGCTACCATTTAACCACAAAAAATTTCCTACACTGTAAAAGAAATTGTGTTACTTTACACCAAAAATAGTGTAAAAATCACTAGCAACCAATTGGTGTAGTTAAACAGCACTTTTGTCAACAATTTAGTTGCCAACATTTTTTTAATTCACAGATTACATTTTAAATTTAATACAATCATAATTTAAATATAAATAGTTCTTCCAATTAACAAATTCTCCCAAATTTTCTTTTATTAGTAACATTTTTTCATAATGTGCATTTTAAACATATTGCTAGTTGGTAAACAACAAAATTTCCTACACTGAAAAAAAAATGCGTTACTTTACACTAAAAGTAGTGTGAGGAAACAACACCAAGAAATTGATGTAATAAACCACTAGAAACCGACTAGAGTTTGCGGCGTGTCCGTTATTATACAGCTTTTATATCACATAAAATATACTTTACTAGTTTCACGTATGGTGTAAAAATAGCGCATTATAAATCACATTATATATTGTAAATTATTCAGCGTATTCATACTTTTCTCTGATGATTTACTATGGACATATCTTTCATCAGCCTTTTACGTTTCCATTATGTTTAATTATTGCGCATTAAATTTTACAGGTATCTTTTGATTATACACTGGTGCATCATTTTATCATCATTTAAATAATCTATATTGAAGCAGATGAGTTAAACAGATTTTCCCTGTAAAACGAAATCACACTCCTAGTACATTTAGAGAGATTTATTCAACTATTTTGGTTCAACTTTGCTCTGGAATTCAAATAGGATTTAAAATTGATTTTAATATTCACATTCGAAATTGCCATATAGATATCATTTGATGCAATGTACTATTCAGCGTATGAAGAGATTTTATTTTGAATATGTATTATACTATTTAATATACCATTATCAATTCGGAATGTTGATATTAATGTGGTGATTCCCGTGGCATTGTTCCTATTCGGAATTTTTTTTTAAATGCACTATGTTTTATACTGCATTCTATAACTGTGCATTAGAGTATGGAAATAATAGTACAGTGATTATTATGGGAAGAAAAAATCCTTATTTTTATAGTAAGCACGATTAATTTAGCGAAAGTAAAAATACTACGTAAATGCATAATTAAACATTTTGTGTTTGATTGATCCAACTTTTAGCACTCGACTACACTGTAGAAAAATCTATAAAGATGGTAAAATTTTTCTACTAAACTTGTATTCCAAGAGCTTTTCATATAACAATAACAGTAAAATTTTCTCTAACTGAGGAATGTTACAGGAGTTTTTGATGCTACATTTACATGAAAAGTTCTTGGAATACAAGTTTACTAGAAAAATCTTAGTAACTTTATAGATTTCTGTTTACAGTGAAGCTTCAATTATAAGATGTAGAGTTTTTTGCAAACATTTGGAGATATGGTTGAACTAGAGAACAACAGATTGAAGCGTAAATTATCCATTTTATGGCATATTAGTATTACGACACCATAAGCTATGGTTTATGATTTATGGTTTATAGTCACGTTTTAGACATATTTTTGTACATATTTTTTTTCTAGTTCGAATTCATGTCGTCAAAAAATACAGGCGAATCAACTTAGCGAATACTTTCAACATGAAAGCAGATTCAAATTTACGAAAAGCATTTGCAAGAAAAAAATAAATAAAATATTAAGAATGTGGCAATCGCAAAAACTTTTTCTGTCTCATGGATGTGAATACTTCAAAAGTCGCTACCGTGTTGTCAAAATATCAAAAGACAATCGATGCTCATCGTGCGGATTATGAAGACATGAAATCTCGTGTATTAGTTCATGAAATAAGAGTAGTGTGAATATAGGGAAAATTTGAATATAAAAGCTCTACCTTTTCGGCAACTATAAACGGCAATAATATTAATTAAGATGTACCTGAATCTAAAAATTCATGAAAATTAGGAAATTAGTCTCCCGTTAGAGTTATTGCAGTATTCAGAAAAAAATCATCATAGCAGCGCCACCTGTTGAGCCATGGATGCCAAAGTATGAACAGAATAGTTCATATCACAAATTTACTGAATCTGAAGATTGGGGAAAATCAGTGCATTGACACTTGAGATAGAGCTATTGCGGAGATTTTGAAGAATGCAGCACAGCAGTGTCATCTGTTGAGCGACTTACACTAAAATGTAAACAACACTAATTTATGTTGTCATAGACTAACTGACTCTAAAGTTTTTGGAAATTTGTGCATTAGGCATTGAGATAGAGCTGTATCTATCATAAAATATGCAGCATAGCATCGTCCCCTGCTGAGTGATTTATAGGAAACAATAATCAGCATCAATTACTATCGGGAACTAGCTCAATATATAAATTTTTAATAAATTTCTTGTATCAGTTCTTGAGATAGAGTGCTTATACAATTTATGTCACATACAGACAAACTTGCAGGCAGACCTTCTGTAAAAACTGTTTTTTTTAAATCGCTGATTTCAAAAATGTGTAAATCCTTCAAAAACTGAAAATTTTTACCAATCCAAAACTTTCTTCTTGTGTAAACCAGGGATGACAGAAATTACACTGTCTTTCAGGGAAACTTTGTCATATACCGACTAATATGCTTTGAATGCCGATAATAGGCGATTTATTATTATACACATCATATATAATCCAAAAAACACACCCCTTATCATCTTGGGGTTTTTGGATAATTCTGCTTTGCAATTTATTTGAATAATATAATTTTGCAACATAATTCTCATTGATAAAGCGCTTCTCAGAATAATAGCGTTGATCATATCATCCCCTAGAATGTTGTCAGTTAATACGGAGATATTAACAACTTTATGTTAAGGTATTTTTCTGTTACCACCTTGACATCGTGCTTTATTAATGACAAAACCAAAAGTCAGTTACCATTTCCAAGGGCTTAGAAGTCAACTTCTTTTCTTAAGAGCCCACAATAGTACGAGAAAAAGTACTCAAAAAGACCCGGATGATAATGTAAAGTCTATGGGAGCGTTCTTTTCTAATATCTCGCTCAATTTTTAATATTTTTAAAGGATTTTTTTGCACAAGATAACTGAGTACGATCCACAACCGGCCTAGTTTTTATTTTTTTGATTTTGCTTATATATTTTTTATATTACGATAGTTTCATTTTCAGAACCGGTTTAAACCGGTTTCGAAAGTTAAAGAATTTTTTTTAAAGAAAATCTGAAACGAAAACTGAAAAAGTAAAAACTAGGCCGGTTGAGGATTGTCCTCAGCTATCTTGTGCAAAAAAATCGTTTAAAAATATTAAAATTTCAGCGAGATATTCGAAAAGAACGCCCCCGTAGACTTTACATTAGCGCTCGGCTTTTACCGCGTGACTAGTGTGTGCTCTTAAGATCCCACAATAGTCACAGAAAAAGTACACAAAAAGACCCGGATGACCACGTAAAGTCTATGGGAGCGTTCTTTTCTAATATCTCGCTCAAATTCTAATATTTTTGCACAAGATAGCTGAGGGCAATCCACAACCGGGCTAGTTTTTACTTTTTCGATTTCGGTTATATATTTTTTATATTACGATAGTTTCAGTTTCAGAACCGGTTTAAACCGGTTTCGAAAGTTAAAGTAATTTTTTAAAGAAAATCTGAAACAAAAATCGAAAAAGTAAAAACTAGCCCGGTTGTGGATCGTACTCAGCTATCTTGTGCAAAAAAAATCATGCAAAAATATTAAAATTTGAGCGATATATTAGAAAAGAACGCTCCCATAGACTTTACATGGTCATCCGGGTCTTTTTGAGTAATTTTTCTGGGACTATTGTGGGCTCTTAAGGCCCGACACTAGTCACCGAAAAAGACGGAGATGATAATGTTAATTCTATGGAGGCATTCTTTTCAAATATCTCCCTCAAATTTTAATATTTTTACATATTTTTTTTTGCATAGGATATCAAAGGACGATCTACAACCGGGGTAGTCTTTACTTTTTCGACTTTGCTTATTATTTTTATTATATAATAGGATAGTTTCAATTTCACAACCAATTCAAACTGGTTCTGAAAGTTGAAGAATTTTTTTTTTCAAATCTGAAACCAAAATCGAAAAAGTAAAATCTAGCTTGGTTGTCGATCGTCCTGAGCTATCCTATGCAAAATATCATGCAAAAATATTTAAATATATGAGCGAGATATTTAAAAAAAAACCCCTCATAGGCTCAACATTTTTTGCCGTGTTTTTTTTAGTGATTATTGTTGCGCCTTAAGGCCTCACCTCTCAGTTTTTACTTTTTCGATTTTGCTTATATATTTTCTATATTATGATAGTTTCAACTTCAGAACCAGTTTAAACCGGTTTTGAAATTTAAATTATTTTTTTTTTCAAATCTGAATCCTTGAAAAAAATCTAATCCGGAGCCATTAACACATAGAACCAAATACCCACTAATAACAAACAATTAACTTTCATAAACTGCGTTCTAACTGGTCTTTTTTGGATTCACATGGGAACATTTGGTAACGTACTAGTGAACACTCTAACAAAAGAAACCACAAGTAAATCAAAAATAGATCATTACGTTCCATTTCCGCATAACTGCATCTCTTAAAAACAACTACAGTCGAACCTCTATATAACGAAACTCCATACATCGAATTCCTCCATATAACGAATTTTAGTAAGAACGGTCCCCTTTTCGCATGATTACATTAAAAACAGACTCTATATAGCGAAATATCTATCTCCATATAACGAATTTTTTCATAAATTGATCTTAATTTATTCAGTTTTAAAAAAGCTTCGAAATCATATGGAATCAATTTTCCACCACTTATTTTTGATTTATCGTTCAGTGGAGAGGTTTTTTTTTATAAATATTACTTCTCTCCTTATTCTTTAAATCTAACAAGTTCATCCCACCTCCCACACACCTTTCAACATCCTTCTCAAAACACAGTCAATTGAATTGTTACACATATAGGAGAGGAATCAATGAGAGCACATAAGAGAGACCTTCAAATGGAGAAAAATATCAACTACAATTTTTCATTCCTTGCTAAAATTTTAGAATTTTTTTTGAGAGCGTAACAATTGCAATTTTAAAATCAAAACAACAAAAAATTACAGATTTCTTCCTCTGAAATTTATGTAAGTCTTCCTTATTTGATTTTCATTAAGCTTTCAAATAGATGTCTTTTCTCTTTTTTGAAACTGCTTAAATAAGTAAGAAATAAAATGTTAGGTTAATATATACTTTTAAACATTTCAAATTCTTAATTAAAAAGATCAAAAATAATATTTGTTCAAAATTTACACATTAAATACTATTTTTAACATCATACTCTATACATCGAATTTATCTATATAACGAATTTTTTACTGGAACGATGGATTTCGTTATATAGAGGCTCGACTGTATTTTTAAAGACAACAATATAAAATTTGACCACTTCATCAAAAAGCCAACTTAATTACATTCTAATCCCAAAAATCTCAAACAGACTTTACTATCTCACTCTTCACATTACAGATTTTCTTACTGGTTGTGACCCCTCTCGCTAGTAAATATAGAAATTCCATTGTGCGTCTTCCCTAATAGCATGCATGGTGACAGTTACGTCACAGTGACGTCACTGTGAGTCACTTTGGTCACATCACATCTGTGACCAAAATGCCACCTCTCAGTGACGTCACATTGTGACTGAGATGTGACTTTCTTAAAAATTTTTAGAAATTTATAAATATCCTTCAAAACATGTTATTTACTTTAAAAAACATGTTTTTGGCATTTTAAATATCGTCGCATTTGTTACAGTTTCGTCACAATGTTAATGTCAAATTAGTCACAAATGTCTCTAAAATAGTCTCTAAAACGCCCATAACGACTACACATTTTAGTCACTGTGACTTCACATCGACAATCGATGGTCACAAAGTCACAATGTGACTTCACAACGACGTTGCAGTGACGTCACCATGCTTTACGGGTTGAGATCGATGCAAATGCGATAATTGAGTTCGTATAAGGAATACATATAAACATATGTGAATATCTAACTTGCCTGTTTAATTTAAGCTAGAGAACTATTCTGACAAATAAAACTTCTAACCTCTGTTACCTATCCGGAATTGAGATTCACTCTTACAGAGTAACGTGGGGGAGTTTTTCTGAAAACATCCAGAAAGTTTCACAACTTACTGATGCTTTTCGCTGCACAGTGGGACATGATAAATCTGCTTTGCGGAAACGATTGTCCAATCTGGTAAACGGGCATTAGCTAGGGCGGTATCAGGGGGGATGTACTCCCCCTAAAACAGTTCGAAGCTCCACTGGAAAAGATTCCAAGTTCACTAAGTAAATTTCTGTTACGAAAATTCAAATGTAATTTTGTTACAAAATCCAATTTAGTTTTGAGAGATTTTCACAGCTTTGCAGAAATACTAAACTCTAATTAAAACAAGTTTTTCTGCAATTACACATACTATTTGCACGTAAGTATCTAAAATGATGTTTAATTTTGCACTACACTGTAAAAAAAAATCTGCAAAGGTACTAAACTTTTTCTTGGAAACTGGGATTCCAAGAACTTTTCCTGTAACGGTAACAGTAAAAATTTAAGTTTCAGAATCGATTACATGAATTTTTCCTGTTATCGTTACATGAAAAATTCTTGGAATCCCAGTTTCCTAGAAAATATTTAGTACCTTCACAGGTTTTTTTTTACAGTGTAATACAATCGAATTTTTCATTCTAAATTATATTCTTTACTTAGCATGAAATCAAGTTATTATAAGCAGTTAAATAAGAAACATAGTACATACAATAGGAATATTCACCTAAGTTATATTTCTGCGTCAGTCTGAGAGAGAGAAAATATAAGTCCCCCCTCTTCCACGTACACGGTAAAAAAAATCTGCAAAGGCACTAAACTTTTTCTTGGAAACTGGGATTCCAAGAACTTTTCCTGTAACGGTAACAGCAAAAATTCAAATTTCAAAATCGATTACATGAATTTTTCCTGTTACCGTTACATGAAAAGTTCTTGGAATCCTAGTTTCCTAGAAAATGTTTAGTACCTTCACAGATTTTTTTTTTACAGTGTATATTTTATTGAGACCTCCCTACTATTCACTTCTAGATACAGTCCTTAATCTATGTCCTCTACTCCTGAATAAAGTTTCAATGGCCGGAACTTTTATGGTCACGACAACAACATACAACAATTTTAAGATGAATACTTAAAAATATATGTTTTGTCCTGAGTTTTTCTAATAAATATTCTTAATTTGTAAAACAAGATATTTACACATTTTTAGTATATTCAAAACTCTAAAATCTATTTTTTATACCAGTTAAATAAAATGCAAGTTTTTATATATGATTTATTTTTTGTTGTTATTGATTATAAAACAAATAAATGTTATTCTACTTACATCTTATTTAGAAATGCCATGTATAAACAAAAAATATTTTTTGTCTTCTGCTTTCGTACAAATACTAATATATATTTTTGTTTTGTTTTGTTGTACGGAAATATTACAAAGAAATATGCCCAGATGTTTTTCAACTAAACAAAAATATGTGCATATCATGAAAAAAAATTTATAATAGTTAAAATTATAAAAAAAAACAAATAAACAGATCTTTCACAGAGTAAATACCTCATTCTTTAATACCTAAATCATATAATAGTTACTAATAATAAGCGGAATTAAATTAAAAGCAAAAATCTTTTATTTCACTTTCATTTTGCTGAAAGTAAAAAAGTGTTACTTTATTCTTTTAAATAAAACATGAGTAACTCCTCTTGTTCATTAACATTTTATCGTTTTGAAATTCTTTCTTTGTTTATAAAAATGTAGAGTCATGAATATTTGTTTTCCTTTGCCTTAGGAAGTTTTTCCTTCATGAATTTAGGTAGATTGTTCTTAACAAAAGATGTTACTATTTACTAAAATGAAACTGAAAATAATATTTGTGTTTTATTTAATTTCTTATTGTTTAATTTTGCAGCAATTCCGAAATATTCTCAGTAAAGTCTGAAGGTTTATAAAAAAGTTTAATTTTTAGTAAAAATTTTAATAAAAATTGTTTTTATCTTGAAGTAGGAAATTACTGTTTTCGACGATAATTATAAATATAATTATTTAATCAAATTATTTTAAAATAGTTCAAAAAACACTAATTACACATTAAAGAGGACATTGTTAATAAGGAATCGTAAAAAATAATCGAATATTTAAAACATGCCTAAAATATCTATCTACATCTACATATATGTGTATATAAATATTTTTTTTTTTTTTGGGGGGGGGGGGAGATCTAAAATATAATTTAAGCTATCAATAGTATAAAATTTTACAAAAATCTAATTTTATTAAACGAAATTTACTCTTTTGATGTACTACAAGTATGCTACAAGTACTACAAGTTTTTTTAAATCTAAAATTTTGTAATATTTAAAGCAGTTGCTTGCTTAGCGGTACTATATTTAATATATTAATTAAGCTTACATCAAATTAAAATTGGTTTATTGTATAAAATAATATAAAAGAACAAAGGGTTTATACGCTTAAAAAATATAAAATTAATTAATATATTTATACTAACAAGGTAGAACCCGTCGAATTTCGACGAAAGAAAATATTTATGGAGGAGCTGTTTTATTGATTTATACCAAACCTACAAAAATAAGTACAATAAAAAATGCACCTTACATTGCTAAGTCTAACCCTAAAACAAATGATATTTAAACTAAAGTTAACAAAATAATATTTATATAACTGAGAAATAGTAGAAATTAAACTTTAATCGTACATGTAAGACTTAAAAAATAGATCTGTTATGATAAACTTATTGATTAAGGCTCTTATGCTAATGTTCCAAAATGGAACAAAGCAACATTTATTCCACTTTGAATCAATCATAGAATTAGTTTTCCCGTGAAATCTAAACCGAACATCATTTTCACCACACCAAAATTTACATAAGCACCTTGCATATTTATATTAACTTTTTTTTTTTTAAAATGGTATTTTAATTTGACCATTTTGATTCAATACTCTAAGCTTCAATGCTATTAGCTGAAACGTATACTAAATTATTTATATTCTTTTAAGTGTACATGGATTTTTGTAAATAACATCAAAATTCATTGGTTTTATAACAGAAAATGGCACAACATGCGTTTAAATTTCAATTTTTTTTCCTTTTTGAGAGAATGGCAACATACAGTAAGTGGTAATAATTTTTGGCTAATGCACACCTTCGGTTCCAGCAAATATGCATCATTCGATTCCCTTATTACTACTCCTTTATAAAATAAAGGATTTTTTCTTGTGTTCGATGACAAAGTTTTTTATGCGGTCGGCTCTTGGACTATTGAGGGAGCCAATCATTATGTGGACTAATTCCTCTCGGTAATGTTATGTCTGTGGGAGTTTGATGCGATCTGATATTCTAAATATATCCTCAGGAAATTAATACTGTTTAATTCCTTTCTCAGCGATTTCTTATTAAAAGATGTCACTTTTTCTGTTCTTAAATGTCAAAATATTTCTAAAATTTATGCTGCATTTAATGTTTTATATTTTAATAAAAAATAATATTGCCCAGTTAAACTGATGGCATTGAGCTCACTGGCTACGCATACTAATTGTACATTACAGCCTTGTATTTTCGTTGATTCCGTTCGAAAAAAAAATTAAGAAGGGGAAACAGCCTCCCCTTTCTCCTTTTTTATACTTAATCATTTAACCTCCTAAACTATCAAAGACATGATTTATCATATAAAAAATCTATATCCAAAATTCAGAGCAAATTGGATAATTCTTAATAAAAACCCATTTAGCATTTATATAATTTAAGAGCAGTTATTCCCCTCTTTTATACTTAACCATTAAATTTCCAAAACTATTCAGAGATTTGAACAAAAGCGGACAATTCTGCTTGAAAAATACATTTATACAAGTTGAGGGGAGGGGCATTAGAACCCCCGTTCCCCTTGTTTATACTTATTCAATGAACACCTAATAACAGCCACGGACTCGCCTCATCAGAATGATCCTATATCTAAATTTTGAACGAAATCTGACAATTCTGCATGAAAATCCCGTTTATATCAATTAAGGGGAGGGGCATGAGCCCCCCGTTCCCCCTCTTATACATATCAAATGAACTCCAAAAACTAATCAGGGAAGCGCCTTATCAGGATATACCTATATACAAAATTTCAAGTGGATCCGATATTTTTATCATGAGTTATCGCGTTACGCACGAACGAACGTACATACAGAACGGACGGGCACATAAGCTCTCAGGCTATAAAAACCTGTGAGCTAAAAACTGACAACCTGGTTATAAAATTTTAAAAGTATGAATTCCTATAAAATTATGCATAGATATTAGAAACATTTTGAAAACAAAGAAAACAAATCGGAAATTGCATGCCAAGCGTAGCAAATAAAGAGCGTTCGTACTATAACGAATTTTTAAAACCTTCAGATCTTGATGTAATAGTATACAGTTCTCCGGATACAATATAGTAACCGAAGTCTTTTGTGTTTCCCTGTAAACACTATCTGCTTTCTATTATATAGAAATTAACTTGTAGTAAATTTCAACAACGCCCCCATAGCATGCATGTTCACAGTGACGTCACAATGACGTCACTGTGAGTCACTTTGGTCACATCACATCAGTGACGAAAATGCCACCACACAGTGACGTCACAATGTGACTAAGATGTGACTTTCTAAAAAAAATTTCACAGTTCGTCACAATGTTAATGTCAAAGTAGTCACAAATGACACATTTTTCACAAATTGGTCACATTGTGACGTCACAAAGTGGTCACAATGTAACGTCACAAAAAAGCTCTAAAACGGCCATAACGACTTCACATTTTAGTCACTGTGACTTCACATCGACGTCACATCGACAATCGATGGTCACAAAGTCACAATGTGACTTCAGAACGACGTTGCAGTGACGTCACCATGTCTTACGGGCGTATTTCAGTTTCATAAAATGTGAAATACTTTAATATAGTTTTAACAAGCCCCAAACAATTCCTTCCCCCCATACCATTATGCAGTGGTATACTTTTAGTCTGGCCCTATAAATTAATAAGAAATATACTTTGCGCCACACAATGTATATTTTAGTATATACTCTATCAATTTTACTATGTACGAAAGCATGTAAGATCAATAAAATGCACTTGAAACTATTTTTTCTCATTGACCGTCATGTGACAGAATACTTTTGGTGGTCCGTGTAATAATCTTTTCACGCGATTTTCATCAAATTTAAAATGATTAGACACAATTATACAACGTTTATATATTTTAAATTTCAAATGATTCGGTTGGGTAGTTTTCGTTTTGTTATATGAAACGGACAAACGTATGGACAGATTGACAGACGGGCAGACAGACGGACAGACAGATCAATGGATAGATAAACGAATAAATTGAACGACCACTATTGGTGCTTCGTATTTACATAATTACGAACGGACCTAAAATGAAACATACTTTTAAAAGAGAGCACTGAAAAAAGATGTTAAAAACATTAATTTCTCGAGAAGACATTTTAACCTCCTCAGACCTGAGATACACAAATGTGTACCTCCATTATTTTCCTCATACAAACAAAACTGTTCAAATTTTTTTGCATTTGTGCTTTACTTGTATACAGCTGAATGTTTTTTTTACTTTAAAACAAAACCAATAAATGTCAGCACTGATGAATATTGCCTCGTAAAATAAATATTGTGTCCATCCGAGTTTTGAAAATACCTTCAAGACATTGTGGCCAAGAAAGTAAGAAATCTTCATGATTATTTAACTTAAATGCTTTACAATAAAAAATCTTGAGGATTTGCTGACCATTTACGTGTTTAAAGACCTTAATTTTGTTATTGCTTAAATTTATATTACTGATAGTTAAACTGTTACTTTAAGGGGATTATTTCTTTTATATCCATACTTGTAAACCTAAATTACCAGTCCCCTAACGTAATTATTTCATAAAAAATGGCACTTTCTTTCATCTAAGGTATCATTTCGATTATGCAAAAGCAATAAATCTATATTTGTAGAGTTATTTTATGATCAGGTCTGAAGAGGTTAAATATACAATTGCATCAACCTCCTATTGTTTTAAAATTATCAAAGGGAAATTGGCCGCCGAGGGCTAGCAATTTTAATATCATGTATGATTGTCAGAGAGGGAATTCTGGGTTGTTTCGAGCTCCTAAAAAATCTACTAACGCTATCAAGAAGGAAAAACATGGAACACTTTGCCATTGTTTAATAATATAGAATTATGATCAATGACAACTATTATGTTGTAAATCGGTGGAATGTCCTAGCTAATATTACTGCAACAAGAAAAGGAACGAATTTTAAGTCCCAGAGGGATGGTGTAAAATTGACATAAAAGTACTCAGAAAAAGCTTCCTTTCATAAAATATTTGAGCTAGAGCAATTGTAAAGAATTATGGTTATCAGATAATTTTGCAAAAAAAAGTCGTATTTATACACCATTATATAATAAAATCACATTTATACAGGTTGCTGCCAAAACACGAAATTGGCCAATTTGCGAACTGGCTAGACGTGATTGGCTAGTTCACGAAATAGATATAGGCACTCAGCTCATTTCTAACATCATTGAAGGTGTCTATGAATTCAAATAGTGAAGCCGTCTGCCTGCCCGTGATCTAACTCGAGTAAAGGCTCCGGGTTAACTTGTAATTGTTATCTTATTTGGTTTATAAATTAATTTCGATATTGAAAGGGAATTATGTATTGTATTTTCTTATTTAACTGGGATACACAAAAATATTTCGTTTCAATATAATCAATGGGAATCGTTTTTACTGTGCATTTTAATGTAGTTACATTATCTTACTTACAATAAAATTGGTACCTGTGCATCATTAAGATAAATGACAAACAGTTATCTATTACAGCGTATGAAATACAGTAATTCTAGATTTTTTGCAGAGGCGTTAAAAAGCATTTCATTACAGAAAGATAATAGTGAAAGAGTTTTTTACGGCTTGTTAATAATGTTACACTATTTCCAAACATAATGAAATTCACATGGTTCTCTTTTTTTTTATTGTAGAGTATATTGATTGGTATTTTAATTATGTTACTATATTTTAATCATAATATACATGTTTGATGCGCTTTTATTTATTTATTTATTTATTATTATTATTTTTTTTTTAATTTTTTTTTATTTAATTTAATTTAATTTAATTAATTTTTTTTTTTTTGCAGAGTATTGATTATGTACCCATTATATATCGTTTATAGGAACACTGAAAAGAATTCCAATAAAGAATTATGATATTGCCAAAAAATCCTTTTTAGGGTATTTTAGTGATGTTACACTATTTCAAGCCTCGCTTATGTGGGAAGCACTATATATTTTGTAGAGTATTGATTAAGTAGCCAATACAGTTCGTTTAAAGAGACGCCAAAAGTAATTCCGATATAGAATTATGTAATATTCCAAAAAATCTGTAATTGGTTATTTTAATGGTGTTACACTATTTTAAACATAACGCAATTCACAAGCCTCACTCATGTGGGAAACAATGTCTTTTGTTGAGTATTTATTAAGTAGCCTTATATAGTTTATTTATAAGGAAACCAAAACAATCCCGAAAAAGAATTATGATATATTTCAAACATAATAAAATTTATATGCCTCACTCATATGGGAAGCAGTAGGTTTTTTTCCAGAGTGCTGATTAAGAAGTCGTCATAAATCGTTTATAGAGACCCTCAAAAAGTATTCCAATAAGGAATTATGATATATGCGAAAAATACTGTTACAGAGTATTTTTATGATATTTCGCAACTTTAAACATAATAAAGCCTTTATTCATTTCTAATATGCTCTACAACATGTTTCATCTATAGATTATTTGTTTAGCGAAATTTGTCATTTATATACAGACTCACTTAAATTATTTGATTGTTGGATTAATTATGAGCCATTATTGATTGATGTGCGTTTCCAGCTGTGATGATCTTTTAAAATTAATTGTAAAGCAAGTTTATAAATCATATGCAAGCTTGCATGGGAGATAAAATAAATAGATTACTGGTTGTAGATACCCATTGCTGAAATGAAATTTTACTTCTTTTTTTATGCTTATGTGGATATCTCTTTACGTTAAAAGAACCGGAGTAAATTCTCTTAACAATATTCCAATAGAGTTGGATGCTGTTTTGTAATCTATTCGGTGATTCATTTTCGTTCTCGTTTTAACACTAAAATTGTTCATTTGTTGATGAATTAAGTTTATTAGTTAAAAAAATTCTCTTTATATTTATTTTTATTTGTAAAGAATCTTCTGCAAAATGTAGTTAATCAGGTTCAGGTAAAATGGAAAAAATGCGAAATATTATAGCTGTATAGAGTCCTTTTTCTGATACTATTAAAAGATATATATTAGCAAAAATGGTGTTTTAGACCACTATGGTGGTATATCAGAATAGCATGAAAATATCGTTTGCTGTCACATGTACTCTAGTCACGTGTGCATGTCAGAGCCATATACCGGGGCTGTTGCGGAACAACTTTCTTCTCTAAATAAGAAACAACTTCTAAGAGAAGATTCATAATGGCCCCGAATTTAAAAGATAGCCTTAAAATCCCAATTCAGATGTTGGACAAGGCTTCCCGGCCAGTTCTCGGACTGGCCGCCCAAAACCCGAAATACGCTATTCATTTCATGTATTTCGGGTTTTGGCCCGGAATCTTGGCCAGTTCGGGTATTCGCGGGCCAGTTCTAGATTTGGCTAGGCTCCGGCTTTTGACCGCAGCATACATAAAACCTGATAATCAAAAATGTTTTCGTAAAGTGCGGACTATTTCCTGTATATATTTATTCTGTTTCTAACTATTTATTGACGTTTTAAGATGCGATTGCAGTTATAAAGATAACATAGCACCTATAGTCGTCGTTCGATCGTTTTTCTGTCTGTCTGTCTGTTTGTACACCCGTCCGCATATAACAGAGCAGAAACAACCCAAACGAATAGTCTGACATTTCAAAAATATAATTGTTGTAGAATTTTTTCAAATTATTTCCAATTTTCGGAAAATCAGATGTATAATTATATTACAGAAATAGTAAGAAAATTTCCTTTATATTACAGGAAACATCATATTACGTATGTGAAAGAATGTTTCAAATGAATTTTTATGATATTGCACATTTTTTGAAAATAAGGAAATTTATATGCATTTATGAATTGCACTAAATTATGCATTTTGAAGAATACGCAGTGCGAAGGAAATTTATTAGTCATTTACAGGGCCACACAAAAAAATTGCGCAAGATATCAGTACAGGGAGTAACACTGTTTGAGCCGTATTTAATGTTTAACTGTTTGACATATAATGGCGTTTGTTGTGTAGGTTTGCTACTAAATACTACCTGGTATAAAAGGAAGTGCGTAATTTAGACAAACGATTTTAAATGCTATATTGTTCTGAAAGTACTGTATTTAAGTTGAAGCGAAAAAACATATTGTTTCAAATTCCTGTGGGTGTCAAAAGTTGCTTTTGTACTAGTACATAACTGCAAGAATTGCATAACTTTTATATTTTAAAAAGAGAAAGAATTATTATCGACAATATAATAATTTCTGACATAAGAAAAATGACATAATGATGTTACACCATTGCACCCATAAAATGTTCCACCATTTATTTAAATAAAATCGGTGTTCAAAAAGTTTTAGCATTTTTTAAGAGAAAGGGCTAAGTTTCTTATATCTAACAATGCCCTGTACACGGAAAAAATGAAGATATCTGAGGAAAATGCTTTGATTAAATTTTTTATAAGACTTAAGTTAGAAGCAAATTCGTTATTTCTAGGGAATTAAAAATACTAGTAAATCTGCAGACGAGAAGCCTCAAAGTCAGCTTTGCACATCATTCTTTTTAAACACACTTTGAAAAAAATTAAACTTTCTGGAAACTGTAATTTAAAATTTTCAAATTACGTAATTATTTATAAGAATAAAATAAGAATAAGAAGTTGTCAGCCATCAAATCCGTTAAATTAAAATTTTAGTTATGTTTGGAAATTCTGAAAATTTCATGATCTATTATTTTTGTTTTTTTTATTATAACATAGTAGATCACCCCCCGTAGTCTCATTAAATTTAAATTTTCAACTTTCTATTAAATGTGCTAATGTTTATCGTATATCTTGCATTTCTTTATACATTTTGATTTATAAGGATAAGTAACAGTTTGGACAAGCATTCTTCGTTAACCTCATACTTCTAGATGCCTGCCAATCACAGACACCTAAATCTGATGTATAAGGAACTTTTTAAAGTGTAAAATTAGTAATTTAGAGTTTTATAATTTATTTTTCCGAAAACAAATGTTTGATTGCATTTTGCAGCAGTTATCGCGGAACAGACTGACAGACGGAATAAACAATAAATTTCGAGTCACTAAAGTATCGGCAATGACGTCATTATTTATGAGTTACTGATATCCATGTTTCTTGTATTTTTAACAATTACTATAAAATACCTGTTTTATTTCAATTATGACGTCATATTTTACCAAGCGAAATATTTGTTAAAAATATAATTCTTTTTTATTTCTTTTACTTCTAATTATGTCTCCATTTTTGTCAGAAAAATTCTTATTAATGAAACAAATATCTGTGTTTAATATTTAACAAAAAGTATTATATCTATTTTTATTTTAATTCTGACGTCATATTTATTTAATTTTTCTTAGTTTAATTTCTTGAATGGAAATTGTTCAATTGAAACTTATTGCCGTTGAAAAATAATTATTCCAGATTTTAATTTTTTTGGAAACGATAAAGGAAATTGGTTAAATTGTATCTAAACTATCTCTATTGATTGTGTATGAAAAAGAATGAAATTTTTAATTATTAAGGAAAATATTTGAATAAAATTAATAAAACATAACCTATGCTCTTTTCTGGGCTATGTTATATTTATACGCAAAATACAAAGACATTAATTAATTCATCAATTTTGATGTTGACTTCATTTAAATTTTCGTACACGCTTTCAAATTATGGATAAGAATTAGGATGAATGATTACTTAGAAACCAATATGAGAAAATAAATAAAATGAAATAAATACATTTGAAATAAGTAAATCTCTCAAACAAATTAGTCTGCATTATTGGTTCACATTTATAAAAAATCTCCAAAATTTACAGTAATAATTTTAAAAAACCTGACAAATGCGTAAGCAAAATTTCAAAACAATACGAATAAATTAACCGGTAAATTTCACTATCCATTTATCATTGAATTCCATTAATTAAATGTATCATTTTCTCTCAAGAAAAAAATTGGAAATCATTGGATTTGCCATAAAAAAGCATTATTGCGGAAAATAAAATATTCTATATTTTCCGAACGAATGAATCAAATCTAACAAAAAACTATACAGCTTAATCCCAGTGCCTCACTAACATACCCACTTAATTTCAAGTCAAGAGAATGCTTTTTACGTCAGTTATCGTGGAACAGACAGACTGACAGACTGACAGAACCAAACAAATTTCGTGTCTCCAAAGTAAGAATTCACTGACAATTCGGCAATTATTTAAACTAGTAAATCTGCAGATCAGGAGCCTCAACGTCAGCTTTGCACATCATTTATTTTAAACACACTTTGGGTAATATTCAACTTCCTGCAAACTCTAATTTAAAATTTTCAAATTACGTAATTATTTATAAGAATAAAATAAGAATAAGAAGTTTTCAGCCATCAAAAGCGTTAAATTAAAGATTTAGTTATGTTAGGATATTCTGAGATTTTCATGATCTATTATTTTTGTTTTTTATTATAACATTGTAGATTTCTTCAGGGGGGCTCCGCCCCCCCTGAACCCCCCGTAATCTCATTAAACTTAAATTTGTAACTTTCTATCAATTTGCTAATGGTTATCGTATATCTTGTATTTCTTTATACATTTTTATTTATAAGGATAAGTAACAGTTTTAATAAGCATTTTTCATTATACTCATACTTCTACATACCTGCCCACCACAAACACTTAATCTGATGTATCAGGAACTTTTGAAAGTGTAAACTCAGTAATCTAGGGTTTTACAATTTTGTTTCCGAAAAAAATATGTTTTGATTGCATTTTGTGGCAGTTATCGCGGTCAGACAGACTGACAGGCGGAAAACAATAAATTTTGTGTCGCCAAAGTAAACCTTCACTGAAGTTTTGGCAATGACGTCATTATTCATGAGTTATTGATATCCATGTTTCTAATATTTTTTACGACTACTATAAAATACCTGTTTTATTTCAATTATGACGTCAAATTTTATCAGGTGAAATAATTGTTAAAAATATAATTATTATTATTTTTTTTACTTCTAATAATGCCCCCATTTTTGTCAGAAAAATTCTTATTAACGAAACAAATTTCCGTGTTTAATATTTAACAAAATTCTACATTTATTTTTATTTTTATTCTGACGTCATATTTATTTTTTCTTGGTTTAATTTTTCGAATGGAAATTGCTCAATTGAAGCTTATTGCCGTTAAAAAAATTAATTCATATTTTGATTTTTTTTTTTTTTTTTTTTTTTTTTTTTTTTTGCAACGATAAAGGAAATTGGTTAAATTTTATCTAAAAAATCGCTATTGATTCTGCATGAAAAAGAAGAAATTTTGAATTATTAAGGAAAATAAATAAAATTAATAAAACATAGCCTATGTTCTTTTCTGGTCTATGTTATAGTTATACACAAAGATACAAACACATTAATTCATCAGTTTTGACGTTGACTTCATTCAAATTTATAACATTATAAAATTAAGGATTATGATGAATGGTTGCTTAGCAACCATTAAGAGAAAATAAAGAAAATGAAATAAATACATTTGAAATAAGTAAATCTCTAAAACAAATTAGTTTATATTATTGGAACACATATATAAAAAATTTCCAAAATTTACAGTAAAAATTCAAAAAATCTGACAAATTTGTAGACAAAATTTCAAAACAATACGAATAAATTAACCGGCAAATTTCAGTATCCATTTATCATTGAATTCCATTAATGAAATGTGACATTTTCTCTCAAGAAAAAAGAAATTAAAAATCATTGGATTTGCCATAGAAAAGCATTATTGCGCAAAATAAAATATTCTATATTTTTCAAACGAATGAATCAAATCTTACAAAAAACTATACAGCTTAATCCCAGTGCCTCACTAACATGCCCACTTAATTTCAAGCCAATCGGGTGTTTTTTGCGTTAGTTATCGCGGAACAGACAGACTGACAAACTGACAGACATCCAGACAGACAGACAGAATTCAAAAAATTTCGTGTCTCCAAAGTAAGCCTTCACTGACGTTTCGGCAATAACAAATGGCAAATGCAAATTTTTAAAAATTCTTATACATTGCACGATACAAGGTCCAAAATAGAGTTAGAGAATTTCCGTTTATGACTATCTTACGTTTATTCAATGTACAGAAATAAATAAAAAAATAAATTGTTAAATTTACTGCAAAAACTGCTGGCCGTAACGTTACCAGCAGTTTTTGCCGTAAAAATGTAGTAAAATGAGATGTAAATTTGTTTAGAATACCTAATTTTACTGCAATCTGTTTTTCTGTTTTCCAGTGTCTATAATTTTACCTGAGAAAATGGATAGATTCTCTGTAATTACACAGAAAAATCTTTAACAGTGTTGAGTAATACACTGTTAAAAAAATTTTGCTCTAGTTTGAACCAAATTTTGGTGCTCAGTAGCTGTTACTGTAAGATGATGAAATCTCGAACCTATATTTGGAGCTTCCTATTTAAACTTTGCTTGAACAATTGGAACTATATTTCAACAAGAGTTCCAAATATTGGTTCAAGTTTTCACCATCTTACTCTGGCAGCTAACGACCATAAAAATTTGGTTCAAACAAAGACAAGATTTTTAACAGTGTAGCTTCACGTAAGATTCTATCAATTTTCACGGCTTAGATTTATTTATTTAATTTTAGCAAATACAGGATTGGTACAGCAACTTACTGACTATGTATACACGAAAGAATAATCTAGCAGATGCTCTGAAATAGAAGCAGCTTGATTTCGTCACGAATGCTATTTAATGTAATACCTATAAAAATAAAAAATAAATCAAATAAAATAAAAAAAAATATTTCCATTACTGTAAAGAATCAACCGAGGTAATAACGCCAGTGAATTGCGTTACTATCCCGGTATACATTTTGCACAACATATTGTAAAATACAAGCACCCTCGCAAACACATCCAAATTACATCACAACATTTCGAAAGGACATGAAATACATACAAATTTATGTAAAAAGCAAAGCATTTCCTAATAAATATATAAACTTCACATCACAGAACATACCTAGCAAATTTTAGATCGGGCGTTGACTTTACCGTGTTTATTTCAGAGATAAGGTCTACTAATAAAAAAAAAGAAAAAACTTTTAGAGATTGTTTGTGATTTAGAGAACTCAGAGCTTTTCAGCGCAGAACCCATTGTGCCATTATTCCGGACTGCATCATGAATATGCGCAGCATTAGCACTTGGTGTTGGGAGGATCCTCAACAAGGACATCCAAGGACATCCGACACGGAAATTCCATTCCAGCAGTGCTAAGAGAATTTTTTTGGTAATACACGATTATCTGTTTTTTCTTTTCTTCGTTACGGAGGTTTGGTATCCTTTGAACTTTTTTATACATTTAAGTTTTTTAAGTACATTATTCGCACATTAATAAAGAACTCAACGAAGGATAATGATTCTATTAAAAAATTGCTCGCGCTCCCTATCAAAAATTGGAAAATGTAATTAAAAAAGAAGATAAGTAAATTTTAAAATGCATAAAATGCGAAATTTAAACATTTTGACCCTTTTTTTTAAATTTTACTTCGAAATGAACTGTATAATTTTAAATAACGGATTTACCATAAATTAATCAGTTTGTGAGAAAAAAAATAAAGTCTTGAAATATGTGATAAATTACAGAAAAAACAGAATTTATTTTATATTTTTATGTGAAAAAAAATAACCTTTTATTTTACTATAAAGCGGTTCTTATTTTTATCAAAAAGATCATAAGAAACAAGCAAACAAACAAATAAAATAAAATAAAACAACAAAAAATATCGTAATACTAATAATATATATTCTACATAAAAATATAAGAATTTATATTATAAAAAACATTTTGTTTCTAAGACGCTGTATAATAACAAAAACATTTAAAATATATTAAAACATTTTTATTTATATGTTTCAACTCAAAAATTAATAGAGTCATCCTCAGAATGTAAATAGAAAAATAAAAATTACAAATACAATGAACGTGAAAATCGGAATAAAGAGTTATTGAAAATAAATAAATTAAATGTATCACAGGCTTTTTAATTTGATATTGTCCTTGGTCTAGTTAAATAATTAGCGTGTAAATTGTCTAAAAATTCAATCCATATATTTGGGATGCGGATTGGAATATTTATTTTCAATAACCCGATTTTCACGTTCATTGTATTTGTAATTTTTATTTTTCTATTTACATTCTGAGGATGACTCTAATTAATTTTTGAGTTGAAACATGTAAATAAAAATGTTTTAATGTATTTTAAATGTTTTTGTTATTATACAACGTCTTAGAAGCAAAATGTTTTTTTTATAATATAAATTCTTATATTTTTATGTAGAACATATATTATTAGTATTACGATTTATTTATTAGTGGACGTAATCAAGACTTGTTTAGTGTTATTTTTCACATTCATAACAAAAAAAAATGTGTGTTGAAAAATAAACATTAAAGATATGTCGATTTAAACCTGTTGATTCATCAAAAAAACACAAATGGAGAAAATACACTTTTAATCCCGTGAGCTTCGAGCAAAGGGGGAAAATTGTGATGTTGATTTTTTTAATTGTAATTTTCTAAAAACGCTGAAAAAAAAAAGATATATTTTTCCCAACATGCTATATAATTTTTTTATGCACAGGTTTACTTAATATGTATAGGTTTACGTATATGGTTAAAAATTCTTATAAAATCCAGGAAAAAACGTTAAAATTTATGGAATTGACTTTAATTTTTCCGCTAAAAAACAGTGCACTGAACCGACGTAACGATTACCAGTACAATCGCAGTAAAATCCGCGGCTTTTTAAACAGTAAAATCTATGTCGAAAAGTAGGTACCGTTTTAAAATGTGTTTGTTATTAAATATCCAAAATGTGTCGCTTTATTTTTAAAATACTTTTTTTGTTTTTGTCACTCAATTGTATGTTTTTAAATATTATATTGTAAATCCATTATATTAAAAAAGGGCATGAAAAAGACTAATATAGTAAAAAAAAAGTATTCAACACTACAACTACACTGTAAAAAAAGCTCTAAAGTTACGAAAAGTTTTTTAGGAAACTGAATTCCTAGAAATTTTTATGAAATGACAACAGCAAAAGTGATTGTAAAAGATACATATTTGCACTGAAAATCAGAAATTCTCTAAGGTTACTAAGAATTTTTTTTAGGAAACTGGGATTCCAAGATTTTTTTTTTTTTTTTTTTTGTAATTACTCTCTGTGTTACAGATAAAATTTTAGTAAAGTTACTGTAATTTTAGAAGATTCGTTTGTAAAGTTACAGATTTCTGTAGCTTTACAAAAATTAATTCTGTAGACTTACATTTGTCCTTGTAAGGTGCACAGGTAAAATGTTACTAAACATACAGATTTCGGCAACTTTTCTTTTGTTTTCCTTTTTTTTTTATACAGTGTACAAAGACCGTCATTTTGACAGTTTTCAGATCCCATCTTAAAAACTTGATATAAGTTACATATTGATCTAGAATTATACTACATGATTTTGAATGAAATATAAGAATAGTATAGAATATTGCTATTCAATTTCCACTCACCAACATTAATTTGCATAATCAATATGACCTAAACCTATTAATATCAAGAACCGTCAAAATGACGGTTTTGGCAATTAACAAACGCATCCCGAAATGGTACAGACTTCCCCATTTTCGACATTGACAAGCCCTTTTCGCTCATACGCAGTTTGGTCTAGGTTTCTATCGACATGGTACAGTAGTAATTGGCAAATGTAATCAGGAGGCGATCATAATCAGTTGTACTTCTAACGTGATAGAGTTCTTGGTAAAAAGTTCAATATATGCGAAGTCTATTAAAAATCCCGTCTCGGAAAATAGTATGAACATATTTTTATAAAAAAATTAAAATTTATTTATTTTAAGTTCTGGTTAACAATGAAACGATTTACAGGAGGAAAAAAATATATAAACTAAGAATTCAAACACTTACTAGTATAAATGAAAACTGTTCGAACGCTAATTTAAGTAATAATATTTTGGACATATTTTGCATGGAGGAAGAAAATCTGATTTTTCAGACTCTGAAGAAGATGAAGATGAAATTGAAGTACGATATATTGAAGAAAGTGAAGAAGATGAATATGGAAGTAAAAATTCAAGAAGAGAATATGGAATTTGTCAGAAAAACTACAAACGCAGAAAGCGAATGGGAATAAGTTCAGATACTGAATCGGACAGGCAAGCAGAAATTGAAAAAAGTTGAAAAAAGTTTTGCACCCAGTTTTTCATGTTTTCATGCTTTTGACTCTAGGACAACACACAATGTAAATCCTACGAGTTAACCACTAGTGGTGGCAATTTTTAGATCATGCACCCCTTTATTTTTGGCAGACATGAATCATTAGATTCTTCGATTAAAGTACCTGTACCCAATATGAACACCCTAAGGAAAATGCATTTTTTTCACCCCCACGTAAAAGTCATAGAACTCCAAAAATATGTGTCCACCATCCTTGGACAATTGACTATCATTATTAAGACTAGCGACCTTGTAATTATTCTCGTTTAATTTAAATGATAAAAACAAACAAATGTTTACAAGTGTCCATATAAAGAACTACCTGTCCCTATTATGGACATGTGCTTCCTTATTGACTTTCTGCACAGTGTGCATGAAAGAGCCACTTTTCCAAGGGATTTTAGAGGAGAGGGAATAAAAAAAAGTATCTTAAAGTTTTCGGAAGAGGAGGGGGGACAGCAAATATCTTCAGAACATGCAGTTTAGAAAGGGGGAGGGTCATTCTCGTTTTTTACTCTTCGAAGACCCATGCAAAGCCCCTTAGTTACTAGTAAATATTATGAAATAATATTGTTGGTTTTGCTTAGCTTTATAGCATCTGTCTGCGAATTTACAACTGTTATTACCCAGTCCTCACAGCATGGACAAATAGAAATATTTTCACCATGGGCAGTAAGTCCCATATAATCCTCATGAACATATCTTCCACATGTGATGCATGGCTGCATGTTTGAAAAAGCAGCAATACTGCAAAAGAAGCAGTACTAGCTCTCTATTGTTGAGGAAGTCATACCATTGGTGCCTACGATTTCGCCAACAGATATCCTACTGGCGGGGGGGGGGACTTCTTTTTATTTTTCTGCAAGGGTGTTTTGGAGGAAGGTTTTGGGGGGATTGTTCAAATGGCATCTTGTTGAACAAAAATTTTACCACTTTGATGCTTTTTCAGTTTATTGCTTGGCAATGTTGAATTTTCTTCTTTATTACAGTTGTAGTCGATGGGGACATAAGCTGTCCACATTGGGAACCGGGCGTAGTTTTACTAGATCTTGTAACAAATGAATAAGGAAAATATTTTTAAGCAAAATATGCAATAGCAATCGAAAATATGTTTTATTAGCTTTCTAAAATACTCTACTTTTCAACATTTAATGTAATTGTGCTATGTCTAATAAGAATTTAGGCTTACAAATAATTAAGATCAGCACATTTCGAAACAACAAGTTTTCCTCCTAAATGGCGAACAGCGCGTTTTTTTACACTTTCCAGCCTTAATTATCTTTTCAACTGCTTTTCTTCGCGAAAATGTTGAGCCATCTCCCGATTAAAATTATTACTTTTAAAAATATTAGGGGTGTCCATATTGAGAGCCCTGTCCATATAGGGTACAAATATCTTACTATTTTTCGGTAAAATGAAGATTTTTTTCCTTGAGCCCGATGACATAGAGTTTTATGTGGTCGGCTTTTGGTATAGGCGTTGTGGCTGTGAAAATCTATTTTACATGCATTGAAGCTCACTTTTCATCTTTGTAGTCATAAAAGGTGCAAGTTACTATGCATTGATTCGGGAAATTTTTTGATGTTTCGATGGACATCAGTGGGTTAACTAATTAAGATAAATAATTCTAGTTTACCATACTAAATTTAATTCATCCTGATGATTGGAACATTTATTACTTTAAAAAAGAAACGAATACATTGATCTGTAAGCTAATAGTACCGCTCAATATGAAAAAATGTATATTAAAAGTTTCCCATGTGCGTTTTTTGGTGAGATGGAATTAGTGTATTGCTAAAAGTATAAAAAATATAAATATTAAATATTTGACACAGAAAAACTTTTCTGATAAAACATCCAGTAGATCATCTGATAGAAAGAAAAGTTAATAAGGAAATTCAGAATAAAATGTTGCATATCGTCTTTAAACATGAAAATAATACTGAAACTGTCCCATGTAGTGATTTGGAGGAAATTGTAATTAATGTATTGCTAAAGATACAGTAACATAAGTATTAAAGGTTTAAGAGTGAAAAAGTTATTGCGAAAAGTATCAATTTCTTAATGTACTAATGAGAAAAGCAAATAAATAAATTGAGAATAAAATCTTACACCGAAAAGTTAAATAGCATTATGCTAATAAACAAAAGAAATATTTATCACACATTTCATATCGAACATTTCTCACCCTTTCAAGGGAGGTGGATCCTTACTGGGCCACCTAATTTTAATTCTGCTATGCCACATTGACACCAGAATATCTGAATGAAAATTTCCCTTTTATTAGAAATCTGAATCAAAGCTTTTGGTTATTTTAAAATAATATGTAAATTCCGGTGCCATTTACTATCTTCGGCTTTTTGCGAACAATGTAGGTTGCCCCGAAAAGGGTTAATAGAACATAGTTATCTAATAATTTACGTTATTCCAGACTTTTTAATTACTATTAATTAATTTGCCACATTTTGAGTTACATATCAAAATAAAAATTTAATGAAAAAATGGTTCACCTGCTGTAATTTATTTTTGTTTTGGCTGGGTTCCTTCTCAGTTTTATTAATTAACAAATTTTGCTGGCTCTAAATTAATTCCTTAGAAATTTTAAAGATTTTATCCCTTCTAAGAAGCAGCGACAAAGTTAATAATCTAATAATGTCTTTCAACATGAAAACCACTTAAAAGATGTCTTATATAAGTCTTTTGGTAAAATGTTAATTAGTAAAGTACTAATGATAGAATTTAGAAACGTTAAATGTTCGAAAAGGAAAAAAAGAACCGCTATAAGTGTTAAATGTCTGATTTCCTCTCAAGAAAAAAACGAAATATTTAAAATCAATACTTAAGCATACATACGTATAAACAAATACAAGTAACAATATTTAATTCTGTTTCTACTCCATTACGTAGAATTATTTATTAATGCGGGCTTTAAAAGATTTTTACCTTTTTTCTAAAATTTCCGAATTTTTGTTCATTAGTTAAGATTTTTTTTTTCACAGAACTTGATTAACTATCTAAGCTTTTAGTTTAAAATTTACCATTTTCAGTTTAATTCTACTACATTACACAAACTTGTTTATTAATGCGGGCTTTTAAAGATTGTCACCTTTTTTCTAAAATTTCCGAATTTTTCTTCTTTAGTTAAGAATTTTTTTTTTTTCACAGAACTTGATTAACTATCTAAGCTTTTAGTTTAAAATTTAGCATTTTCAGTTTAATTCTACTACATTACACAAACTTGTTTATTAATGCGGGCTTTTAAAGATTGTCACCTTTTTTCTAAAATTTCCGAATTTTTGTTCATTAGTTAAGAATTTTTTTTTCACAGAACTTGATTAACTATCTAAGCTTTTAGTTTAAAATTTACCATTTTTAATTTAATTCTACTACATTGCACAAACTTGTTTATTAATGCGGGCTTTTAAATATTGCTAACTTTTCTCTAAAATTTGCTTAATTTTGTTCATCAGTTTCAGTAACTTATTCGCAGACTTTGATTAACTAATTAAGGTTTCTATTTGAAAATTACCATATTCAATTTAATTCATTTCAGTGTTTAACTTTTTCATTATTTTGAAAGGGAAATGATCAATAACATGAGTAATAGAATAATGTTTTCCAACTTGAAAAGAAGTTGAAGGATGTCTCCTCTAAAGTGCTTTGGTGAAATTTTAACAATATTTTAATCAAACAATAAAAACAGAAATGTGAGTGGTAAATATATGGAACTGTAAATGTTATAATATTAAAAGCTCTTGCATTTAATTAGTTAATGACGAAGAATAATTTCTTTTATGAAGTAAAATGTTGTTCGCTAGTAATGCCAATGGTACATTGACTTTTTTGGCGATTTAATTAATGAATGTCGATTTCCAAAACTATCTTCTAAACACAGAAATTTTTAGATTAATTTTTTCACACCATTATTCAGTAGGTATATCAATTATAACAGATGTAATTTTTCCAAGTGGGTGAAAAACGTCGAGGTCAGAATTTGAATCTGGGAAGAATTGGCTGAAGCTGCCAATGCTCTTCCAACTGAGTTATCCCGGACGAATATTCCAGGACAATTTCACCGAAATAACCTTAAAGATCACATAATCTGGTCTGATACCCTGTATATAATTGATTTACCGATTAAATAATCGTGTTAAAAATTAACTTACATCTGTTATAATTGATTTACCTATTGAATAACTATGTTAAAACTTAATTATATATATAAAATCCCTCCGTGTATAACAATTCCGGGGTCAACCTATCAACGAGAAAAAGAAACTCATTCACCAATGAAAACGTTTCATAGTCGTAATGGAGCGTTCTCATTGGTCAAATTTACAGTAGGAGCTGTAAATGACGTCACTACATTTTACTTCACTTTTAAATCTTTCCACGATTTCAAAAAGTACACTGTTAAAAATTTGATCCATTTACTGCAGCGGCACTCCACAGCTTTTATAGAATATCTCTTTTATGACCAATGAGAATGCTCCATAACACAGTAAAGTAACCGTTTTCTATAAAAGCAGTCGAGTGACGCTGTAGCAAATGAGTCAAATTTTTTATAGTGTATATTTAATTAAAACTTTTTATTAAAGGAAAGCGAAAGTGCGTTTTAAATGCAATATTGTTAAAATTTTTATATCCGGGTTGCTTTAATTTTTTTTTCTTTACAGCCGTGAATGACTCTTGCGAATTTCAAATCTATAAAAAACATTGTGAAAAGTTACCTCCGATTTTAAAGGCAATCTATTTTCTGACCAATGAAACTGTTCATAGTCGAAATGGAGCGTTCTGAATGGTCAGATTTGCAGTGGGAGCTGTAAATGACATCACTATATTTTACTTCGTTTTGAAATCTTTTCACGATTTCAAAAACACTATTTAATTAAAACTTTTTATTTAAGCAAACCGCGGGTGCGTTTTAAATTTCATTATAATCCCCACCCCCATCTACCAGATAGTTTTGCTATAGTTTTAAATGCTGATTTCTGTTGAAATTATCTTTCTTTCTTTCTTTCTTTCTTTTTTTTTTTTTTTTTTTTTTTTCGTCATTCATTAACACGTCATTTTGACGGTCTATCTTCTAGTCTAATATAATTTCGTATGCAGCGTTTTCTACAGTTCCGTACATTGACCTTTGATTTATTCTGTTGAGCTTATTCATAGTATCAGACCAGATTATAAGATCGTTAAGTTTAGTTGGATGAAATGGCCCTCCAGAATTCGTCAGGGATGGCTCAGTTGTAAGAGCATTGGGGAATCAGCCAATACATCCCTGGATAGATTCCTAGCACGAACCTTTTTTTCCCACTTGAAAAATTTACACCTGTTATAATTAATTCATCGATTGCATAATCGTGTTACAAACTATTCCAATATGATTTCGCATACAGCGGTTTCTGCAGTTCCATATACTGGCCTTGGATTAATTCTGTTGAGCTGATCCATAGCATCGTTGTTTGATCATCAGAGATGTCAGATTGATGTCATGTCGCAGCACTCTTGCCGATATAAAGTTACTATGATGCCGGTATTTCGCATCGTTGTGTGACTAAGATATCATTTCTCTACTCTGCTTATGAGTGTTCTTTTTCTTTGGCGATATGGCGTCATACTTTTACGAATTCCACGCATCTGGAGATGAACGCCTGCATTCCAGTTTCAGTATTGCGTCATCTTACCGATGACGTTTGCTTGTTCCTAATTGGTTGTTTTTTTATAACTGCTTGCTTCACTGTTACAGAGAACTGTCTTTTCATTTCCATGCGATTATCAGATGATATATATTTGAGCAACTTCATGTTCGGATTGCTTGTTTGAAATGTAATATTTAAAGCATGATTTAGATTTAATTAACAGCTCATTTTAACATGCTGTACTCTAGTTATGCTAGTCTAGACGTAATTGAAAGCTCACTAAATGAGAAACGTGTTCTTTTGGCCAATGTTATGGCCGGATTTTGCTGTTATAACTAATCATCATGTTTTTAAATGTTTATAATAAAATTTAGTTTAATTTATTCCCTGACTTTTTTCTGCGTATATGTGTACACCAATCCTTTAAAACTCTGCTTTAAGTGATTGTGGCTTCTAGGGTTAAATCCATTTTTGCCCTAGCAGCCCGTTAATAATTAATTCATCATTAATGATTTATTCTGTTGAGCTGATCCATAGCATCGTTGTTTGATCATCAGAGATGTCGGCACGAGCCAAGGCCGGCCGGCAGAATCAGAATAATTTTTTCAATGGGCCAATAAAGAAATTTAGCGGGCCCGTCGGCCAGTTATAAAGATTCATAGAGAAACAATAAAATGTGGGCTATATTCAATGAATATGGCTATAACAAGAATATTCATCATGAGCCATACCAGTTTGACAACTTGGATTCAGAAATGTAACTTGTACAGTATACAGATCGGCAACAGTTAGTAACATTGTCTGTAACCCAGACTTAATATTTTAAACTGTCCCATCTACGTGATTTGGAGGAAATTGTAATTAATGTACTGCTAAAGGTATAGTTATATAAAATTAAATGTTTATAAGGGAAAAAGTTATTGTTAAGAGTATCAATTTTCTAATTTACTACCCGTAAGGCATGGTGACGTCACATCGACGTCGTTGTGAAGTCACATTGTGACTTTGTGACCACCCTCATAGCATGCATGGTCACAGTGACGTCACTGTGAGTCACTTTGGTCACATCACATCTGTGACGAAAATGCCACTACTCAGTGACGTCACATTGTGACTAAGATGTGACGTTCTAAAAAACTTTTCACAGTTCGTCACAGTGTTAATGTCAAAGTAGTCAAAAATGACACACTTTTCACAAATTGGTCACATTGTGACGTCACAAACTGGTCACAATGTAACGTCACAAAAAAGCTCTAAAACGGCCACAACGACTTCACATTTTAGTCACTGTGACTTCACATCGATGTCACGTGACGTCACATCGACAATCGATGGTCACAAAGTCACAATGTGACTTCACAACGACGTTGTAGTGACGTAACCATGTCTTACGGGCATCGATTGTCGATGTGACGTCACGTGACATCGATGTGAAGTCACGGTGACTAAAATGTGAAGTCGTTATGGCCGTTTTAGAGCTCTTTTCTGAAGTTTCACAAAATGGTCACAATGTGACTTCTGAAAACTTGTGAAAAATGTGTTATTTTTTTACTAATTTGACATTAACATTGTGACGAAACTGTGACAAAAGCAACGATATTTAAATTGCCAGAAACATGTTTTTTAAAGTAAATAACATGTTTTGAAAACTTTTTTATAATTTTCTAAAGATTTTTAAAAAAGTCTCATCTCTGTCACAATGTGACGTCACTGAGCGGTGGCAATTAAGTCACAGATGTGATGTGACCAAATTGACTCATTGTGACCATGCATGCTATAAGGGTAGTGAGAAAAGCAAATAAACAAATTGATAATAAAATCTTGCACGGAGAATTTAAATAGTGTTATGCTAATAAACAAAATAAATATCTATTATACATTTTATATCTAACATTTTTAATCCCTTCAAGGGCAGTAATTCATTATTTGACCCCCTAATATCAATTCCTACGTGCCACATTGACACCAAAATTCCTGAATGAAAATTTCACTTTTATTAAAAATCTGAATCAAAGCTTTTGTTTATTTCAAAATAAATTCCGGTGTCATTTACTATTTTTGGCAGTTTACGAACATAAGTACGTTGCCCTGAAAAGAGTTAATAGAACATAGTTATTTAATAATTTACCTAATGCCAGACTTTTTAATTAATAAAAATTAATTTGCCACATTTTGAGTTACTTATCAAAGTAAAAATTTAATGAATTTTTTTTTTACCTGCTGTGATGTATTTTTGTTTTAGTTGTGCTCATTATCAGTTTTATTAATTAACAAATTTTGCTAGTCCTTCATGAATTCCTTAGAAATTTTAAGTATTTTATCCCTCCTAAAGAGCAACGACAATGTTAATAATCTAATAATGTCTTTCAACATGAAAAAATTTAAAAGATGTCTTATATAAGTCCTTTAATTAAGGGTTAATTAGTAAAGTTCTAAAGATAGAATTTAGAAACGTTAAATGTACGAAAAGGTAAAATGAATTGCTATGAGTGTTAAATGTCAAATTTGCTACCAAGAACCAAAATAAAATATTTAAAATAAATACCTAAGAATGCACGCGCATATCTATAGGTATAAACGAATACAAGTAATAATTGATAATTTTGTTTCTACTCCTTTACGTAGGATTATTTATTAATGCGGGCTTTTAAACATTGTTACCTTTTCTCTAAAAATTCCAATTTTTTGTTCATTAGTTAAGAAAATTTATTTTCAAAAAACTTTATTAATTATCTATGGTTTATATTTAAAATTTACCTTGTTCAGTTTAATTCTATTCCGTATCATAAGTATGGTTATTTATGCGAGATTTCAAGTATTTTTAACTTTTCTCTAAAATTTCCTTAATTTTGTTCATTAGTTAGAGTTACTTTTTTTTTCGCATGCTTTGATTAACTAATTAAGGTTTCTATTTGAAAATTCCCATGTACAATTTAATTAATTTCAGTGTTTAACACTTTCGTCAATTTGAAAGGGAAATGATCAATAACATTAATAATCTAATAATTTCTTCCAACTTGAAAAGAAATTAAAGACTGTCCCCCGTAAATACTTTGGTGAAATTTAAAATTGAGAAACGTTAAAAACAGAATTTTAAGTAATAATCATATGAAACTGGAAAAGTTCTTATACTAAAAGTAATTAAATTTAATTAGCTAATGACGAAGAAGAACTTGTTTTATAAAGCAAAATGTTGACCGCCAGTAATGCTAATGGCACACTGACTTTGTTGGTGATTTAACTAACAAATGTCGTTTTCTAAAAATATCATCTGAACATAGCAATTCTATTGAAAACTAAACTAAATCTGAGCCTTTGCAGTTCTATAAGGCACAGGATTTGAGATGTCTGCACGAAGAGACATCTTACGAGCACCGAATCAGAATAATATTTTTAACAGACAAATAAAAAAATTAGCGGGCCTTCCGGCCAGTTATAAAGATTTGTACAGAACGGTAAAATATCAGCTATTATTAATGAATATGGCTTTAACAAGAATATATGTAATGAGCCGATACTAGTTTAACAACATGAATACATGAATGTTGTGCAGTATAGAGATCGGCATCGTACAGTAACATTTTCCGTAACCTGGATTTAATATTTTTTTTTCAGACTGGGCCAAGATCAGGCTTGCATTGTTTATCTACATATAATCGAGCCAGGCCGAAACTAGATGTAATTCGTCTCATGATGTGTAGGGAAAAACAAATGATTCATAAAAGTATTAATAGCAACAAAAAACTTATATTAGCATAATCTTTGGAAATATACTTCTTTGTGTTTCATAAAATCACTTCTCATCAACGCAGAATTTTTACAATTTTTCTGACTAATTTTTAACTTTAGAGTTATGAAAATGTCAGGTCTGACTGTTAAAGGGATTTGGAATCGAATAGCGTTTTCATTTTTTGGTAAATTACATACTTGTATATCTTAATGCGATATAAGAGATTCTTTTCAAGTGGTTGGAGATTTTTTTCCCTTCCCATGCTGTCACTTCTGGAAATTCTATTCAAAACACTAACCTTTAATGTTTGCTTAAATTGCTCGTATCAAACAATGGATAATGCCATTTGATTACATACTTTCTGAATAAGAACACCTGCTAATACTTTGCGTTTTAAAAAAGAAATGAATTCAGAAATCTATAAGAAAGAAGTTCCTTTGGATTTGAGAAAATCTTTAATAAAATTATTCAGAAATGTTTTCATAATTCTACTTTCTGTTACACAATTTCAAAAGTTATGATTTTTTATTTATTTTTTCTTTTTCTCTAATCCATATTAGTTTTATAATGAATCTTTATCTGAATGCTGAAAGTCTAAGAATCTAAATAATCATATTTTCTTCTGTAAAATATACCGCAAAATCATCCCATAAATGTGTATGCAATATTCTTTAAAAGAATTTTGAATATAGTTTTTTTCACAGAATTTATTAATTATGGTTTCTAGCATTAAGCATGAACGCGCTTTGCTATACATCTAAACGAATATATCTAACAATACTCCATTACCTAGACTTATTTATAAATGTTGGCTTTTAATGATTGTTGCCATTTCCTAAAATTTTCTGTATTTGTTCATTAGTTAAACTTTATTCTTAGAGTTTGATTAACTAATAAATGTTTCTATCTGAAATTTTCCATGTTCAGTTTCATTTTACTCCATTACATAACCTTATTTATTAATGCGGGCTTTTAAAAATTATTACCTTATCTTTAAAATTTCTTTATTTTTGTTCATTAGTTAGAGTAACGTTTTTCGCAGAATTTCATTAATATTTAAGGATTCTATTTCAAAATTACCATATTCAATTTAATTCATTACTATGTTTAACACTTTCATTAATTTGAAACGGAAACGATCAATAACATCAGTAATCTAATAATATCCGCCAACTTGAAAATAAGTTAAAAGATATTTCCCATAAAGTACTTTCGTGAAATTTTAATTAGAGAAACGATAAAACCAGAAATGTAAGTGATAAATATATGAATCTGGAAATGTTCTTAACCTTCCTGCGTGTGCGCTGTTGTAAAGAGTATAATATTCGCTTCTTTTTTCTTAAAAAAAATTGCCTGCTTTAATATGTTATAGCGAATCAAAGTGTATTGCGGAATACTTTCGTAAATTGTAAGCAGATAAAAATTATATGATATTTGTATGTTAAATTACTTGTAAAATTAAAACAAAACACCAATAATTGAATGTTTTTCTTTGTTGTACCATTTACACTGCACACGCCTTCTCATGTGATGAAAATTTGCACACCCAGCGAAAGCTTAAGCTAAAACTGATTACACTTAATTTGTTAACGTCAAAAAATATTTGTAATGTAAAGGAAAAAAGTTGTCTATTAGTAACTTTAATGTTAAATTGAATTTTTTGACGACTTAAGTAATAAACGCCGCTTTCTATGCAATTTTTATCTTCTAATAATCGTAATACACGCCAAAGTAAATTAAATCTGTGATTTTGAGTTTTATCAAAGATCAGGGACAACAGTGATCAAATCCTGTGAATCGATTGCTATGCATAACATGCCCCGGTGAGGCAGTCAGACTAAAGCGGTACCATCAGTGTTTTGTTACCAAACAATCTTGATATTCGTTATAGATCCGGAAAAAGTGAATGGCTTAGTGAACCTTGCCCATATTTAAGAGTTTGTGCTATCTACACTAAGTGTTTCTAGTATCCAAATGATGCAATTTATTTCAAACTGTTTTAAAGATTTAAATGAAATCTTTTCAAAGATAATTGTAGATTAGGATTAAACGACTTATTGAAATAATCTGTGTTCATTTTTATGTCGATAGCATGTACTCTCGTAGAACCATTAAGGTTTAAAAAAAAAAGTCCCAAATTTTTCAAAGATTTTTGCTTATAATTTGCAGAGTTCTTAATATAAAATAATATACTCTTCTGAAAGTATGAAAAATAATATTGCATACAATATCCTGTAATTAGAATAAAAAAAAATATAACAGTTGTATGAAAAATGAGTAAGTTTAGTAAATAATTTTTTACTGCTCATGCGTCAACTATATCGAAATTTCATTTGCATATTATATTAGCTAAATGTATAGAGCAACTTTTGTAAAAGTACCAAAATCATAGCTTGAAAATTCTGAAAGTGATTGTCTATAGAAAAAGGACAAAATCCGTTGTTTCCAAAATGAAGCAAAAACATGAGAAGTTTTAACCAAATGTAGTAGTATCTCCCATATTGTGTATTCTATATTGACACTAACCAATGAAAATATGGTTACAGCCCCTCTTGTTTCTGATTCATTTTGGGAATAAAGAATTTTCAACTTATTCTATTTACGATTATTTTCAGAATTTACAAGCTAAAATTTTTGAGACTTTTACAAAAGTTGCTCTATATATTAAGCTAACATAATATGCAAATGAAATTTTGATATCGTTCACTCATGTGCAGTGAAATATTATTTAGTAAATTTACTCATTTTTCATATGATTTTTATTATTTTTTAATTCTGATTGCACGATATTGTGTGCAATTTTGTTTGTCATATTTTCAGAAAAAAAATACAATTTTATATTAAGAACTATGCAATTTATAGCAAAAATCTTAGAAAAATTGGGGAATGTTTTTATAAAAACCTTAATTTTTCTACGAGTATACATGTCATCGACATAAAATTTAATACAGTTTATTACTATAATCCACTTAATCGTAATCTATCATTTGAGAAATTTTGCTAAATTAGTTTTTACAGGGTTATCCAAAAGATATTCGTTCTTTTTTCAATTTGTTGACGGTCCCCTATGGAGTTTCGGAAATAAATCTACACGGAAATGTATGAATTGGACTGTTATATTTATACATTTAGAGTTTCTGGATAATTTCTCATGTATTTTTCTAGATATTTAACAAAATGTCAATAGTCGCAAGTGGACGGTCATCTTTGGCCATGTAGTGTATAACGTGCGCCGTAAATTTGACATGCAACCCTAGTAGCAAACTATTGGTCCAACGTTGCGCCAATATTTCATTAATTGGAAATATTGCCAATAAAACGTCAATATTGCTCCAATATTGGGATGTTTACATTTCGCCCTTATTTAGCCAAGATTTACAGCAAATATTATGCCAATATTGGGGTCTCATTGGAAATATTGCCAATAAAACGCCAATATTATACAAATGTTGGCGTTACATTGGAAATATTTCCAGTGAAATCTCAATATTTAACCCATATTGGCTTTTTATTGGCAATTATTTCCAATGAAACCCCAATATTGGCATAATATTGGCTGCAAATATTAGCTAAATAAGGGCAAAATGTAAACACCCCAATATTGGAGCAATATTTCATGCCAGTATTGCGCCAATGTGCCAATATTGCTCCAAGATGTACCCAATATTGGCCCAATATAGTTTGGTTACAGGAGAAGTGAATGAATGACCAAAAGGATTGCAGTCGAAAGTCAAAACAAACGTTACATCAGACCAGAAAACAAGGAGAAAATACCTTTTTGGATTTTCGGATGGGGAGTGAATGACGACAATGAGAGTTGCTAATTAGCATTTTAATGATCTTACTAGCTCCATTGTATTAAAAAAATGCAAGTGAAATAAAGGAGCAATAATACTTCAATTAAGTAAGATTTTCCGAGTGATTATGTCTCCTTTTATTACATTTCTTGACTCATATGTGTATATCGTGTGTGTGCATCCAGCAGTAAAAAATTATTTAGTGTATAATGCGCCCCTAGAAGTTTTGCCACAATTTTTTGATAAAAAAGTGAGCATTATACACGAGTCAATATGGTACTTCAAAAAGTATCTCGTGTTAGCAAATTGGGATGAGGAAGGATGAGGATTTCATACTTTGAAAAAAGGATCAAAGGGCCGTCCGATTTTATACGACATGAAGTCGGTGAAAAGTTGCAAAATTATACACCAGAAGAACAAATAACAGGAACGAAGGACATGAGGTTCATAATACGAAAAAGTGAACCTCCAAGTTAACCTCCAATGATATATTGCATGACGGAATCGGAAATGTTTTTAAAATATTCCCGGATGAGTAAATTTGGATTAGAAGGTGTTCATAAATTGAGATAATGATCAAAGGTCTGTCCCAAAATGATGATGAAATATTATCCGGCACTCAGTGTGCGTAGGATCTTAAGTGAAATAAAGAAATTGGTTATAAAATAAATAAAAAATTCTCATTTATTTCCTTTCATTTCCAAAAACTAAATTTTGTGATTCAGAGTAAAAAGATCTGTTTTAATTTCAAGTTTCAATGAATATGCTAGTACCAGTGAATTTGTAAAAAGTATTTTTTATTTGTCTCACAAGTTTTTTTGTAAAAACCAATAAAATTACAGATCAACTTTTTTTTCAAAATTAGGCAATCGGCTGAAAATTTTTTTTAAAGATATGCATACATTCTTTAAAACTGATATCAGTAATTTCAGTGAGCAATCAATGAAAAAATAGATATGAAAAAATTTCACCTTCTGCCATTTTAAACCAAAGCAAGTGTTTCATTTTCAAACAAAAATTTTTGCCATCGAATTAAACAGCGCGATCTCGGTTGCGATTTTTAGAAACAATAATATGTTTTGTACGAATTTTCAATAAATAACACGACTAAACGTTACAAATCAAAAACTACGAATCTTTGATACTATCGGGGATGCTTTGGACGAGACACGCCTAATTTTTTTTGTATTACCTGTGATTTCGCTTACCATCACGAACACACAGGCAGGGTAATTTTTTTAATATAATGATCTTGTTTCTTAAAAAGCATTTTTTGTGTTTTGTTTATAAAAGTATATAAATGTAGTAAATTGTATATATATATATATATATATATATATATATATATATATATATTAAATGACTGATCATAAGAAACAGTAGGTTGCCAGTAAAAAAAAAAAATATCGCCAAAATTATTTCATTTGCCAAGGCCTCCAAATTGGGAAAAAAACGCATTTTCTAATTTTTCAATATTATTTCGAAAAATACATTTTTAAGTTTACTATATAATTATCATAAAATTCAATAACCTTTTTATTATTATTTTGAAAAATATTTTGTTAAATTTAGTATATAATTACTATAAAATTAAATTAACGTCAAAAGCAAAACAAACAATCTTCAAAAAATACTATTTTCTAATGATTGTGAAAAATACTTGAGCCATTTGTAACAAATTTCATGTCATAAAATTAATGTGATATTTAAAGATCTTTGCTAAAATGTATCGATATATATATTTAACATTCTGTAAACGTCTGCGAAAAATATGATGATGTATTAATTTTTTAATATGTTAACTTGCAGCGTTGAATGAAAATTACAAATAAATTGAACATTATTTAAAAAAAAATGCTCCAGAATGTATGCGTAATTAAAAAAATCAACAAAATGTAACATATTTTAAATAGTTAATATTTAATTCGTTAATAATTCCTAATTTGTCATGTTATATATGAACTCATATTTTTCCCAATATGTCTTATATAATTAGAAAAATATTAATTTTTTGTTTTTTACACATTAACCTAAATAGTCAGTCAACTAATAAAATTACAATGAAGCGAAAATTGTGTGCAAATATTTTCTACAAGCGATGACAAATTTCAAATTCAATGCTTTATTAATTATCATTCTTGTTATGCAAAAATATTTTATGTACTTTCTAATACATCATAAATATTCACATTAATATGAATTGAAAGATAAGATTTAACTTAACACCCAGTTAATTGAATAATTTGAAAATAAATTAAATTTAAAATGAATATTTAATGAGAAACAGTTATTCTATTATATCCATATAAAATTGAGCAACAAATTAAATACCACTGAGCTTTAGAAATTTATAAACCACCCTTAGCTTCCATTTAAATTTATCGATAATATACCAAATTATGAACAACGTTATTTGCGTAAACATTACATAAAATAATTTTTATTCAAAAGTGTGGAAACAAATTAATTAAAATTTCAGGTTATTAAAATGCAAAAAAATTCTAATAGTTATTTTCCGTAACAGCTTTATTATAATTTAAAAAAAAATTAATTTTCCTAGGTATTGTTATTTTACATGTTATGAAATATATGGGGTAACATCCCCAGTAACTGGCACATTAAGAATTTGTCTTTAAACTTACTTCTGTTTTCATTACCAGGAAATAAAATATTTACTTGCAAATATTTTTAAATCAAAGAGTGCATATCTGTGCATTTTTTTTTTTTTTTTTTTTTTTTTTTTTTTTTTTTTTTTTGCTTACTAAAATCATAAATATTTGAAAAAGTATTTTTATAAAAATATATTTATAGAAAAGTTGCTGTAATCATCAGTAATTGGCACTTAGAATTTTACACAATTAAAGTAACCCTTTTCAACTATAAGCCATATTTTTTTCATTTTTCCTAGGCACTTTTGTCATCAAGTTGCATAAATCAAAGTTATAATATTTAAAGTAAATGAGCATATAACTGGTATAATGTCTTGAATTTTTAAAAGGTTGGATATAAATCATTGTCGGACGTTCCTCTCAGCCCGCACTACTTGGAAGAAAGTCCGTGGTAGTTATAGCTGCCACCACCGATATTATTAGGTAATATCGGTCACCCCCTGTGAGGATTATGTAAATGAACACCGACGCTGTCAATTAACTGAATTAACAGTTTATTTATACTATATGTACACAAGAAATACACTATTTACAATTATATACAATTACAACTCGGATATAGATGTTCCGGTTCAACATTAAATTAAATACCGTAAAAAGTTGGCTGTGTACTGTTCAGATTACACCTTCTCCCTCACACTCAATGCACGTTAGATTCATTTTATCGGAGATCAATTTCGAATCTCCCAACACATGGATACTCAGCCTATGCTATCCGGCCCAGAGTACTACACACAAGGACGTCTGTGTCCCTTACTCTCCACATACGAAATCAGCCTACGCACTCTGTACTAGGACATCTGTCCTACACTCCTCTAGGTACGAACCCCAGATATGAACTGCCAAAACTCAGATAAGACTTGACCTTTTCAAATCACTGCCTTCCCCAATGTACACCCCCCCCTGTGGAGCTTCTTCATTGAACGCATTCCACATTGCTTTCTTGATCCGTGACATGTTCCTTGTTTGCTCATCCTTCACATACATCGCTGACAGATAAACACGCCTCACGGCAATATTCTCTTTCTCACATCACCACCTGTACATGATAACCTGTCAATTCTGATTTTACTAAGAAAGAATGTCACCTTAAAAATTCCAGTACACAGCCGGTACAATACATAAAATAGTAAGAGAGAGAAATAACAGAAATTCCAATCTGTAGCAGGTGTTTATTCAGAACCTGACAATCTTATTTTAGGACTTTTTGTGGGATGTGCCAAATACTGGGGATGATGCACTAATTCATGTTATTTGAAGTACACATATATATAAATACATAACGGTATAGGAATTGTAGTTTATTTAAAATTTTAACCCGAATGAGAAATACAATATTAATAATATGATACGATATCTACTATAACGTGATACGAACTATTAATATTTTTTTATATATACCTTTTAAAAATTTTGTTGAAAATTTTTGAATAAAAAATAAAAAAAAAATTCTCCCGAATCTAATTCTTTTTGTTCTTTTGAATTTTTATCATTTACCTTTTGAAATTCTCAATAACTAAGAAAATAACATTTTGTCATATACATATGTGGGTGAATTTCACATGAACTGCCAGTTTGATGTCCTGATGTTTAAATCTAAATTTTATATTAATAAATTTATTTTTTGATATTCTAAAATCAGGTAGTAGCACATCTTTTTATGCTTAATTCAATGCATTCATTAGATTTTTTCAGAGTTGTGAAATAGTGATCTTTTTTTTGTACTTTAGTTAGCAAGCAATGGGAATTTACTTGTCCTGAATAAAAAACTCGCAAAATTTCAATCTTTTTTTATGCTTCCAAACATTTTAAATTTTTTATATATGGATTAAAAGTAAAATATCCTGTGTTAATTAAACAAATAGATAGTTTATATATTTAAAATTAGTAACTAAGAGTTAAAAATTTAAATGTATTTTGTGTCCGCATATGCAGAACTTGAGTGTTACTTTAGGGAAGTTAATATTATTTGTTTTCAAAATATTTGTATATTGCAGTTGGCAACGGTAGTGAGAAAACGATGTTGTTTCTTCTTTACAGTGCGCTTATTTAGAACGCGATAATTTTGTTTTATAATTGCTATTTATCAGAATGTTCATTTCAACATGGTGAGTATTTTTATTTTCTTACAGGAGTGTTACCCATTTATTAATTATTATTTTTTAACGTATAAAAATGTTAGGTTAGGGAATGCTGTATTTTTTGTTCAGGAATCAATAGACCCAACTAAAATTTCAATAAAACAGTTAGAATTTATTTTAGTGAAGAATTCCTTAATAAATGTCATGAGTGTTACCGTACATGAGTGTTACCTTACACGAGTGTTACTTGGAAAAAGTAACACTGATGAGAAAAGAAGTTAAGTAATTCTAAAACTATAAATCATGTGTAAGATTTAAGTTATGATTATAATAGATTCATGATTCAGGGATATATTTTGTCACATTATATGTATTTATAATTATTTAAAAATTGTAACAGGATTTTCATGTCTGCACACGTGTTTTGTAAGTGCTATTTAAGATTCAAATTTCAATTCTTAATAAATAATTTTCAAAGGACTATCTATTTTACACAAATCATAGTTTAAACGTTTAAAAATCTTTTTTTATATATATTGTTACAAAAAAGCTGTTTGCTGCAAGATGAGTCTTATTGCTTGTCATGAGTGTTACCACTTTTCATGAACGTTACTGTAACTAAGAATCAGAATTTTATTAATGCATTTGTTACTTCAGTTAAATTAATTGTTTTGTCTATTAGAACTTTCTAATTCTTTATTATAACTGCGATGAAAATAATTAATTTTCAATTAAATTTGTTTTTAATCAGAAGTTATACCCTTTATTTAAGAAGCAAAGTAACACTCATGACATAAACAACTATTAAAATGCTTTAAATTTATGAAATAAATAAATAATAATGCATTTTTGATTTATTAATACGTATGTAAGAACCTTAAGCAATTTTTTAATTAATTATTGATACAAAAAAAAATCAGAATGTTTTATAGAGGTCACACTTATGAGAAAAATAGCGACTGGGCAAGACATTTCTTGAAATTTCTGAAATATAAATAAAAAAACTCGCAAATAATCTACTGCTTAGAATGTTGTAAAATATAAGCAACTCATACCTGAGTAAATTTTTATATTTAAACCAAATTATTTTTTCAAATTTTGTTTCACATAATACAGCAATACATTTGAAAACCACCCATGTATCACATTGTATTATTGAGCCTGATATTTTTAGACCGAAAAAACTAAGTTTATTTAAAAAAAAAAAAACTGTTGATGCCGATACTTTATTTCTTTGTTATTAGAATTTAGTTATAAATATATATTCTACAGTTGATGGCACAAAAATAAATTGAGTTTAATAGACTTAAAAGTGCATTAAAATGGTACACCAATTACCGAAAAGACAAATATGATAAATAAAAACAAAAGGTATCAATTTTCTGAAAATATTCATTGTAAACTGATTTATATTCTATGATTTACAAATAAAAAATTAAATAGCTCTCAATTATTTTGTAATATTTGCAGTATCTTGATTTTTAACCAAGATTATACAGTACAACAAAATCCATTCTTACATTAATAAATGTTTATGGAACTTGCAAGAACAAGAGTAACCTGTAAATACGGAAACTTACCTAAAATGAATTATATACATATATATATTGTTGGTAGCCCCAAATTCGTATTATTTTTCTTTTTCATGCAAATACGAAGATGAAACCACACACTTCATTTGTAATTCCAAAGTGTTTGGGGACCGAAGATTCTGCTTTGGTTCTACAAACTCCATTTGTATTCTTTTTAATTATTTATTTTTTCGCTCTGTGTTCAATGTGGTATAAGTTATTAAATTCAATTGTTCATATATTGTGATACAAATAATGGTTATATATATATATATATATATATATATATATCAATTAATTGAAAAATAATACATAAACCATTAAATTTAATATTAAATTACCATACTGAAAAGTGGAAAAAATAAATCAAAATGTATATATATGTATATATATATACTTGTTTATTTATTTTTGCTATTTTGAAATTCCGTTTTAACACATTTCACTGTACCAGGCACATTATAAGAAAATATAATTTTGTTATTTTCAAAAGACACATAAAAAGTTACGAAAAATATATTAAACATTAATTAAAGTTAGTTCAAAGCATTTTTTCATCTTATTTCAAATCTTCAACTTTGAGAAGAACAAACAAAAGTGTAACAGAAAAAAAAAATCTTGCTCGCTCGCATAACACTTTTTGCAAAACATACAATTTGAGTTGAAATAAAAGTAAAAACAGATTAGGTAGCATTGCTATATCAGTAAGGCCGAAAAAAGGTAATGTTACGTTTCGATATAAAACTGTTAAAATTTGAGATGTTAAAAAGAATTGTAATGACAATGATAAAAACTAATATTAGGTATAACAAATGTAATATAATTCACAAAATGCATAATTTTGTATATTATTTTATTATTAATATGACATATTTATTTTAAAAGGCAATTTTAAAACACGAAGCCCATACATGCAATAAAAATAAAATATTTGAGAGAGTGGGGGGGGGGGGGGAATTACGTCAATGAGCGATGAATTAATAAAATCATTGACTTCAGTAAATAAAATTAATTTCATTTCATTGGTAAAAAAAATGATAAATAATAATAAAGTTGTAAAAAATTGTACTTATGTCTTTTGTGATAGACAACTTGGTAAACATATACATTTCTACACATATAAAGTAAAAACTATCAAAACAACATCTCTCTGTAACAAAAAAATTTCAAAATTGAGATGAATAGAATGTAGAAAAATTATAACAGACAATGAACCTGTTAAAACGGAAAATGAAACATAATTGAAAATTTCTGAATCATTTAGCGGTTCGGCATCAGCATATTGTGCTTCATTAATTTTTTATTAGCCGAATAATTAATCAATTTTTTTTTTTTGAGAATACAGTAAAAAATATATTTATTAAAATACAGTAAAACCTAGTATTACGGAAATACAAGGGGCAGCGGAAATTTTCCATTTGAGCAAGTGTACTGTCTATTCTTACTGTATTGTATTATTTTCACCGAGATATTTTACAAAAATTATTTTGTTTTAGACAGGATTTTAGAAATGATCACGTTTCGTTTTAACAGGTTTTATTGTATTTTTTTTTTAAATGGACTTAAAATTAAAAAACAGTTACAAATTTACAAAATATGCGTTTCCTTTTATTTATTTATTTTTAAAGGAAAAATAAATCATTTATATTTAAAGAGCTATTCTTTTCTATATAAATAATACAGTGAAACCTCCAAATAAGGGACACCTCTATTTAAGGGGCAAAACCGCCGGTCCCAGTCCCTTGGTATAGGACTTGTAATGTATTTACCTCTGAATAAGGAACACTCGATTTAAGGGACACTTGAAAATGAGATCAAAAGGACTCGTTTTTGCATTTCAGATAATGAAGTAGTCTGTGATGAAAATGAAAATATAGATTTTTGTGAACTTTTCAAACAGACAGACAGTCATGTTGATATAGAGGCATACGACTCAATTAACAACTATTTATTTACCCACCATTCTGATTCGATATTAGTGCATTTATCCGTATTGAAAGCAATGCTGAAAATTGTGAGGATGATTCTGAAAGTGAAGGGTAAAATAAAATTGTAACATAAAAAACTTTACAGATGCTTTTACGCTGTTCTCAAATTAAAAAAAGGCAACTTCTAAGACATAAGTTTTAATTTATTTTTGTTCGGAAATGCCTGAAACTAGCATAGTTATTGTTCTGAAAATATGCAGTCGATCAATTTTTCTATTTTTTTGCAAATACAATTGATCTTTCAGAAATTATTGTCAAAGTAGACGATTTGAACTGAATTTCGACTGAAAGAAATGTAACTACTCAAGAAAGGGTAGAAAAATGTCTTTGTCACGTGATCAAAATCGCTTATGTCTCAATAGGTAATTTATTTACAAAAAAACACAGTTCAAATTCAAATCACTTCCATAGTCAAATGCTCCAATTTTATACTTTCCCTTTAAAAAAGGAATTTGTAAACATGTCCTAACGTTTTCTCATTGCTGAGCAGGACAATTTAGATATTCGTTCCCTTAAAATACGCAAATCAGTTAATTACTTTTTTTTAATTTAATTTATATTTATTATTTATTTATTTATTTTTGTAAATACTGCCGATAATGAAGAACTAAAATTTATAAGTATGGTAAATAAACATTTGAAAGATTTGTATTGAAAAATTGCAAATTCCAAAACAATACCTTTTGATTGATTACTTCAAGTAAAATTCTTTCAAATGGTTTTATACATTTTGCATGTATACTGTTTGCATAAAAATATAAATCAATAATTCTATAAATCATTTAATCATTTAGTAATGAATTGAAATTTTTAATTAATTAATTCTCTTGTCTTCCTTTTGTCGCATTAACATAATTTATGCATTTCAGGTAACTTTAAATTTCCCCTTTAATGCTTTGTTATTTTTATGTCCTACAGAACTATTAATTGAAAATAATGCAAAAAACTCTGAATAAGGGACACCTCTATTTAAGGGACAAAAGTTCTGGTCCCATGGGTGTCCTTTATTTGGAGGTTTCACTGTATATGTTTTCCTTTTCAATATTTTAGAACTGATTTCATTGTTATAAATTCATTTTGAAATTATGAGCATTTCTAAGGATGTTTGATTGATAGAATAGGTATGTGTAACATACGAAACTCTGATTTGAAATTCACGAATACCAGTGTACGCAGAATGAAACCCCCTCCCCTTACACACACACTAAAATTTGGGGGAGAGGGGACCTGTGTTTCACAACCTTTTTTTTTTTTTTTTTTTTTTTTTTTTTTTTTTTTTTTTTAACCCAAAATTTAAACATGAAATGAGTTTAACTAAGATTATTTTTCCTTAGAACTTTCGTTGCAACAAACCTTTCTGGGGAAAAAATAACTACCTTTTTTATCCTATTATTTATTTATAACTCATTTAGAGAGTTTTTGGTATTTTTTTTTTTTTTTAAATAATCCGAGATAAAGAAAATTTGGTGGCTACATTTCCAAAATTCAGGGGTTCATCATTGAATTTGCCGGCACATAAGCTAAAGAAATTTACTAACAACTAGGTATCATTAACGTCTTTCACCCTTAAAGAAATCTTACTTACACCCGTATATTTATTGACAAACCTCTGTCTTACTTTCTGTTTTTTTTTTTTTTTTTTTTTTTTTTTTTTTTTAAGGATTCTGATAAAATAAACGTATTTAAAATAAATAAATAAATAAAAATAAAAAACAATCTTTTATTATAAGAAGTTTTGTAAGAAAACTGATCTATATGTTTAACTTATCCAGATATATTAAAATACAAATTTTGAATAAACAGACTTTATGATTAAAAACACTATATAGTTAATTTAATATAAAAAATTCCTTTGACTACAATTTTAAAGAAAAAGACAAGATATAACTATACAATATTTCTAAAATAAATTTATACAATATGTATATATCTATTAAAAAATTACCTGCATGTGGGCGTTCAAATTGGACTTGGTTTGTACGGAGACCCTGACATCTGAAGAGCACAATTTACATTTATATTTTAAAAATTTCACGCCTTTTTCATTTAAATCTGATACAGATTCCTGAAATAATCTTCGACTTTTTGTTATTTCTCTTAGCCATCTCTAATCTTGTAAACAACTACTTAGATATAACCAACCACTAAGAAATCCAAAATGCGAATGAGCTGTTAGATGAATTGTCACATGTAATTAAAGCATCTTTTTTTTCTTTTTTTCCCATTCCCACATTTGAAAGAAGGTGATGTCTGTCCAATTGCTAAGTGCCCATAATAAAACCATAAATAAAATATTTTTCTTTTTTTCTTTTCTATCCTTATCACTCCCACTCAAAAACCCGCGAAACAAGACCCCTCGAATGGTGACCATTTCTGTGTTTTTATACTATATACCAGGGACGCAGGGACAGCCCTTTATAGCGTTGACTACATACAGTGTAAAGTATGCATTCTGTTTCACCCCGAACGGTTCCCTGACCTATGACCTCTTCTCACTTTTAACTAGGGGCGATTTAACGAGCTCTACACGTCGACCTACTCTTTCCTTGGTGTAATGTTTAACTGTTTAACTCACCGACCGAGTATTTTACGGATATGGCAAAACGAAGAACGGAGGGAAAAAAGGTGTAATCGAAGAACGTAATCGTACTTTTATGCTCGATTACGATTATATAGCTTTTTGATGCAGATTACATTGCGATTATCTGCATTGCGATTACGATTAGATTATGATTGTAATCAAAGTGAAATCTTTTGATTATGATTATATCGTGATTATTTTGAAATTAAAATTTGCGATTACGATTACAATGCGATTACGCAGTTTTTGTAGTCGATTATAATCGATTACGATTACACGATTACGATTACTCGAAGTCTGGTACGGACGTGTGAACTCGACTGGGGGTGCCGTATTAAGGTATCAGCATTCCTGTGGAGTCCACATTTTCTCAATTAGGCATAAATATGTAATCATCTAATATTTTAAAGAAGATTCAGCATCATGAAAAGAAGCCCAGATAGATAATGTAGTATGTATCTGCATGGCCAAAATTTTGCCTCAATGAGGGAACCTGCGAGACACGAGAGATATCAATGGCGAGCCGTTGGTCCATCTAAGATGTCTTCTAAGCGAATGCCGCTTTCAACGTCTGAGAGGGATTCATCTTCGTATGGGATGTAGGATCTCCTCAAGTACCTCATCATCTCCCATGTTCTATACACTAATCTCGTACTACCAGACTTTTATCAGGTATGAGTAACTACCTTATCATTATTCTGCGCTCCCGAACTTTTCTCCTTAAAGTAATACATCTTTTTCATAATAATTTGCTAGAACATGAACAATTAGACATTTCTGTGCCATCGAAATCCAATATCACCAAGGAACAATCTCTAATGGGTTGCAATGACTCATATTTTCCAGGCTTCAAGAACATATAATTATTTGTGAAGATTCTTTCATAACATTAATAAGAATGTTTTTATTCTTTACTCTATGCATCAATGATCCACATTTGGATTGTCAGAGTTTTGTGTTAATATGTGTTTCTTTTCTTGTCTAATTCATCATGATTGTTTTTGTAATTCTGCGCAGAATAAGTTGATAATTGCATATAAAGATTTCAATAAAAATGTATGTTCCTCCTAAAACTCATCCTGTTTCCTTAGTTGTGAATTAAGAACACTCACAATATAATAAGTTACTTAATTTTAAGAAAAATGCTATTTGTATGTTCAAGTTGTACCAGGATGAGAGATCGGCCCAATTTGTTTTCTGGTTCAGGGGAGTGATTTGCGTTGTTCATTAATTTCCCATCATGTTTCTTCTTCCCCTTTTTACATGCGCCTTGTACGACCACTATCTTAAATAGAATTTTAAAATAATAACTTAATATTCTTTTTCCTACAACCCATTTTAACCCCCTTAAAAACCAATTAATATTTAATATTTTCTTTCTTTTTATTTTTTATAACCTAACACACATAATGTAGAATTCATTTCTTGTGCACGATGACATAAAGTTTTGAGCAGTCGGCTGTTGGATCACAAGTTTTGACGTCTAATAATACGGCAATATTTACATTCTTTTACTCTGTACAGAGTTATGCTAAAATTAAAAATGTTAAATGACAATAATTAAGGAACGTTATCGCAATAGTTTTGTCCTACCTAGGTAAATAGAATATCAACGGAAAACATCCCGTCACTCAAAACGCATTGGTATGCAAATATTAAGTATAATGGATGGAAATATAAATCGACTGAATTGTCTTTGGGAATAATGATAATAGATCGATTTTCTGTAATTTGAGATGATAGTAACATTTCGTAATCAGAAAGACGTGCTGTCGTTGGAAAACAATGTACATGTGATGTGAAATCAGAAATACTTTTAATTTATCTCTTCTTTCTTTATTAAATTATCTTTTATATCGCCATTCATTGGTAAGATATATTAAATTTTCTTAAAACTCTATGCAACTCTTAATAATATGCTGGTCTGTGAGTTATAGTCGCTATTTAGTCCTAAATCTGTCAAACTGCCAACTTACTAATGAGAAAAGTAAATAAATAAATTGAGAATTAACCTTTTCACCTCGAATTTAAATAGCGTTACACTAATAAACAAAACCAACATTTAAATTACATTTTATATCCAATATTCAATAAAACCTACTTACTTAATAATTTACGTAGTACGCAGACCTATTTTTATCAATTATAATCTTTAATTAAATTTACTACATTTTGAATCAGATATGAAAATAAAAGTTTAACGAAAATTTGTTTTACCTGAGGCATTTTATTTTAGTTTTAGCCGTGCTCATTATCAGTTTTAGTAATTAACAAAGTTTGCTAGGTCTAAATGGATTCATTAGAAATTTTAAAGCTTTTGTCGCTCCTAAAGAGCAGAGACGAATTTAATAATCTAATATTGTATTTCAACATGAAAACATCTTATAAGATATCTTATGTAAGCCCTTTGGTGAAATGTTAATTAGAAAAGTGCTAAAACTATATAAGTCAAGTGAATAACACGGAAAAAATAAACGCTATGGATGTTAAATGACTAATTTGCTAGGAAGAAAAATAACAAAATATTTAAAATCGATGAGTAATCATTTACGCGAATTTCTGTACATATAAACGAACATAACTGCAAATATTTAATTCTGTTACTACTCCATTTCCTCGAATTAAGAGCTTTTAAAGATTTTCTCTAAAATTTCCTTATTTTTGTTCATCAGTTTGAGTAACTTTCTTCTCAAAATTTGATTAACTAATTAAGGTTTCTATATCAAAATTACCACGTCCAATTTAAGTCATTACAATGTTTAACACTTTCATCAACTTGAAATGGAACCCATCAGTAACATCAGTAATCTAATAATGTCTTCCAACTTGAAAAGAAGTTAAAATATGTCTCTTGTAAAGGGCTTTGGTGAAATTTTAATTAGTGAAATGTGAAAAACAAAAATGTAAGTGATAAATATATAAAAAAAGAAGTGTTGTTATGCTAAAAATAATTGCACTTAATTAGTTAATGCAGAAGAAATATTTGTATCATAAAAGAAAATGTTTTGCATTAATACACTGAAAAAAAAAACAATGAAAAATGATTACATCGTACTACTCATACTGAATTGAGTATGTTTGGATAAAAAATAATCCCATTGCTTTCTAAATTTTGAAATATCATATCTTATCAAATCCAAACTATTGATAGTCTTGTAACCTGTAATGGTTTATTTCATTCGTGATGGCATAAAAGGTACTTATTAACGTAGATATTAAATTGTATATCTGCATACACTGTTTTGAAATAATTTAAAAGTGTTCTCAAATAGTGATCTTGCCATAAAAATATTCCATTTGGGTATTTTGCTAATAATTTTTACTATTTTTCTTAAAACAAAATCAATTAGACTTTTTTGTTAATAATTTTGAGCAAGAAATAAATACTAGTATATTTTTACTTTAATTTGTAAGTTAAAGGAGCATAATGATTTATATTCGAACACAACCTTAGAATCAAAAATGAGTACATATGTTTCTCAGTTTCGAGCATATTTTGATTAAAGCTATTTTGAGTATGTGAAGTACTTAAAATTGAGTACTTTTTACTCAGTTTTGAGAACTGTTTTTTTTTTCAGAGTAACGCTGACACTATCTTGACGCTAGAAACAATGTAACCAATAAATGTCAGTTTTAAAAATTATTTTTTCATCTCCTAAAATGTGGTAATTCGATTCAGACTTGCGTTCCATCAAAGATTAAGGACTACTTTTTCCAACTATGTTCCGAGATCCTCCGCTTCGATGTACTATAAATAATAAGTTCCAGCAGGGTTGTCGGCCCAACGGGGACAACCAGTGTTTAGTTTCCAAGCAATATTTTTACTCGTTTTATTCATACAGAGACAATGTATTTAAATTTTTGGTAACATGTTCTTAATATTTACAAAAATATTAGTTTGTAGATAACACAGACTTGTGGATAATCTAAGTAGTCAGTGAGCTGATAAATTTGAGTTAAAATGAAGACTAAAAAGGTACTGCTAGGTTATCCCGTCGACCGAAAATCTATCGCCAAACTAGAAAATTAAATGCCAATAATGGATGATCGTGAATGTCACATTCAGTGAAATTAAATACGATACACGTTTTTAAAATGCCATTAAGTGATTTTTATTTAGACTTTTCATTTATATTTTTATTAATATTCCACTAATTATTTGTTTCTTTTGTTATTAAAAAAATTATGTCAATATGTTTAGCTTAGCAATGATTTTGGCGATTTGTATAATTTGGCGAAATTGGTCGACGGACCAACCCTGTAGTACCACTAAAAATCTGTGTAAAAATTGTTAAAAGGTACACTTAAAAACAATATATTTAAAAAAATATTAAAAAGTTATCAACTTTTCTAATATCTGTTCTGCGAAAGGCATCAGGATAAAAGAGAATGATGTTAAATGCAAGTTAAAGTTTCAAAACTATGAACACATACGTCCAAGAGTGACGAAGCATGCTTGACTTGAGAGTCCTGATGACGTTCGCGGAAGCGGTACCAAACGTTTATAATCCCGATGACGTTCGCGAAAACAATACGAAACGTTGATAATTTTTAAATATATTATTTTAATTGAACAATTTAGCAATTAGTATTTATTTTAATACATATTTTTTTAGTATAATTTATGGTGCAATTGTTAAATTCATAATTAAAGTGAAGTCTGTGTTCTAGCATTTCCTTCAATTCTTGGTGAATTTTAAATTGAAAACTCAACGCCTTAATTATTTTAATTTCTGTTATTTTAAAACAATACATTTATTTTCTAGTACATAATAAATATTTACGTAAATGTTGTTTGAGAGATAAAACTTAACTTTAACATCCAGTTGATTGAGTAATTTGGAAATAAATTAAATTTAAAATGAATATTTAATGAGAAACGGTTATTCCTTTATGTGCATGTAAAATTAAGCAGCAAATTAAAACCACTTAGCTTTAGAAATTTACAAAGCCCTTTAAGCTCCTGCACACATTTATCGATAATATACCAAATTATAATATACTAAATTATAAACAACTTTCGATAACTTAAATATTCCAGTAATTTTCATTCAAAAGCTCGGAAGCAAATTAATTAAAATTTCGCGTTATTACAATAGAAAAATATTGTAAGAGTTAGTTCCTCAAGGAATAACAACCTTATTATAATAAAAGACAAGAAATTAATTTTCATAGGGATATTTATTTTACGCGTTAATAAATATTTAAGTATTGAAGTGAAGTTATTTGTTAGACGATGTGCAAATAAGGTTATTTGAACTGTAGTTTATATAAAACTTTAAGGTTAATAAGAAAGGTAGTAATAGTGAAAGGTAGAAACTGTTATTCCTTTTTTTTCATATAAAATTGAGCAACAAATTAAAAAACACTGAGCTTTAGAAATTCATAAACCACGTTTCGCTTTTACATGCATTTATCGATAATATGCCAAATTATAAACAACTTTCGATAACGTAAACTTTAAAGTAATTTTCGTTCAAAAATTTGGAAGCAAATGAATTAAAATTTCACGTTATTAAATTGCAAAAAATTTCTAAGAGTTATATCCAATAACAGCGTTATTGTAATAAAAGACAACAAATTAATTTTCCTAGAGAATATTATTTTACGTGTTAATAAATATCTAATTCAAGTTATATGAAGAATATATGTATATATAACGGTATAGAAACTGTAGTTTATTTAAGTTTTTAATCTGAAAAAAAAAAAAATAATAATGATATGATATGATAAATACTATAACATGATACGAAATATTAATATTTTTTTTATAAATACCTTTTAGAAATTTTTTCTGAAATTTTTTGACAGTGGCGTTATCTGAAGTTTTATATGGTTAATATTGTGAAAACAGTTCTAGTTTTAACGCAGTTCTACAGCGAGGAACATCATCGCAATTGTTCTGCCATACTTAGGTGTATAGAATATCAATGGAAAAAAGATCTCGTCACACAAAACGCATTGGTATGCAAATATTAAGTATGATAGGCGGAAATATAAATCGACTGAAATGTGCTTGGGGATAATGATAATGGACCGATTTTTTGTAATTTAAGATGATAGTAACATTTCGTCATCTGAGAGACGTGCTGTCGTCGATAAATAATGTACATGTGATGTGAAATCATATATACTTTTGATTTATCTCTTATTTCTTTATCAAATTATCTTTTTATATCGCTATTCATTAAGATATATTAATTTTTATTAAAACTCCATGTAACTCTTCAACTCTTATTAGTATGCTGGTCTGTGAGTCATAGCCGTTATTTTGTGCTAAATGTGTGAGATTGATCATTAACTAATGAGAAAAGTAAAGAAATAACTTGAGAATTAATTTTTGCATAGCGAATTCAAATAGCGTTATGCTTATTAGGAATTGATAAATTAATATTTCTTCTTATTTTGACAGCATTTGCAAATTTGCCATTGTGATATTTATTTTATTTATCAAACGCGATCCGTTGCTATGGCAGTGAAGCTGTTTTTTAATTTCTTTTCTTTAAAAAAATTTTTATTTTACGAGATGAAGTAAAAGTTTAGGGAAAGAAGTTATCATCAAATTTTGATGGAAAAGAAAAGAGAATTTTTTTGAGAGAAAGTTTATATTTTTTGTTTGTCTTGTGCATCTTAAGTTTTATTGAAGAATGTTTTATTTTCTGCAAAGTTATGATAAGTTTTTTGTTAAGAACGGCATACAGAAATTTATATAGGATCATCTTTTCCAGTTTTAGTACGATGATCCGAAATTTTCAAGTTAAAATGAATTTATATTTTGCATAAATGTAAAATATACTTTCAATTCAATGCATGTTCATACGTCTGAGTCATACTATTATTCTATGTGTAAGATAAAATTTATTAACAAGAAAATTCAAGTATAATTAGAGTATTTTTGAACCCAATTATTAAGTTTTGATTGCATACGAAACAGTGCTAATAAAGAAAATCAACATTTATCTTATATTTTGTATCCAATACTTAATACAACCTACTTACTTAATAATTTAGCTATAGTATGCCGGCCTATTTAATTTTTATCAATTAAATTTAAGTTCAAGGTTAATTAAATTTACTATATTTTGAATGAGGAATGAAAAAAAAAACTTTAGTCAAAATTTGCTTTACCTGAGGTAATTTATTTTTGTTTTAGCCGTGCTCATTATCAGTTTTAGTAATTAACAAAGTTTGCCAGTTCTAAATGAATTCATTAGAAATTTTAAAGGTTTTGTCTCTTCTAAAGAGCAGAGACGAATTTAATAATCTAATAATGTCTTTCAACATGAAAACAACTTAAAAGGTATCTTATGTAAGCCCTTTGGTGAAACGTTAATTAGGGAATTGCTAAAATTATAAACGTTAAAGGTACAACACGGAAAAAAGAATCGCTGTGATTATAAAATGACTAATTTGCTACGGAGGAAAAAAAAAACAAAATATTTAAAATCGATATATAATCATGCACGTGCTTTGCTACACTGTTAAAAATAAATCTGTGAATTCCAGGTGAAATCACCGGCAGCAATAGCAGCCGAACTTTTACAGTTCCGTTAGTAGATTTTCCGTTGTGGTAAATACAAGAAGGGAAAACTCCGGTGTAAGAATCAGTAACTTTCCGTTACAAAGTTTGATTTATAATAGTAATAATTTAGTATAATTTTTAAAAATGATTTACCGATTAATCTTCAAAGAACTCGAAATCACCGAGGGATTTTAAGCTGCTATGTTATTTTACTTAATTGTTAATTTGGATAATTTAGTTCACGCCGTCCTCAGGATCGAACTCGAGACCTTCAGATTGCGGAACAAATTCTTACGAACTGAGTTAACGTTGCTGATGCTAAACGGTACAATGTATGTCTTTTATGAGTTAGTGGGAAAATCTGTTGTGCTTTTTAAAGATTTCCTTTCAAATATATTCCTTAGAATGTTTGTAAACGGATTATTTTAGACTGTTGCATAATACTTATTATTTTTTTTAAATAATTTTATTTTTTTTAAATAGTTTAAATTTAAAAAAATCACTGTTTAAAACCAGTTTTTTTTAATAATTTATTTTATTAACAATTTTTTTTACAAATACATATATATATATATATGTTGCGGCCAATACCCGGAGCCTGGCCAATTCTAGAACTGGCCGGCCAATACCCGAACTGGCCAAGCTTCCTGGCCAAAACCCGAAATACATGAAATGAATAGCGTATTTCGGGTTTTGGCCGGTCAATTCGCGAATTGGCCGGGAAGCCTTGACCAACATCCGAACTATGATGCATAGGTACCAATTTTTTTTTGTAATTAAAATAATGTAACATTAAAATGTAGAGTAAAAAAGCTTCCCATTGATTATATTGAAACGAAATTTTTTGTGTACCTAACTAAATTAACCAAAAATAGTACATAATTCCCTTTCAATATCGAAATTAATTGATAAACCAAATACGAAGACAATTACAAGTTAATCGGAAACTTTACTAGAGTAAGATCACGGACAGGCTGACGTCTAGACTATTTGAATTCATAGCCACTTTTAACTATGTTATAAAGTATTAAGCCGAGTGCCTACATCTATTTCGCGAATTGGCCAATCGCATCTGGCCAGTTCGCGAATTGGCCAATTGCATCTGGCCAATTCTAGAATTGGCCATTCAATTTTTAAACGTTGCCGGCCAATTCGGGAATTGGCCGGCCAGTTCTAGAATTGGCCAATTTCGGGTATTGGCTGCAACACATATATATATATAGAGAGAGAGAGAGAGAGAGAGAGAGAGAGATTTTTTGAAATAGTCGTACACTATTTATTTTTCGGCTAACAAATTAAAAGATTTTTAATAACAAAAAAAAAATGTAATTGAAAAGGAATTTTTTATGTTTCATTATTCCATGGCGCCAATGGGACTGGAACCCACAATCGGCGCTTGCAGGCGATTAGCGGTGTGGTGCCTTGACCACTCGGCCATGCAGCTCCCCACACAACCGAGTGTCTCCGTTTTTTGTTTTTATTTCCATCCGTTTCGTTATTTTCAGGAAATATGATGGAATTTTGTGATTTGTAACGGAAAATACCCTTTTGTTGTTAAAAGAGAGTTTTTCTGTGAAATTCAGAAAAAAAAATGTTCGTTAATTTCAGAATTTTTTTAACAGTGTATACATATAAACGAACACAATTTTCAATATTTAATTCTGTTCCTGTTCCATTACATAGACTTTTATATATGTGCCGGCTTTTAAAGATTGCTACCCTTTTCTCTAAAATTTCCGTATTTTTGTTCATTGGTTAAAATAACTTTTTTCGCAAAATTTGAATAACTATTTAAGGTTTATATTTGAAAATTACCACATCCAATTTAATTCATTACAATGTTTAACACTTTCATCAAATTGAAAGGGAACCGATCAATAACATCAGTAATCTAATAATGTCTTCCAACTTGAAAAGAAGTTAAAATATGTCTCTTGTAAAGTGCTTTGGTGAAATTTTATTAGTGAAACGTTAAAAACAGAAAACTAAGTGAGAGATATATAAAAATGGAAATGTTATTATGCTAAAAATGATTACACTTTATTAGTTAGTTTATGTAGGAGAAATATTTGTATCTTTAAAGAAAAAGTTTTGCGTTTGTACACCGAAGAAAAAATGAAACACTCAAAAATGACTACATTGATGTAATCATACTGAATTTAGTATGTTTAGATCAAATTGTTAACGTATATTTTAAATTATATACACTATTTTAAAATAATTATAAGAGCTCACAAATAGTGCTCTTGCTATAAAAATACACGATCTGTGTATTTTACTAAACATTTTTGCTATTAATCTTAACAAAAATCAATTGAACTTTTATTGTTAATAATTTGGAGCAAGAAATAATTGCTAGGAATGCAAGAAATAAATGCTGGGGGGGGGGGGAGGGACAGGAGATTCATAACATGAAAAAATTGTCAAAGGATGTCTAATCTTATGCCATAAAAAAGTTACAAATATATCCTCCAGAAAGGCAGATATAGGGAACGCGGGAAGTGATATAAATAATACGAAAGAGTGCTCAAAAATTATAAAATAATATTATTGCGTAATTTTTTTTAAACTGAAAATTTTTTGCCAAAATATTTTTGATATTATATTTATTAAACAGTTTCAACGAATGACAAATTTCAAGCACTAGCAACGTTCAAATAGTAAATTTAATTATTTAACAATTCCGAATTTCTGCTGTTGAAGGGCTGTTTTGCTAACATGCCCTTAATATTTACATAAATATTAATTTGTAGTCAACGCATTAATCTAAATAATTAATGAGCTGATAAGTTTGAATTAAAGTGAAAACTAAAAAATATGTATTAAAATGTATACAAATTTCTAAATAGTATACTTAAAAACAATATATTTAAAAATTATCAATGTTTTGTGTCGCTTCTGCGAACGTCATCAGGACAAAGTAGAATGATGTTAACGGCAAGTTAAAGAATTAAAACTAAAAACACATACATCCAAGAGTCACGGAGCATACTCTACTTGAGTGTCCTAATGACGTTTGCGCAAGCGATAGGAAATGTTGATAATCCTGATGACGTTAACGAAAACAATACGAAACGTTGATAAATAATAAATGTTTTTTTAATATATTGTTTTTAATTGTACTATTTAAGCAATTTGTATGTTTTTATACATACATTTTTAATATAATTTATGGTGCAATTATTCAATCCATAATTAAAGTGTAGATTGTGTGCTAGCATTTTCTTTTCAAATCTAAATGAATTTCAAACGAAAAATACAACGCCTTAATATTTTTAATTCCTGTTATTTTAAAATATATTTTCTAGTACATCATAAATATTTACATAAATATTGTTCGAAAGATAAAACTTAACTTTGACACTCAGTTAATTAAGTAATTTGGAAATAAATTATATTTAAAATGAATATTTAATGAGAAATTGTTGTTCCTTCATATGCATGTAAAAATGAGCAGCAAATTAAAATCACTTAGCTTTATAAATTTATAGAACCATTTTTCGCTTTTCACACATTTATCGATAAAATGAACCAAATTATAAACAACTTTCGATATTGTAAACATTAAAGTAATTTTCATTCAAAAGTTTAGAAGTGAATTAATTAAAATTGCACGTTATTACAATGGAAGAATTTTCTAAGAGATATTACCTCAAGCAATAATAATTTTATTGTAATAAAATAAAAGAAATGAATTTTCCTAGGAATAGTAATTTTTCGTGTTAATAAATAATGAATTGAGGTTATTTGTTAGAAGATGTACAAATAAAGTTTTCGGAACTGTAGTTTATTTAAAATTTTAATGCGAATAAGAAAGATAGTAATATTGATATGATATGATAATTACTATAACATGATATGAAATGTTAATAACACTTCGCAAAGTAGGGTGCCCCTATTACCCTTTAGCCCCATTTAACAAACACAAACTCTAGAAATCTGCTAATTTGAGCGGCTTTTAAAAAATTGCATTTTTTTAAAAATAGGTTTTTAATTACTATCCTTTGTTCGGGAAATTTTAACGTCTAATCATCTACTGTTAATCGTCCTTTGGCTATTTACAAGTTTTATTGAACGAGATCAGATTAACTATTAAATACACAGATTCATTTTCTCCTGATATTTTTTTAAGTTGGTATAAGAAAAAAATCAAGTAAATAATTGTAAATGAAATTGTTTAAATCTGAATAATATTTAAATGTTTAAATTTTTTCTTCTTTTTACTTTCTTCTATCTTCAATAGAAGAAAGTATTGTAATCGAAATTTTTTTCGACTTCCGGTTTTTGACGGATTTACACTTTTTAGGGGTCAGAGATTCCAAAAAACATGTTTTTACAAAATGTCTCTCTGTCCGTGTGTCTCTGTGTGTGTGTGTCTGTGTGTCTGTCTGTATGTCGCCATTCTACCATCAAAAAGTGTATAAAGTTATGCATGGAATTGAACCAATTTTTTGTGAATGTTTTTGGCTATGGTAAGCAGGACCTCCTTCAGTTTTGAAATATTCCGCCGGAAGGGGACGCTGCAATCGCGATTTTTGTGCCATTTTCAATATTGTACCGACCAAAAGTATATGAAGCTATGCATCGAATTGAACCAAATTTTTTGTGTGAGTGTATGACTACGGCTAGTTGCTCCTCCCTGAATTTGAAAAAAATCCGTTGAAAGAGGGCGCTGCAATCGCGATTTTTGTGCCATTTTTAATATTGTACCGACCAAAAGTATATGAAGTTATGCATCGAATTTAACTAAATTTTTTGTGTAAGTGTATGACTATGGATAGTTGGTCCTCCCTGAATTTGAAAATAATCCGTCGGAAGGGGGCGCTGCAATCGCGATTTTTGTGCCATTTTCACTATTGTACCGACCAAACGTACATGAAGTTATGCATCGAATTGAACCAAATTTTTTGCGTATATGTATGACTATGGCTAGTTGGTCCTTCCTGAATTTGAAAAACATCCGTCGGTAGGGGGCGCTGCAATCGCGATTTTTGTGCCATTTTCTATATTGTACTGATCAAAAGTATATGAAGTTATGCATCGAATTGTACGAAATTTTTTGTGTAAGTGTATGGCTATGGCTAGTTGGATCGCCCTGAATTTGGAAAAAATCCGCCAGAAGGGGGCGCTGCAATAGCAAATTTTATTTTTATGCCATTTTCAATATTGCACCACTTAAAAGTGTATGAAGTTAGTTCTAGAACTGAACAAAAATTTTTTGTATATGATTATTTTTTGGCAATGCGAGTAAGTCCTTCCTGAATTTTAAAAAAAATCTGCCTATCATTCTATTCTCCATCGGCTCATGCAGAGACAGAAATTCGATTTTACTCCGATTAATTGATTGAAACAGAAGTTTAAGACGAATGTCAAAGTTGGTATGGTATTGAATTAAAATTATTAAAACATTAAAAGGATTAACTATTTTTTTTTTTTAATATTGAAATGTACGTATGAGATAGTAGAAAGTTTTGGGATTGGTACAACCAACTAGTCTTAATATTCACATGAAAATAGAGTTTGTAGTTTGAAAAGAAGTACCATTTCTCCCGTCATAGAATTCACAACAGTAGATCAGTTTCAACTGATGTCACAACAGATGTGTTTATTATTTCCTCCTCAATTATGAATGAATGACTCACAATACAGGCGACAAATTGTCAATTATTGGTTGGATAAAGCTTGGTGGACTAATGGTCACATGGTTGAAACTGATTTATAGTTAAAAAATCATATCAAAATATGAAGTAAATATCGCGTCTAAGTATATATATAGAGAGAGAACCATTAGATAATACTACAAATCAACATCAATTACTATAAACTTTTTTTAATGCCAAACCATATCACACAGAGGAGCTGTTAGAATTAGAAATAAAATTGAAAATGTGGTATTTAGCTCGTTATCAAGGGCAATACTAAATAGCCACATTAATTGCGATTAATTTCTGAATGGAAATCAGGATATACCTAAAAATAATTTCCACATTGCCCTATTAATCGCAAATGAGAACTCATTTCAAAGAAAAATATCAAGAAAAATAACAGGAACACAATAGAATCATTAACATGTATATGTATATGTATATATATATATATTCATTTTATTTTAACTGTTTTACAGCATTACTTAGTTATTTAAATGTGGCATAATAAATTTTATTGCTGCTTTTAACGCATAATAATGAATTTATTTATTATTCTAAAGTATTTTTCTTCTTTTAGATACTTACAGGAAAATACAGTGTGTGCAGCAAATAATACCCTGATTTCAAAATTAATTTTCTCAAAAACAAAGATCGATAGAATTATGCGGTTAACGGTTTGTTTATTAGGTGAGCTATGAAAATCTTACACAGAAATTTCGAATGGTGAATATTTTGAGAAGATAGTGTTCTGATGGCAAAGAGTACTTGACATTTTTCTTGTTTTCGATTGCTTGTAGCGAACGAGGTTTTTGTCGTACAATGCCATATTTTAATGATTTTTTGGATTAAATATTTGAAATTTCAAAATTCCAAGAAATTAAGTTCGAAGAATCGTTAAAATATGGCACTGTACGCTGAAAAATTCGTTTTCTGCAAGCAATCTAAAGCAATAAAAATGTCAAGCCAAGTATTCTTTGCAATCAGAACACTATCGTCTCAAAATAACCACCGTTCGAAACTTCTGTGTAAGATATTTACAGCTTACCTAATAAAGAAACCGTTTACCGCATAATTCTATCGATCTTTGTTTTTGAGAAATTTAATTTTGAAATCAGGGTGTTATTTGCTGGACACCCTGTATTTTTATTTCCAAGAAAGAAATATTCTGATTTCCGCTGCAATAGAATTTGCAACAAAAATTTAGAAGATCATTTAGATATGTGAAATGTCTCACATAAATATATTTCTTAATTTAAGTTGTTTGGAACATTATTTTTTTGGCTATTTTACATCGGACGTATTTTTTCCATTCATGATAGTTAAGACACTTTACTGAATTCATTATTCTAATATTTCATTTATCTTTGAATATTTACATGTAAATTTCAAGTATTGTTTTATGGCGTAATTTTCAAAAGAAAAAAAAATTCCGTATTTTTTAAAATTCTCATTTGAAAGTTTTTTTTCTTTATGTGTGTGATAGACGCGTAAAAACATTTTTTTCAATTTGAAAAAAAATAATATTTTTGATCATTTGGCAACATTTTAAAGTAATAATATTATCTGAAAATATGCAAAGAACGTCTCTCAAAATGTTGAAAAATTGAATTTAAAATGGAAATGGATCCTTAAAAAATGAGCCAAATTATAATAATAAAAAAAAGAAATGCAGTCTATACGTTGGGAACTTTTAATGTATAAAACAGTCTATAAATGTTTAAATTCCTATGTTCAGTACTGCTCCAATAAAACATTTTTAATGGAACGATTTTGAAAAACTTTAATATTAAATGTCTCATAAAATAATTATTCCATTTCAAAACTGTCTGCACCAAAGTATTTATCGAACGTTTTTCTATAATACTAAAAATTTTCATAAATTTCTCTGCAATGTTCTTTTTTTAAATAATAGCAAAAAAATACATTAAGCTAGGCTATTAATATATGCATTAAGAGTTCATGGTGAAAATGTTGCTGCTAAAAATGTGAAAAAAAAGTCTTATTTGTTATTGAGAAGAGTAAATAAATAAATTAAAAATATGATTTTTCATGGCGTATTCAAACAGAAAAATTACATAAAAAGTGTTCCATGTAAGTGGCTTTATGAAACATTAATTGATATTTGTGTCAAGTGTAAAGTTGTGTAAATGTGTGTAAAGATAAGTATAAACTGTTAAACAGTAAAAATGTTTCTCCCTAAAAAGTATCGAATAGCTAATTTGCAAGTGCGAAAAGTAGATAAATAAATTTAGAATGAAATCTATAATGGTACATTTAAATATGAATATTACAGAAATATTGTCCGATGTAATCGATTTGGTGAAATAGTAATCAGAGTGTTTCTAAAAGTATAGAAAATTGTGCATTGTATATTTGAGAGTGAAATATATACTGCTAAATATGTCAAATTGCGATTTTGCTAATGAGGAAAGATTGAGGAGTAATTTTGGAACAGCAAATTTCAATAGCTATATGCTAATAAACAAAACCAACATTTATTGAACATTTTATATTCAACATTTAATACAACCTACTTACTTATTAGTTTACCTAGTACGTAGGCCTTTTTTCATTTTATCAATTCATTTATAATTAAATTTAATACAATTTGAATTAGGTATGAAAATAAAAGTTTAATGAAAAACTGTTTTACCTGAGGTTATTTTTGGTTTTGTTATATTTGTTTTGTTTTGTTTATTTAGTTTTATTTTTGTTTCAACCGTGCTCATTATCAGTTTTAGTAATTAACAAAGTTTGCTAGTTCTAAATGAATTCATTAGAAATTTTAAAGCTTTTATAGCTCCTAAAGAGCAGAGATGAATTTAACAATCTAATAATGTCTTTCAACATGAAAACAACTTATAAGATATCTTATGTAAGCCCTTAGGTGAAATGTTAATTAGAAAAGTGCTAAAACTATATACGTCAAGTGAATAACACGAAAAAAATAAACGCTATGGATGTTAAATGACTAATTTGCTACGAAGAAAAAAAAACAAAATATTTAAAATTGATGAGTAATCATTTACGCGCATTGCTATACATATAAACGAGCACAATTTTCGATATTTAATTCAGTTTCTATTCCATTACATAGACTTATTTATATATACCGGCTTTGAAAGATTGTTAACTTTTTCTCTAAAATTTTTGTATTTTTGTTCATTAGTTAGAGTAATTTTTTTTACAGAATTTGATTAACTAGTTAAGGTTTCTATTTCAAAATTACCATGTGCAATTTAATTCATTACAATGTTTAACACTTTCATCAACGTGAAATGCAACCGATCAATAACGTCAGTAATCCAATAATGTCTTCCAACTTGAAAAGAAGTTAAAATATGTCTCTTGTAAATTGCTTTGATGAAATTTTAATTAGTGAAACGTTAAGAACAGAAAACTATTGATAAATATATAAAAATGGAAATGTTATTATGCTAAAAATGATTGAACTTAATTAGTTAATGTCGAAGAAATATTTGTATCATAAAAGAAAACGTTTTGCGTTAGCACACTGAAAAAGAGAAATAGTCAAAATCGATGTACTCATACTGAATTGAGTATGTTTTTATTAAAAATGATCAGAATGCTTTCTCAGTTTTGAAACAACATATCTTATCAAACCCAAACTAATGATACTTTTCCCCTGTAATGGTTTGTTTCATTCGTGGTGTCATAAAAGATACTTGTTAATGGAAATATTAAATTGTACACACTATTTTGAAATATTTTAAAAGAGCTCGCAAACAGTGCTCTCGCCATAAAAATATTCGATTTGGGTGTTTTACTGATATTTTTTGCTATTTTTCTTGATAAAGAATCAATTGAACCTTTATTGCAAATAATTTTGAGTAAGAAATAAATGCTAAAAACTTTTTACTTTAATTTATAAATTAAAGTGGGCAGTTTATATCAATTTACATTCGAACACAACCATAGAATAAAAAATGAGTACATGTGTTTTTCAGTTTTGAGTACATTTTGCTTTGAGCTATTTTGAGTACGGGAAGTACTTAAAATTGAGTACTTTTTACCCAGTTCTGATAACCCATTTTTTCCCATTTTAACCCATTTTAACCCCACCCTCAGTTCTGATAACCATCTTGACGCTAAAGACAATTTAACTAATAAATGTCGCTTTTGAAAATTATTTTTCCATCTCCTAAATGTGGTAATTCAGTTCAGACCTAAACTAAACTAAATTTGTGGCTTTGCGTTTTATTAAAGTTAAAGGACTACAGTTTCCAACTCTGTTCCTAGATCCTCTGTCTCGATTTATTATACATGATAAGTTCTGGCGAGATAGTTTGCCCAACGCGGGACCATCAGTGTTTAGTTTGCAAGCAATCTTGCTACTCGTTTTATTGATCCAGAAAGGATAAAAGGCTGAGTGAACCTTGTGCATGTATGAGAACCAGTGCTACCTACACCAAGAGTTTCCAGTATCCAACTGATGCAGTTTATTTCATTTTGTTTGAATGATTTAAGTAAATTGTTCTGAAAGGTAAATATACTCAACAAAGAAAAAACCCGGCAGGGGAAGAATTGGGGGTGGGGGGAGGATATTCACTTTATGAAATTTTGGTAAAAAAGGCCATCCAATGATGTATCACAAGAGAGAGTTCAGATGATACATTTAATAGTATCTCCTGGTTTCATAATTGGGATGGGGAAGGATCAGAAGCTCATAATTTGAAAAAAAAAATTATGAAAGGCGTGTCCGATCTTTTACCTCATGAAAAAATCGGTGAAAAGTTACAAAAAAATACACCAGAAGGGCAGATAACAGGAACGAAGGACGTGAAGTTCATAATACGAAAAGTTGAATCTCCAAAGGAATTATTCAATGATATATTGCATGAGGTCATCGGAAATGTTTAGAATAGAACCGTCCCCAAATCAGATAAGAACTCTGTGCCTATTTATTGTATGCACTTATGGCACTGGCTTCCCACTGTCAAATAGAAAAATAATTTCTTTTAAATGGAGTTTGTTTCAATTTGTTTTACTGTTTTTCTACGACATCTAAAGTGCTTTTAAATGCATTCAAACTCAATTAAGAGAAAATTAAGCTCTGAGGGAGAGGAGGTGGAATTTAGTGAAAGGCTCGCATTATGAAAATGTGTTAAAAAGGGCTGTCCAATGTTGTATCACATCAAGAGGATCATAAAATCATAACAAAATATCGCACTGTGGCATGTCTTGGAGGGGGCAGTAATTTTATAACATGGAAAAGTGTTATATCATACAAAAAGGTTGAGAAAAAGTTACAAATATATCCTTCAGAAAGACAAATATAGGCAACGTGGGACTTGATGTGAATAATACGAAAGAATGCTCAAAGGATAGCGAAGTAATATCTATTGCATAAAAAAGTCGTTTTTTTTTAAATTGAACTTTCTTCGCCAAAATATTCGGAAATTATGCCAAATAAAAACTTTCAACAAATAATAAATTTCAAGTAATAGAAACTTTCAAATAGCAAATTTAATTATTTAACAAACCTTAATTTCTGCTGTTGAACATGTTTTTTATATTTTTGCTAACATGGCTTTAATATTTACATAAATAATAATTCGTAGATAACATATTAATTTTAAACCTCAATGAGCTGATAAATTTGAATTATACTAAACTTATTGAGACTAAAAAATATGTATGAAAATAAACACAAATTACTAAATAGTACACTCAAAAACAATACATTTAAAAATTATCAACGTTTCGTATCACTTCTGCGATCGTCATCAAGATAAAATAGAATGATGTTAAATGTAAGTTAAAGTTTCAAAACTATGAACACATATGTTCAACAATCTTGGAACATTCTTGACTTAAAATTTAATTCCTATTGTTTTAAAATAATAAATGTATTTTCTAGTACATCATAAATATTTACATAAATATTGTTTGAAAGATAAAACTTAATTTTAACACCCAGTTAATTGAGTAATTTCGAAATAAATTTAATTTAAAATGAATATTTAATGAGAAACTGTTATTCCTTTATGTGCATGTAAAATGGAGCAGAAAATTAAACACACTTAGCTTTAGAAATTTATAAAACCACTTTTCGCGTCTACGCACATTTATTGATAATAAGGTACCCTGGGGTAATAACGCCACGTTAAGGTTCTGCCAATTTTCACGGCTCAGTTTTAGATTGTATTTTTCAAACAAATATAAGATTTGATACAGCAACTCATTGACTATCTATATAAAAAAAATAATTTAACAGATATGTATTCATAAAATGTAATGGCGTGATTTCTTGACCAATGCTATTTGGCGTTATTACCCACCTATATGGGTAATAACGCCATGCAAACAAAACGATGAAATAAGATGGAATAATTGCATGTAGATTGTCCAATTCTAAAAATACAAAATCTACAAACTTAGAAATTGACAAATTGCATTCTAAGCTATAGAAAATATTAAATTTTTTGTGAAAGTGTAAGAAAAATAAAGGTGTGGTGTGGGGGGGGGGAGGATTAGGCAAAAGAATATCAGACCGTGTACTTCTTTTTGCTTAAAAAGGACCGCTTAAAAAAGAATTATTAGAAACATTGCACAGTTTTAACTGTGTTTATTTGAATCAGTATTTAGGATGTAGCTCGGCCACTGTAGGGAATCAACCAGGGTATTAATGCCAAGGATTGGCGTTATTACCCCGTTATAGTTATTGCGCTGCACATTTTAAATTACAAATTATCTCGAGAAAATATCCAAAATCTTCAACAACATTTTGAAAGTCCATGAAATGTACTACAAATTTATGTAATTAACAAAGTATTTCCGGATACAAAAAATAGTCTTCACATCAAAAAACGTATCTCACAAATTTTAGATCAACCGTTAATTTTAGTTGCTTGTAAAAACAATAAGACCTAAAAATGAAACAAAGTAACTTGAATCTGTTTTTTGCGATTTATATGACTCAAAACCGTTCTGTGCAGAGCACATGGGTGTCATTTACCAGATCATTTCATAATTATGCAAAATATTAGCTCTTGGCGTTATTACCCCGCCTGGCGTTATTACCCCAGGGTACCTTATACTAAATTGTAAATAACTTTCGATAATGTAAACATTAAAGTAATTTTCATTCAACAGTTTAGAAGCAATTTAATTAAAATTGCACGTTATTACAATGGGAAAATTTTGTAAAAGTTATTTCCTCAAGCAATACCAGCTTTTTTATAATGAAAGACAAGAAATTAATTTTCCTAGGGATAGCTATTTTGCGCGTTAATAAATATTGAATTGAAGTTAGGTTAGAAGATATAAAAATAACATTATCGGGACGGCAATTTACTTCAAATTTTAATGCAAATAAGAAAGATAATAATAATGATATGATGTGTTAATTAATATAACATGACTAGCCGACCCGACAGACGTTGTCCTGGCACCGACTCCAAATAATCAAATAAATGTACATAAATATAATAAAAGCGTTATTAATACTACGCTCTTAATTTAATTTCTTATTACAATTACGTAAGGAAATTATTTTTCGCTTTGCAGTAGTTTTTGAAGTCGGTTCAGTTTTTGATTGAAGAGTTTATTTTTCTCTTTTTAGTTAAACGTTAACGATTTTCTGAAGTCGGTTAATTAAAATTATAACACAGAAAAAACTTACTGCAAGTCATACACGTATGTCAGGAGTGGGGTTCGAACACACGACCTCCTTCTTCGAGAATCAGAGCTTAAATCATGCGCCTTAGATCGCTCGGCTATTCCATCCGCACTCTATTTGGTGAACTTATTCAACACTTTTAATTAGCGAAAAATCATTAACTATTAGTTTTTGCCTAATTACTAGAAAATTACTGAATCAATTTCGACGAAATGTGAATCCAAACCATTCTCGAATCCACTGGAACACACATACAAAATTTCATTAAAACCGGTCCAGTTGTTTAGGAAGAGTTCAGTGACAAACACACGCACAGAAGATTTATTTATATATATATATATATATATATATATATATATATATATACATATATATATATATTCCCTTTGATTAGGAAACTGCACGGTCTAATCAGCTGCTGTTGAACATGTACAAGTTCGATTAAACAAGATAAGTTGAACAACACAGACTCTTTGCCTCCTGATAATTTTTGAACGTTGGTATAAGGAAAACATTCAAGTAAATAATTTTAAATGAATTGTTTAAAATCTGATGTAATTTTCACAGTTTTTTACTTCTCTTTTTAATATCCACGTGAAAATAGTTATGTAGTTTGAAAATAAATATTATTTCTCCTACGAAATGAATATTTCCAACTGAGCGAAAAATTGCCCAGGCCGGGAATCGAACCCAGATACTTGGCTTACAAGGCCAATGCTTTACCTGTTAAGCTACCAGGGCGATAGCCGGCTGGGACTTTTCACTCAGATAACCTTATTGGTCATAACATCTGGTCTGTCATTTAGACAGCTCAACAGAATAGACCGCAGGTAATGGAAATCCATATTCTCGGATTCTCGGAGTTCCATATACTAATGGAACTCCATTTCGTATGATTACTTTATCAATCAGTTAGATTGTGTTGAAAATAATAGTATTATTTCTCATGTCTTAGAATTCACAACAATAGATCAATTTCAACTGACGTCACATCAGATGTGCTTATTATTTCCCCCTCAAATTTGGACAGTTATGATTGTTTGGCTTACAATACGGGTTATAAATTGTCAATTACTGGTTAGATAAAACTTAATGGAATAATGATCACATGGTGTAAACTGGTCTATAGTTAAAAAATGATATCAATATATGAAGTAAGTGTCGCTTCTAAGTATATGTATTCTTTTTATTTTAACTTATTTGCAGTATTACTTGGTTATTTTAAATGTGACTTAATTCCTTTTACTTGCTGCTTTTAACGCATATTGGTGAATTTATTTATAATTTAAAAGTTTTTCTCTTTTTTAGATATTTACGTGAAAATATTTTTATTAAAAAAAAGAAATATTCTTATTTCCTCTGCGCTAGAATTTGCAACAAAAGTTTAAAAGATCATTTAGTATTGTCAAATGCCTCACATAAATGTATTTTTAAATTTAAATTGTTTGCAACATTTTTTTTTTTGGCTATTTTAAATTCGGCGTATTTTTTCCATTTACGATAGTTAACGCATTTTATTGAATTCAATATTCTAATATTTTCTTTCTCTGTGAATATTTGCATGTAAATATTAAATATTGTTTTCTGACGTAATTTTCAATATTTTCGCTCTTTTTACGTATTTTTTGAAATTCTCAAATGAAAGTTTTTTCTTTATGTTTGCGATAGATGCGTAGAAATATTTTTTCAATTTGAAGGAAATAATATTTTTGATTATTTGGCAACGATTTAAAGTAATAATGGTTTCTAAAAATATACAAATAATTTCTCTCAAAATGTAGGAAATTTGCACGCAAAATGGAAATGATTTTTTAAAAAATGAGCCAAATAATTTTTTTAAATGCAGTCTGGAAACTGGGAACTTCTAATGCATAAAATAATCAAAAAATGTTTAAATTCCTATGTACAGTTTTTGCTCCTATAAAACAATTTTAATAGAACGATTTAGAGCAATTTTAATATTAAATAGCTAATAAAATAATTATTCGATTTCAAAACTGTCGGCATCAAAGTATTTATCAACATTTCTCTAAGTTTCTATGTGAATTTTTTTTTTAATAATAGCGAATAAATACACTCGGATTTTAAAAAAATGATTATCAGCGGCAGTGACAGCGTTAGTTGCTTTTTGTAGAGTATAGAGATTCCTTTTTAAAATTTTCCCTAAACTTTTTGATAATAGTATTATCTACTAAACTAAAAAACTTAACTCCTTGGCATTACAATCCATGAAGGATCAGCATTGATAGTCCTGATTTCTGAACCCTGGGATCCGAAGTGCTGTTCCACGATAAGTCCCGGTCAGCTGGTCAGCCTAACTCGAGAACCTCGCGGTGTAGTTCCCAATCAAGATTGGTACTTACGTCCTGTGGCGCCGCACCCAGATGCTCTGACCACTACGCCGCTGGGCTTCAATAGCATAGTCTACATTTTTTATATTTTTAAATTAGAGAAACAATTTTATATTTTGTTCAGTTCTACAACAATTGTTGAATAAAAATTTCACCAATATTCGATAGAATTATAAAGATTACAAATTTTGGAATTTAAATGTCAAACACAAAACTCCTAATCAAGAGAACGAGAATCATATTTGGAATAAAATTCTAAAAGGCTCAAGTGCCTTGAATTTATTGCTCAAAATACTACATTGTACTATGCAATTGATACATAAAGTCTGTCCATCTTTTGCTGTTTATGGAAACAGTTTAGAATTGTAGTGTTGAAAAATGATTGTGAAATTGTTGATACCACAGCAAACCTAATTTGAATCTTATCTTAATCAGCTATTGTTTACAGAACTGTAGGGTTTTTTGTTGGTAGAAGGATATATGGGCAATATTACGGCTATTTTTACATTTTCGCCTGTGTTTCAACGTTGGGCAATAATTAGTCAAAGGTAGCAGAATCATTTTGTTCTACTTAGATAAGTACTTAAATGCATTGATAAACAGATGTTAAGAAATGATGCATAAAAATAGAAATCAAACGAATTGCCTTTGGGAATAATTGTAATTTTCCGATTTTCTAAAATTTGAGATGGAAATAATATTTTATAATCTGTGAGGTGAACTGTCATTTAATAACTATGAATTTGAGATGTAAAATCGCATATAGCTTTATATTGTCTCATTTTACTTTATTAGACAATCTTTTTATATACGTATTCATTGATTAAAAAGTTTTCGACTTTATTAAACGTCTAAACTGTTCTAATTTATATAAAATATAAGTAATAATTATTATTTCTGTTAGTCTGTCAGTCTCTCTGTGTCTCTGTGACCCAAGGACTCCGCGGAGCACACTTTTCGAATCTCTGTTTTAAATTATTAGATTAATAGGCAATTACTAAAAAATCTGAAAATAAATCATAAAATGCGATTTACCTTAGTATATGTTATCATTCATATCATGCAGAAAGATATTAAAAGAAAGTGTCAAAATAGGTATGCTCTTAAATTTACTAATATTAAAATTTTTAGTTAAAAAAGAAAATAAATATAATTTAAATTTATATATTAAGAAAATATATATTAATATTAATTGCATTTAATGTCAATAAAGTAAATGGAACTGCAATTAATAATAATATGTTTCTTTTTTCATTATGTTTAATCGAAGAAACTGCTACTTCTCCTTTCATTTGTAATAATTATTGGCTTGCTCATTTTCAAAATGAAATCATGTGATAAAAAGTTAATTAAATCCAATTGATTTTTTAAATCATCAGATTTTCAAACATTCACCTTTTATATAAACATTTTAATAACAATTTTAATTTTTCTTAAGAAAGGTGTTATAGTAAAAATAAAATACATTGACATGTTTCGGAACCGTTAAATAAGTTCCATAGTCATAATATAAATAAAACAAAATTTCAAAATATTTCTCGGTCAATACAAATGACACGCGACAATGAGATATAAATAACAAAAAACACGTGTCTATTGCAAAAAATTAAATTAAAATATAGACCATGATCTAAAACTTAGCTAAAAAAAAAAAATTCAAGCTATTTCATGGTCAATACAAATGACACGCGACATTTGTATTGACTCCATCATAAACTCCAGCAAGATTATGAAATACCTTATATTACTGAAAATGGTGACTTAAATTATTACATAGGCATGACTGGGAGAAAGTTTGGAATTAGAAAAGGGGAGCACGAATTTGATATTAAATTTGGACGTACTAACACTGCCTTATCAAGAACATATTTAAATGAGGAGATAAAAATATTATTTAATCAAAGTAAATTATATTTCATATCTAATTGTAATCGTAAATCTATTATAAGAGAGTCCATTGAAATTTATACGCGTAATAATCTGGTTTGCAATGATACCGTTTCTTGTATTATTCCTAAGTTATGGTTAGAATTAATGAATAAATTCCTCGTGAGGGCTTGAATGGGATGAACCAGGTTGGAATTTCTTTTAGATCAGGGTCTATTTTTATTTTAATTTTTACAATAGCGCGCGTGTTTTTTGGTGTTTTTTATATCTCTTTGTCGCGTGTCATTTGTATTGACCGTGAAATAGTTTGGAATTTTTATTTTTAGTTAAGTTTTAGATCATGGTCTATATTTTAATTTAATTTTTTGCAATAGAGAGCGTGTTTTTTGTTATTTATATCTCAATGTCGCGTGTCATTTGTATTGACCGAGAAATATTTTGAAATTTTGTTTTATTTATATTATGACTATGGAACTTATTTAACGGTTCCGAAACATTTCAATGTATTTTATTTTTACTATAACACCTTTCTTAAGAAAAATTAAAATTGTTATTAAAATGAAATCATGTGTTTTTATAAATAAACAATTATATACTAAATTATTCTTTGATGAAGACCTTGGATAGGGCTTGAAAGTACTAAGATATTTTAAATAAAATGTATATTTTTAACTAATAGCATCTCTTAAATTATTTTAATCGCTTTTTAAATAAAACAGTTAGCGTTTTAAAGTACATATTACAAAATTTAACGTTTATATTATTCATATAAATTAGTATTGCAAAAAAATGAAATAAATAAATATTAATAAATAAATAAACATTTATGGAAAACATGCTTAATAATTATCATTCTATCAAAATATTTTAATCTTTTTGTTAAAAAAATGGTTATAAAATCAATCAAATCGATTTTTTTCTTAAGAAAATTGCTTTTTTACCAAACAAGATTTTTATTTGTACAAGTGTGCTGATCAATACACTGTTCTTAAGCATTTAATTTATTCTCCATATAAAAAGTGCATTAGTGCGATTTATGAATGTATAATAAAGGTTAGCATACGCTTTTGAAAGGAAATATGAAAGCAATAATACAGATAATCGATATTTTTTCTTTCTATAAAGATATGTGATGAATAAAAAATAAAAAGCCTGTTAATTAAAACTTTGAATATTATAAAAATATTTTTAAGTAATACGAATAAGAAAAAAATTACATAATTTTTTGTACTTAAAATTGCAGTTTTTCCTAATAATTAAATTGCAATCTGATACTTTATTATGCTTTTTAAATTATTTTTCAAATGATGGTAATTTTTTTAGTAAAAATATAAAAATTCTGTCACTTTGAGGAAAATTTTGGAAAAAGATATTTTCAAACTATGATAATGCAAAATTAAAGCATTGATATATTTAAAAATTCTTCCAGAAATATTAATATTCTAATGGATTTTTTTATTATTAGGAAAAGAAATTATTGAGTTTATGATTTTTAAAGAGATCGATTTTTTCTAGGGATTTCTTTGTACAATAAATTTCAAAATAAAGTTTTAAAATTATATTTAAAGATACACTATTTCTTTAAATATATAATAACATAGAAAAAACTAATGTAGTAGATTTAGTTTTTGCTTTTCTGTGTTTGAAATCTGTTTTAAAGTTCACAACATTAAGTTTCGAAGATAATGATGGAATAAAGAAGACGGAGAAAACAAGTTTAGTATATGTAGCTGGAAAAAATTATAATTCAAACTTTTTGAAATCCAGAAAAATCTCCAAAATTTTTAAGAAATTTTTAAGGGACTTGAAAAAAGGAACTTTTGTTTTAAATAAATATTTTTAAATTGATTATACCTGCAGAAAATAAACTGTTACTCTCTAATCTAGCTTAGTTCAGCCAACTTAAAAATAATTCTTATCAAATCCACGACGAATGGTAAACATGCCCGGTATGTTGATGGAAAACCTTCCTTTTTGCTATATTTGAACTTTTAGACAATCTGTTTGAACATAAATTTAATTTATTTGGAAAACAAACCCTCAATTGTATGAAGAAAGAAACCGTTTTATAGTATATGTAACGCCAGAACAATAAATTAAACACTAGTACTTTTTTATGTTATAATAAAGGTCTAAATTATACTCATCGTTGATAAAATGTAAAAAAAGAGCTCTACTGACTAAGTGACTGTAAATACTAAAATATAATTTTGTAAATATTGTGTACAATAATTCCTTCTTATCCTGTTCACCCGCTGAAATGATCTAGCTCCTAATTTTAAAAATAAAGCAAGTTGGAAAACCTGCCCCATTTGAAAATGTGCCCCGGTCTCCCCTGAGCAGTAAATGCTTTTCCTGTTGTGTCCTTAACTGAACTTTCCAACTCTACTTACACCATGATGAAGCTGATAGAAAAACTTAACTGTATAACTAGCAAAAGCCGTGATTTGTTTGAATTCGCGAAATTTTAAAGTAGCAATATATTTTTATATTATTTTTGCCTCTTTATTGAGAAAAAACATTATTTTATATTTTGGCGAATTTTAATTCTAGAAAAGTAAATTCAACAAAATAACTATGAATTTCCTAGTAATTTTTTATTCATGACAACAATTAATTATAGATTTATTTTACATTTCTTTTGTTGCCACTTTATAATAATACACACACACACACATATATATGTATATATATATATACAATTCTTTTAAAATGTGTAATTATCGTCTGAGTAAATGATTTCATAGAATTGTGTATTTTAATTATTAACACTAAAAAATACTTTTATTATTGAATTTACTTTCAATTTCATAAACACTTTGCTTTATATTTTGTAAAAATTATGTATTTTTAAAAATTTCATATTACAAAAATACATTTTAATTTTTTAATTAATCATGTTTTTGTCTATAATTACTAACTTTTTTTCCTAAAAAAAACGTGTTTCATATTTTATTTGCAAAAATGCGTCCCTAATGGAAAACAATGCAGAATAAATTAATTAAAATTATAATTTCTTTAGAATATTTTGTAAAAAAAAAAAAAAAAAAAAAAAAAAAAAAAAAAAAAAAAATAATAATAATAATAATAATAATAATAATAATAATAATAATAATAATAATATTCTGCAAATCTACAGATCATAATTTATTTTTATGTTTAATTGCAAGCCAAAATACTGAATATTTTTTGGGGGTAAACTGTACTACAAAATGTAATTTGTGTAGTCTAATAGAGGATTCGCTTCGCTCATATCTCAATATACATATATTAATTGTATATTTCTAATGGCAGTTGAGACTGCGTTACCTGAAATGAAATAAACTCATTATTATTATTTCATCTCGAGAGCTCATGCAGTATGCGACATCTTTTTTCTTCAGCTAATTCTATTTATAGTCATAATGTAAATTTCATTATTGCATTACATCATGGAACTATTGTAAAACTAAATTGTTCTTCCAACTACAGGTCAACTGACTTTAACACATATTTCACCAACTGCATTCTGATATTGTAAATAAGCTTAATATGCAATTAACGATATAAGCTGTAGAGAACATTTGATTGCTTTGTAATTAGAACGTTTTACATCTGCACCAGTTCTATCGCAGAGTATCAAAGCCTGATCTTATACAGTTAAATATCGGTAGCTTTTGGTTCTCAAGCGTCTCTCAACCATTTCTGTAGAAAACACGAGCCTTTAATTCCGAAATTGGCTCAGTCCAAACTTTTATGTATTATATAGAAAAATGGACAAATCTATACTCTTTAATAGTCAAATATAGAAAAACCTCTTTAGAGGATAAACCGCATTAAACAGATTCCCGCATCGAGTCTGGTTGTTCTAAATTTTTTTAGCACATGTTCGAATCTACACCACTTCCTCCAGTTACAGCCAGATTGCTGAGCTCGGTTTAGCCAATTTGGGATTAACGGCTTGTGTAGAAAATGATTGATTGACTATATTATAGATTTACAACTGGTCAGAAAAGAGATGTTCTTTATTAGCGATGGAGTAATGGTGTTGTAAAATTTTAAGGATTTTTAACCGTGTATATTCTCGACCATGTTATTTTAAAATTCTACATGATAGTATTTTCATGTATTTTGCGAATGTTATGAAAATTACTCAGTTTTTGTTATTTACATAAACTTATGGATTACACGTCATAAATCAAGTGGAATTGAATAATCGACGGTTGATACGGGAAAACCTAAAATTTAAGGTAAGATCTCATGTTAATTCTTTCTCAGTATTGATTATCTGCGCATTAAGAAAAAAAAATCAGTTTTGTTTTCACGACGATCAACGAGAGGATCAGTCCGAACTTCACGTTCTTTAAAGTTGGCAAAATTTAATAATAGACACCCCATAGTGTGATTACCGGCATACAAGTACATTTCGGTGTTTCTGTAATTAATCAGGATGAAACTAAATACTATCTTTAGATTAATTTTAAATTTGTAAATTAATTATAACAGAAGTAATTTATTCCATTTTTCAATATTGGGTGAAAAAAGTCCGGGCCAGGATTCGAATCAGGGATGTATTGGCTGAAGCCGCCAATGCTCTGCCAACTGAGCTATCCCAGACTTTGGGACTATTGGGAAGACTATTATAAAGACTATTGGGAGGATATACTAACATTGGGAGGACTATTTCACCCGGATTGGGTGAAATAGTCCTCCAGTGTTCGTGTCCGGCATAGCTCAGTTGGCAGAGTATTGGCGGCTTCAGCCAATACATCCCTGGTTCGAATCCTGGCCCGGACTTTTTTCACCCAATATTGAAAATGGAATAAATTACTTCTGTTATAAATACTATCGTGTTACTTCTGTTACAACTTCAAACATTTTAAAATACGTCATTGATTTACCCTTAACACAGCTGGAGATTCATGAACATAAAATGCTTAAATCACGGCTTATTTCCGATTTTTTCCATTCGGTAGAGAGAAAAATTCAATTTTAAATCTGGAAGTAGATTTAGATAAAGACAAAATTATCAATTTATAACGCAAGAGGAACCAACTTGTAAGGCAACAATCTCGCCGAAGATTTTTTCAAAACTTAGTGGTTACATTGTTTATCGAGTTAGACACAAGCTATTCTTTCACGAGATTAAAAAAAAATATTGTGTTTCGCATAGTCGACTATTTTTTTGAATAAATAAAGATACTTATCAACTTATATGATACCACGTGTGAAAGTCCGCTTAGTTGAAATAGTATAAAATTTTAAATGTGTTTGCAAAAAAAAGTCTAATCAGAAGAATTATTCATTATTTTATATTTCTTAAACAAATAATTTTAAAAGTGTTATGTTTCGAGCGTTCCAATAAATAATGGCTTTATAAATTAGGCGTAAGTAAAAATCATAGTCAAATTTTTATCTAATCAGGGAAATTATTCATTATTTTATACTCCTTAAATGAACTATTTACAGTAACACATTTTAATTGTATAAAAATTTTGTATTTCTTTAAATTCAGTACATAATTGAATCAAAAAAATTATTTGAATTGAATTAAAAAATCAATTTATTACATTTTTTTAAATGTTTAAAATGATAATTTTAAATAGACAAAAACATGAATGATAAGAACATAAAAATAAGCATATTCTAAATTTCTTGATCATATATTTTAGGCGTTATCTTAAAAAAAAAAAAAAAAAAAAAAAAAAAAAAAAACAATTATGATCATCGTTAAAATTAACTGGCGATTACTCTGTTCCCATTACATTAATTTGTTTTATGTAACAGCAGACATGCAAATAGATGCTATTTAAAAATTTTAACACAATGCCAGAAAAACAGTAATAAAATTATATCTTGCTGTTTTAATTATTACTACTTTAAATAGCAGATGATTATAGGATTGGGGAAGTTTTTTTTTTTTCTTACATTGTGAAAGTAGGATAATGTCGTTTTTAAATGAATAACGAATGTTTTAAATTAACTTTTTACAGTAATACGCTTTATTTGTAAACATTTACTTAAAAAAATATTACATTTCAAGAGATTCAATGTATAATGATTTGATAAAATATTTATTTTATTTTTTTAAGTGTTGAAAATGAAAATTTTAAACAGACAAAAACATGAATGATAAGAACATAAAAATAAGCGTATTGTAAATTTCTTGATGATATATGTTCACCATTACCTTTAAAAAAACATTTATGATCATCGTTAAAATTAACTGGAGAGTTAAAATTATCGTTAAAATTAACTTCCCATTACATTCATTCGTTTTATTTAATTGCTGACATATAAATAAACGCTATTTAAAAATTTTAACACAATGCAAGGAAAAAAAAAAAAAGGAAGAAAATTATATTTTGCTGTTTTAATCATTACTACTTTAAATAACAAACGTATATAGAATTGAGATTCTTTTTCCTCACATAGTGAAAGTAAGATAATGCTATTTTTAAAACAATAAAGATTATTTGTATATTAATGTATTTTCAAGAACAAAAATGTTTTTTTTTTTTCATTTTTCAAAGTTTATTCTAAATAATTTACAAAGTAGCTTCACTATTGAAATTAACGAATCTGCTATAGATTTGTTTTTAAAATAAACTTGTTTTGAGGGAATTGTTATTTAAATGCTTATTATGCATCCCTTATTAACATACGAATGCGTACACACACACACACACACACATATATATATATATATATATATATATATATATAAATACTTTTATAAATACATCCAAAGTTATTCAGACAATACCAATAAAAGAACCAATGAAACCAGTATTTTTACATTCATATTATTAAAAACAGTTGAAGTTTGAAGAGAAATAGAAGGCAGATTACCAAATTACTAAGAAATATGTGGATAAATGGACATTATATAACCAGAGTAATTCATATATTACCATACAATAAACCAATGAAACCAATATTTTTACAATCATCTTATTGAAAACAGTTGAAGTTTGAAGTGAAATAGAAGGCAGATTACTAAAATAGTGAAAAATAAATGGATAAAAAGGCAGTAGAAGGCTTTTCCATTAAACTACGTCATCAGGGGTGTATAGTTTAACAAAAAAGCAAAAACATCCAACCAGTTTCTGTTATGAGTCGTGCTGAAAGCTAAGAATTCGACTCACAATACACCCGACTGGCTGGAAGCTATTCAGATGACAAATTAGTAGAAAGATACACATAGAAGAAAATAAAATCAATATGACAAAATAACAATAATAAATTATTCCATAAAAAAAGATATATATACTAAGATATTTACCATTACCCATATCCTAGCAAGATTTGTAGTGCAATCAGATACAAACTACATGTGACTTACTAACTGTCACGGTTATGGTCATAGTATAAATCACATAGATAATAAAATAAAGTTGTAACAATAATTATAAAAATTAGTAAAACATATATTATACTATATAATTCATAATATATTTAGAAAAAAATAGATGCTACTATTAGAAATTATTTTTAATCAATTATTAATATTACTATATTAATTAATTAACTAGAATATATTACTACAACTTCTAGCGGAAAATTATTTTAGTGCTGCCATCTAAAGGATTAATATATTAATTAAATTATATGCTTATGGTGCTGCCCTCTATTATAGGAAAAAAATAAATTATTTATTAGCTAAGAATTTCCAAGAATAATTTCTATTCTATTATTTTACAAATAATTTCTTTAAGACAAATACAATAGACAACCACAGCTTATCTCAATAACTTGATCATTTTTAAGTTATGCATATTAGTTTTTAGGTAAACATAAACTTTAATACTATGTGTAAAGTTTTTTTTTTTAATTAAATATATAATAATTAACCATTGCATATTATCCAGACAACACCGCCCTCCTCCATAATGTATATATATATATATATATATATATACCGGGTGTCCCAAAAATGACTGATGGATTTTAAAATTCAATAACTTGCAAACGGTGACAGCTATTTAAAAAATTTTTGCAGGAAGGTTATGTATAATGTCAGGAGATTTTTTACCGTAATTTTTTATTTTAGTTCGCATATCAAACAATAGGTGGCGCTGATGGCAATTAAAGGCTAGGTTCTCAATGCTGAGTGAAGCGTTGACCTGGCCTTCAATCACCGTCAGCGCCACCTATTGTTTGACATGCGAACTAAAATAAAATATTACGGTAAAAAAACTCCTGACATTGCACAAAACCCTTCTGCAAAAAAATTTTTAAATAGCTGTCACCCTTTGCAAGTTATTGAATTTTAAAATCCATCAGTCATTTTTGGGACACCCGGTATATACACATATATATGCGGGATGTTGGAAAAAAATGCAGAAATTTAAAGTTGAATTCTAAAATTATTATGATAAATAAAAATATTAAAAAGATGGAATATTTTCTATTATATAGTTTGTAAATTTTGTGTATAATAATCGGTTTCAATGATTGTACTTAAACCGATTCTAAACGAATCTAGTGTAATCGATTTTTTGTATATCTCTGTAAATGAATAAAAATAATGTTATAAATGCACAGATCTAATGTGTCTTAATGAAGTTCAGTGATTTATATCATTTTCAACATATTTGAAGCACTGTACTGTCATTGATATTCTTTGCAAATGATTTTTATCGATATATCTTCATGTAATGAAAAATTTTTGAGTGTCTCTGTAAGTTAACTATTAGGGCTACATTTTCATAAAAAATAACAAACGTGCTTTGATGACCCTTAATAATCATGTCATAGCCAAACTTTTATCTAATCGGGTACATTATTCATTATTTTATAACTCTTAAATTATCTATTTACAGTAACACGTTTTAATTGTAAATAATTATTTACAAAAAAAGAAAGATAGAAACAATATATGTACATATATATTTATTTTTTTTTCTTGAGATCTAAAACATAGTAATTTTTTTTAAAAAAAGAATATTTATTACATTTTTGTAAATGTTCAAAGTGATAATTTCAAATAAACAAAAACATGAAAGATAAGAACATAAAAATAAGTGCATTCTAAATTTCTTCAAAATATATGTTCGCCATTATCTTAAAAATAATAATAAAAAAAATAAATAAATAAAATATTAACGATCATCGTTAAAATGAACTAGTGAGCACTGTGTTTCCCCTACATTCATTTGTTTTATCTAATTGCTGACATGCAAACAGACGCTTTTTAAAAAAATTAACTTAATATAAGTTTTAAAAAGGGAAGATAATTATAACTTGCTATTTTAATTATTACTACGTTAAATAACAAATGTACATAGGATTGGGTAAGTTCTTTTTTCTTAGATTGTGAAAGCAGAATAATGCTGTTTTTAAATGAATAACGATTATTTACAGACTTATTTCTTTTCAAGAACATTTTTTTTAAATTTATTATAAAATATATTTCAAGTAGTTTCACTAATACAATTAACGAATCTGCAATAGATATGTATATAGTAAAAACTCCTTTTGGGGAATTGTTATGCACAGTAAGTATACATTGTTAGCAACTCCATCAGAGGTCGAAGGTTCTGGTCTCAAAATTGATAGACGGGAAGTGCTAGGTTAAAACACTATCACGCCCGTTGGTTTAAGTGTTCGGAGTTTTCTGTGGTTTCTACAAATCTTGGATTTCTTTGAGTAAACTCAAATTAGGTTCTCTTAGAAAGCCTTCCAATGAGGGCACTTCGTCCCTGGGACTGTGTCCCTTGTGTTGATAATTGACTTTCATAAACACAACTAACCAATCATTATTAGAATAACAAATACGTACATTTATACACAGGATGCCAGAGAAAAAATGCATATATTTAAAATTCAATTATCTATTTATTCAAATAAATGTAAAGATGAAAACGATGAAATCTTTGTTTGTATAGTTTATAAATTTCGTATAAAGTGATTTTTAGGAATGTATCACATTTCCGTCAATAATTGGCCCTGTATTTTCTCCAACTATATGCAGGCTTAAATAAACTTCAAATTTTTTCGCTTCCAAACTGCACACTCTTTCAGAAGTTAAAAACAAAAAATATTTTAATTTGTTTTAGTATTGAAATTCTCTACAAATTATAAAAGCGATGTACAAAGAAGATCAAAAATCTTTGTCACATTCTATGAAACAAGTGAAAATGAAGTAATTAGCCTACAAAATTCTGTTAGGACGAAAATGCTTCATATAAACAAAAGTCTTTTTTCTGCTAAAAATACTAGTACCCATAACTAACCCCAGAGGGCATTACATCTGAAAGCTGAAAAAACAGCTGAAAAAATGCTGCTAACTCTTAATAATAGTAAGTATTTAATCAGAGATAACGCAAAAATATAGCATTCTACAGAAACAATTACTCGAAGCAGCACACAAATTTAATTAAAATAAAGTTTGTATGAATCACGTAAAAATAAACGATAGTTTAAATTAGAATTCATATTTACAAAACCCAGTAAAAATATTGTTAAAAATATCCATTTGTGAAAAATTTTATACAATAATAATACTAATTATTACAATGACCAAAAGAAAAAAAAAACGCAATATATATATATATTTTTTTTTTTTTTTTTTTTTCACAGCGTCAAAATTAAGATTTGTATTTTTTGTTAATTATATAATGAATATTTTAATCAAACTTTTAATACGTTTTATCGGGTTAAGGTATACAAGTAAGATTTACCCTCAATTCGCTGTTTTTGTGATAATTTCTAATTTTATTTTTATTATTTTAAATTAAATTTCAGACATATAATTTCAAAAAGCGTTGCTTTTGGTTCAGCAATAATTATAAAAAAGTTATAGCTCAAAATATAAAGTGGAAATAAAATTTCTGAAATCAGAAGTAATTACTTCTATAGCCACAGAGAGGTAAACAATATATTTTAATGCACAAATATATATTATACAATACATGCACAAAGATATAAGCACCTAAAAAATAGGGTTGATTTTAAAGTTGAAAAATTCATATATAATTTTTTGTATTACATTAAAATCTTTATTTGCGTTTTCTTGAAAAGCGCATTATATTTAAAAAGTTTTTAAGATATTTGAATAAAGTTTTCCAGCGAGGTTCTGCTCATCTATGGATATGTTATGATGCAAAATAAACCTTGTAAGTATGTATTAATAAATTTAAGAGTTAATTTTATTGAGAAATACACTTTTAAAAGAAATTCTATTTCTTATAAATGATATTCTTATTCATAATTACTCCAATTTCCTCTTCATGATACATACAAATTTTGATTTAAGATGTTTCAATTTTTTTGTTTATTTAATTATTTTTTGTATCCTAGAAATACGAACGGGCAAATCCGGTATTTGCAGCCGACCTCGAATCTAAATAATAATTTATAAAGTACCCACATAGCACACATTCATCTATAAGTCATCTAGAAGCTGTAAATACAAGACGGCCAAAACATCTGTAGGTTATCAAAAAATATCCACGATACTCTCTTTTTACGTCTATTAGAAATAACATGTGTGATCTCTCTGAGTTCCTCCAGACATAGATTATATCCAGATAGTCTACAAGACTACATCTATAAGATCTCCAAGCAAGAGTATTTTTTCCATAAGAGATGCATAATGCGTGTTATTCGCAAATCCATTGGATGCAGTCTTGAGTATTTCCTAAAGACATGGAGTAAAGGATTTCCTTTAGATGTTAAAAGAGTGAAAGCCACAGATCGTCTGTTGCAGGTCACAGACGTCTGATAGAAATCTAAATTGGAATGTGAGATCGACGTCTGTTTATTTACTGATATGCACATCTAAATAACATTATGGAGATTATAGACGTATTCATACTATAAGTCGACGTCTTATAGATAACGTGTGTTGTGTGGGTATTTACTGTTTTTTTATCATCTCTATCTTAAAAAAATTCAAATTAAAAATACAAAATTTCATCTTTAAATGATTTCACACTGTAAAAAAGATCTGTAACCTTAATAATATAAATTTACCGAAATCTGTTATGCTTACTAAAATTTTATATGTACACTGTACAAGAAAATGATGTCAGTCTTACAAAACTTGTAAGCAAAACTAGAGACATCTGTAACTTTACAAAAGAATTACAATTTTGGCAATTTCGACTAAAATTTTATCTGTAATCGTTGCTTAAATAATTCTGGGAATGCGATTTTCTAAAATAATTCTTGGTAACCTTAAACATGTTTTGATTCAAAGTGCGAATCTGTATCTATTACATGAATTTTTATTGTTGCCATTGCATAAAAAGTTCTTGGAATATAATTCTCCTAGAAATATTTTTTGTAATTTTCCAAATTTTATTTACAGTGCAGTAGTCTGTGACTCTGTCTATATGGGACATCAATTTTGTGGGCATTGTACCGCAACAACTAATGCACAGAATTTAATAAACATTTACAGTCCTCGATATAAATTGATGATGATTAGTTTTTGGTTTAAATCGCTCACCTAGCGGCACTGCCTTTCGGCATATTTTTACAGTCTTTGCTATAGCTCTATCTTTATAACTAATGCACGGATTTCCACCAAACTTCAGATTCAGTTAATTATTGGCATGCTTTGATGTTGTTTACAGTTTTCTGTAAACCGAGCTGCAGATAGTGCTGCTATGCTGCATTTTCACTATCTCTACAGTAGCTGTATCTTAAGAATTAATGCGCTGATTTTCATCAAAATTTAGGTTCAGTAAATACGTCATATGAATTAGTACTGATCATGTTTTGATGTCAATTGCCCAGCATGTAGCATTGCTATGCTAAATTTTTCCGATTCCTGATATAATTTTATCTCAAAAATTAATGTACGAATTTGTTCATCAAACTTCGGATTCAGGTACAGCTTGACAAATATTATTACTTTTCGTGTTTTGGTATAAATCGCATAATAATTAGCCCTTTTATGCGCATTTTTCGCAATAACCGTAAAAGTACTTTTCAATAAAGAATGTACGGAATTCATGCTTTTAGAATCCTCACGATGAGCGGAGATTGTCATTTAATTTTGACATTGTTATAGCAATTTTCGATTAGCGTTGAAGTATTAATTTTCGGTGAAATATTTCCATATCCTATTATTTAAGGGATTGTGTCAGCATTGAACTTATATCTATCCTATTATTGAACTTATATCATATCTACACTGTAAAAAAAATTTCAAGAGGTTACTAAAATTTTTTTAGTAAATTTGTATTCCACAGAATTTTTTAGTAACCATTACAAACTTTTTTTTTTTGCAAGTGAAACAAACATTTCTTTTGTAAACTGAACAAAAGAATTTTTTGTATAACTGAAAAATTTTTAGTATGAGCCACCAAGCAAATTTTAGTAATAGCTCCAAAATTATTTTTAATAACCATTACGTGCGCCCGAAGGGCAGGAGCTTCCGTCGAGCTGCATCCAGACTTCTGAAGAGGAAGATTTTCGGCAAAACCGAAATAGATGGCAGCACGAAACACTGCTACCTGCTCCGACAGGATTTTCATAATCCCTTTATTAACGAGTACTTACACTACATACATTCGGGGCGTAGGCCAGTATCGAACCTGGGACCTTTTGGCCTAGAGTCCGTTACTATAACCACTATGCTATCAAGGTCACACGAAGTGACTTTTTGTAATAGCTATTAGAAATATAAAACTATTAACTGTATTCGTTGCTAACTTTTTTCTAGTAATTCTTACAGATTTTCTTGTAACCGACTAAGATTACTAAAATTTTTTTAGTAATTACAAGGATCACTAAAGTTTTTTTAGTAGATCGACCTTTTTTTTTACAGTGTGGACTTTAGTGTTTTAAAATAAACAGTTCAAATTGTCATGAATTAAATTTTCTTTCGCTATTCAAATTTCTTTTCTTTTAATTTTGAGCTAAATACGAAAAACAAACTAAAAATTTCCACCTAGATTTATAGAAAAATACTTTCTATTTTCGAGGTAGTACGTGTTTGATGGGAAGGTGAAGCAAAATGTATTGATATTACGCTGTGTGTAGTACAACTTTAAAAGATGCAAAAGAAAGGACTTGATAAACTCATTTCTGGATGTTTTGTACGAAGAAATTAAGAGTATTTTTTTTATTATTATTAATTAATCTACTAAAATTAGAACTGTCAAAACTATACGTTTCCTTCTATTTAATACAAAAAGTGCGAAAATATTGTTGTTTATTCAATAGACACATATGACTGATCATCAGTTGTACTTGAATAACGTTGCGAAGATTCGAACGCGGCCTCCTTATTTATACTTGCCTAGGGTCCTATTTAGTCATGATTGGTGACTGTAAAATAGGCAAAACTGAAAAATCAAATCTATGAACTTGCATATTTTGATTTCATTGGCCCGTGAAATTACTTATTAATATTTCTACAAATCAATCAGTTATAAACATGCAAACTATTATTTTTTTGTTTGTTTTGCTTGCTTCGTGTACCGATTTGTGACGTCTAACAAAACATCTGAACGTTTTCTCCTTTAACTTAGTAGACGTTGGTTAGAGCTGATGCGTCAAAAAAATGGGCAAAAAAACGAAACAGAAGAGCGGTATAGTAACCAAAAAAATTCTTTTAATTATTCAGAGTAGTTCAGAAGTAAATAAAAAAAAAATGTCATGACAGCTAGAGACGAGCCGAATAAACAGATTTCCTATAAGAATGTGCGTTCGAAAATGCAGAGTTGAATCAGTAGAGTTCGCTGTGGTGTTCAGTTGAAAAAAGAACTTTACATGTTTGAATAGTTGTTTTCCGCACCGATTTCGAGCAAATACGTTGTTACAGAAATGCGTAGCTTGTTGACATGTATTTCATGTATGAGCCTGCACAAGTATATGTTGCAGGTGTTCAAAAGGAGTGACGCGGAGCGATTTCGTATATAAGTCTGCTGGATCGCCGAATACTCGAACGCTTTCATGGGTAGTTAGCGTGAGTAGATAGTTTTAAGCACATAATAAGGGCATGTGATAAGGGCATGGGAGATATCGCAGAATTCTTTGTAAAATTAGCACATTAGAGGATAATCCTTCAACAAACTCAAGAACCGTTACACGTGTACTGTGATAACCATTTCTTTGTGCAGCCCCATACATAAAAGGCGTATCAGTATAATGACGTACATTGTTCGAAATCCTTACAGGGAATGACGATTGAAGTCGACGAAGTGATTTTATCTGCCGATTTCAACAGCGACCTCTACTGCAACAACATTGCATTTCTGTAATTATATTTCCAGTACGAAATCTGCTTATTTAGTTTACCTCTACCTGCCTTTGCATTTTTGACATATAGCTCTGAACTACTCTGTCTATCAAATAACAAAGCCATGTGATCTGGCTTCCTTATATTGTGTTTGACGCATTTTGCATATCTTTTCACGTATTGCACCATCAATGGACAATTAGTCAAACTGTCGTTTTCATTTGCAAAAGACTATCATGAGCAAAAATGTCGATCGTTAGAAGCATTTTCGTCAAAACCGTTTTCCTTAATTTTTTTTTTTTTTTTTTTTTTTTTTTTTTTTGTCAAACTAGTACATCGTGTACTAGATGTTTTATTGCACCTTTAAAGTTACCAAAACATTTTTTTTTGCCCATCCTTTATAAAGATTTCACTAAAATTAAGATAGTTTCAGTAAGGGAATAGTTAAATATTTAAATTTAGAATTTTTATTTCTTTCTTTATAACTAGTTGTGGTCTTTCTTAATGTTATTTTGTAAATGATTTGAACAGTAAAATTAGACAGAACATAAATATAAAGTTTAATGGAATTTTTTACTTACTTTCCGTAATGCATTTTTGTAAATGCTTTAAACAATAATATTAGATAGAAAATAAACATAGCATGTTGTAAAGGAAAAAAAAAAGATTTTTTTTTCTCCCGAAAGAATTTCTGTGAATGCTTTAAATAATAATATGAGATAGAACATAAACATAAAAAGTGGTAAAATATGTAAAAAAAAAATAATTTTTTATCTTCGTTAATGCATCTTTGTAAATGCTCTTAACAATAAATTAGATAGAACATAAAGTGGAATAAGGAAAAAATGTAAAGGCATTTTTTCTTTATCTTATTTAATGCATTTTTATAAATGCTTTAAATATTAGTGTTAAGGAGAACCATAAGCATTAAATATAAAAAGAAAATAAAACTATGCAGAATTTTTTTGATTATATTTATTAATGCATTTTTGTAAATTGTTTAAACAATAATATTATATTAACATAAACATAAAGTGTAATTAGAATAAAATGTAAAGAAATTATTTATTTAGAAGTTACTTGTTTTATTACTTATTATTATAGAAAGATGAAAAAGAAAAAAAAGTAAGGGAATTTTAAAGTTATTTTCCTTAATGCATTCCAGTGTTGAAAAATTAATATTAGAAATAATGTAAACATAAAGTATAATATGAAAAAAGTAAAGATTTTTTTCCCTTTCTTAATGTCTTCTAAATGTATAAAATGACAATATTTGTGAGAACATAGCGTGTTATAAGAAAACAAATATAAAGTACTTTTTGGTTTATCTTTATTAATGAATTTCTGTATTAGATATTACCCAAACATAAAATGTTATGAAAATAAAATATAAAGATCTTTTTATATTCCTTCATGCATTAGATAAAATGTAATAAGAACATAAAGTGTAATAAGAAAAAAATGTATAAAGGAATATTTTTAATCTTAATTAAAAAATGTATTTAAATGTTCATTAATGAAATTTCTTTAGTACTTAAAACAATAATATTAGATCAAACAAAAAGTACAATAAGAAAAAATTGTAAAGAATTGTCTTATTTATCTTTCTAATTTTTTTTTTTTTTTTTTTTTTTTTTTTTTTTTTGTATATGTCCAAAACAATAATATTAAAGAAAATATAAACATAAAGTGTAGAAAGACAAAACTGCAAAGAAATTTTAAATTTATTTTCTTAATGCATTTCTACAAATGTTAAAACGCTAATATTAGATTGAACGGAAACATTAATTTCAGTAAGGAGAAATTGTAACGAAATTTTACATTTATCCTTTTTAATCCGTTCGCATTCAGAAGTGCGCATCTGAGGACGAAGCGGGCGAATTTGATTATTCTTCATTGCCGAAGGATTTTTAGAATTTAAGCCTAACTGTTGTAAAGTGTTCTTTAAAAAATTATAAAAAAAATAATGTTTCCATGTAATCTTTTCAAATTAACGTACATGAAATAAGTTGTTATTATGTATATTCACTCAAAAATTGGAGTATTTTCTCTGATATTGTAGTATAAAATGACCTTCTAAATGTTTATAATGCATATTATAATCACTTTTTTAAATTAAAAAATAATACGAATTTTAATATTATTCCAACTGAGCGAAAAACTGCCCAGGGCAGGAATCGAACCCGGATACTTGGCTTACAAGGCCAATGCCTTACCTGTTAAGCTAACCGGGCGATAACCGGCTGGGATTTTTCGCTCAGATAACCTTATTGGCCGTAACATCTGGTCTGTCATTTAGACAGTTCGGCAGAATAAGCCGCAGGTAATGGAACTACATAGAACGATGGATACGTAGATATACTATTATTTCTAACAGAATCTAATTGATTGGTAAAGTTATCATACGAATTTGAATATCTTTCCAACTGAGCGAAAAATTGCCCAGTTAGATTGTGTTAAAAATAATAGTATATCTACGTATCCATCGTTCTATGGAGTTCCATTACCTGCGGCTTATTCTGCCGAACTGTCTAAATGACAGACCAGATGTTACAGTCAATAAGATTATCTGAGCGAAAAATCCCAGCCGGTTATCCCCCGGTTAGCTTAACAGGTAACGCATTGGCCTTGTAAGCCAAGTATCCAGGTTTGATTCCCGGCTTGGGTAATTTTTCGCTCAGTTGGGAAAATATTCAAATTCGTATGATAACTTTACCAATCAGTTAGATTGTGTTAAAAATAATAGTATAAAAAATAATATAATATGATTACTGTGATGTCCGTGCATACCTTGTGTTTCTCTAGTTGCGCCTCCTCTTGGAAAAGGGGAGGAAACTAGTAGAACGAGGAGTAATTTCCACCTGTGAAGATGCACGAAAAAGGCGGTCCGGATTGCTTCGACCGTAAACGAAAGTAACGTAGAACGAGAAAGAAGAATAATTTTGGTTATATGTTTATTAATTTTGTGTCTCGGTATGTTTTTGTCGTGTTTGTGAAGTTTCGTCCAGAAATAAAATATTATTTGTGAAATAAAGTGCTACAATAATTTTCAAGCCTACCTATTAGCAACCACACTACGGATCAACACAATTACAAATGACTTACTTGCCTTTATTTTAGCAAGATATGAAACATTTTGCCCAAATAAAGAATAATTTTGTGAAAAAATAGCTTTGTTTCTAATTAGTTTTTAATACAATCCTTAATGCCTTTTTATAAAAGATTAATACAGTCATATTAGAGAGAATGTAAACGTAATGAGTAATAAGAAAAAAATGTAAAGGAACATTTTGATATACATTGTTTAATGTCGTTTCTTAAATGTTCAAAATGATATTATTATACAAAAATATCCATTATATTAAGTATATCTATATGTTATTCATACATTATCACTTTAAATCTAAACATTTTTAAAGTCTAACAAGAAAAATAATAAAGGAATATTTTTATCTATTTTAAATTCATTCATGGTAAATGTTTTTAGTATTCTTTACAGTACAAAAGCAATAAAAACTTATGAACTTATGCTGTTCGTTAAAAAAAGACGATGCATAATGGTTTTTTTTCATTTATTTTATCTAATTGCTAACACGTGCACAAATGTCCTTTAATACTTTTAGCACAAAGCAAAATAAAAGTATATTGTTTTTTAAATTACAAATGACTATTTTTAAAAAGTATTTATTTTTTATGGATCCTTTATTATATTTCATATTCCAGAATTATTTATATTATATTTCTGCAATTGAAAAAATAGTGGTAAAAAAAATTCTATGCTGTATGATTATCCTAATGGATTGTCTATGATTTAAAAAACATTTATTTACAATTTAATGCTAATTACTCATATGTATTTTATTGTATGTTTGATAAGTATTAACTTGCTAAAAAATAAACCTAATTTAAAGTTCATTTTTAAGAAAAACGAAACATTCTTAAACAGATAAAATCTAATTTAATTGTATTTTTCTTTCAAAGTATTTGATGGCTTAAAAGTAAAAATCTTTTCTGTCAATTACAACAATTCAAGTCTAGATCTGCTTTTGACTCCATTCTTTATTACTTAAATCTATCAATGTCATTTGAAAAAAAATCAAGAGACAAATTCTTTGAAGAAGAAGAATGTTCTTCAGAATTTTAATTGAAGTGGGTTTGAAATAAAAACGAAAATATAATTACAGTTTTTGTCTCATTTTGATATGATATCAGTAAACCTATACTTAAATCAGAGTTAATATTGTATATATTTAAATGTAATATGCAGCTGAAAACATGCACTGTAAAAAAAAAAAAAAAAAAAAAAAAAAAAAAAGAAGGACGATTTTATGAAGATTGTCATAAAAATCGAGATTTCAGAAAAATTCAATGTTTTAATGGAAAAACGTAAATTTAAGAACATTTTTCGTTTTTTTTTTTTTTTTTCGAAAAAAAAAAATCATGGAATTTACGGAAATTTATCCGTTGTTATTGTTATTTTTTTACAGTGCATTCCAATTGTCCATTTACTTAGGAAAAAATCTTTTTAAACAACGTTGTTGGAAACTGTTTATGAATTAAATTTATCTGTATACGTACTAACTAATGTAAATATCACTAGATTTCCAAGAAAAGGATCAATGTTATTGGGATTTACTATGTCAGGTTTGCAACTGAAAATGAATGATTTAACATTTTTAGTTCATTAAGAGGGTCACTCAAAACAATTCTGTATTTCTAAACGTATTGAGATTAACAGTACATTGTCATAGAATGTCTTCACTATAGAATGTGGTTTGCGTAGAAGTTAGATTTGATTTCCTGGGACACTTAAAAAGAAAATAGCTTCACAAAAAAGTGGGAAATATTTGAAATATTGAAGCCTATGTGCAACAATTCCCGAAGAGTGTTTTTTACTGTAGTATGCGTTAAAAAAAATTCCGATTTTTAAATATATTATTTGGTGCGTATAGATACTACAGATCAATATCATATCGCACAAAAGTTAACAATAACATTCGTCCATTGGCGAAAATTGATGACTGGAAATTTTCATCTGCACTATACGATTAACAGAAAAAAACTTTTATCAAACTGTTTAGCTTTTTTAGGAGAAATAATGCATTTTTATACAGAAAAAATAAAGTTTTTTTTTATGTTTTTTTTTTTTATTTCAAAATATTTTGCGGCTTAAAAGTAAAAATATCTCCTGTCCATTCTTTATTACTTTTCTCTATCAATGTCATTTGGAAACAAAAATTCCCGAGTGATGAATTTCTCGCAGAAGAAAATTTTTCTTCCAAATTTTTATTGAATTTTGTTTCAAATGAAACAAAAATAAAATTAAACATTTAGTCTCATCCGGATATGATATCAGTAAACCTTATTTAAAATAGAATTGATATAGTGAATATTTAAAAAAAAAAAGATTTAAAAAAAGATTTGTAATTTCATGCTAGTTTCTTTTACTTTTTTACTACACACATATGATAAGTATGAATTGATTAAAAAAAAAATACGGTAATATAAAGTTCATTTTTTTAAGAAAAACGCAAGATTCTTAATCAGAAAAAAATCTAATTTTGTTGTATTTTTCTTTCAAAGTACTTGGCGGCTTCAAATTAAAAATAGTTTCTGTCCATTACAACAATTCGAGTTGTAATCTCTCTTCTAATCCAATATTTTTTACTTTAATCTATCAATGTCATTTGGAAACGAAAAAATTTTCGAGAGATAAATTCCTCGCAGAAGTTTTTTCTTTGATTTCACAATATATAAAAGTAAAATTTTCTTATCATCTTGATATATCAGTAAACCTCCACTTAATGCAAAAATTTATATAGTATATATTTAAAAGGATTATTCAGCAGACAGCTATAAACACAATAGTAATTTTAAAAAAGACGATTTTACTAGGATTTTACTGAAAATGTTTCCATAACAAAGCAGTGAAGTATTTGACAGTCAAATCTCAGTAAAATTGACGTTTTATTTTATTGTATTTATTGATTTATTTATTGTTACAATGCATACAAATTTTCTATTAATTTTGGGAAAAAAATCTGTTTAATCTTTTCCAACATAGTTGAAAACTGTTTATGAATTCGGTTTCTCTACACGTGCTCTAACTTGCATAAATATCGACCAATTTTCATGAATCGGATATCATGTTTTAGGGAGTTACTATATCATGTTTGCAATTGAAAATGAAGTTTGCTGCATTTTTGTTTCATTTAATGGGCCACTCAAAATAATTCCGTTACTTTGTTATCTATATTGTAAAAAATAATTTTCCGTATATTTCAATGATATTACAGCATTTTAAACATATTGAAATTGATATACATCACTGTGTTATAGAAGATACTTACTGTAGAATGTGATCTACATATAAGTTATATTTGATTTCTTGGGACGCACAAAAAATAAGACTACCAAAACAATCTCTCCAGTCCATTGCCGGTGTTATACCGGGATCAGATTTTTACACTGTTCATTATTACTTTAATTTATCAATGACATTTGAAAAAAAAATAATCCCGAGAAACAAATTTGTAACAGAAGTAGAATTTTCTGTAAAATTTTTATCGAATTTGATTCCAAATTAAAAAGAAAATATAATTAAACTTTTCGTCTCAACTTCATGAGACATCACTAAATCTTTGCTTAAAACAGAATAGATATCCTGTATATTTTAAAAAAATACATTTAAAAAAAGTATTAACAAGTTTATGCTAATTCCTTTTGTATTTATATTGAATGTTTAATAAGATGAAGTTATTTAAAAAATAAACTAATGTAAAGTTCATTTTAAAAAAGAAACGAAACATTCTTAAATAATAAAAACATCGAATTTTATAGTAGTTTTTCTCTTAGTGTATTTGGTGGTTTAAAAGTAAAAGTATTCCCTGTCCATTACAACAATTTAAGCCGTGATCAGTCTTTGACTCCATTCTGCATTACTTTATTCTAACAATGTCATTTGATAAAAGAAAATCACAAAAAAAAGAGAATTTTTTTCAAATTTTTTATTGTATTTGGTTTCAAATAAAAAGGAAAAAATTGTTAATCTTTTCGTCTCATTCTGATATTATATCAGTAAACCTTAACTTAAAAATAATGAATATTTTTTTAAATATAAAAAAATATTTACAAATTAATATTAATTTCATTTCTATTCTTATCTTGTGTTCTCTCTGACGTTTTATCAACGTTAGAACTTTGGCTTATTAAAAAAAAAAAAAAAAAAAAAAAACATAGTTAAATGAAAAAAGTATTAGCAAAATAGATTCGCCGTGTAGCACAAACACACACAAAAAAAATAATCGTTAATCCTTTAATGTATCCCCTTTTTTCAATATGTTCTATTAAAACCTAAGTTTTTGTAACTGCTACAATGATTGATATTAATCTAATTTCAACTATCCGCTATAAATATATTAAAAATAAATACATATGCATATGTATGAAGAACAAAAAAGAGCAGAAAGAAATAGCAAAGATTGAGCACTAGCAATTAGGTGAATCTAATCGCTTGTTTACTCGCCAAATGAAAAATTTAGTCGCAATTTGTCGCAATGGCGAGCGACAGCGAGATACATGATTCTTATTATATGTTTGATAAGTATGAACTTAATAAAAAATGAAACGAATATAAAATTCATTTTTTAGGAGAAATGAAACATTCTTAAACAGAAAAAAAAATCAATTCTTTCATATTTTTCTTTTAAAGTATTTGATGGATTAAAAGAAATTTTTTTCCTGTTTATCACAATAATTCAAGCTGTGATCAGTCTTTGACTCCACTCTATCCATTCTGTTCTTGTACTATATTACTCATTTGGAAAAAGATATCCGATAGACAAATTCCTCGCAGAAGAAGAATGTTGTTCAAAATTGTTATTGAATTTGATTTTAAATTAAAAAAATATAATTCAACTTTTCATCTTATCTCACTTTGGTTTTAGTAAATCTTAACTTAAAACAGTGTTAATATAGCGTATATTTAAAAAAATATAAAAAAATCATAATAAAAAAAATATTTACAAATTAATGCTAATTTATTTTATATTTTTATTGTATGTTTGATAAGAACTTATTAAAAAATTAAACCAATATAACGTTCATTTTATAAAAGAAACGAAACATAATTAAGTAAAAAAGAAATATACTGTAAAATGGGGTGAATAGGAACGAAACTTCCCTGTCATACAAATAAATTCATTATAAATATATGTGATGATATTTTTAGTTGCCAATTTTTTTCATAAGAAAAAAATAACATTAAGAGTTGGGAAATGCTGTTTTGAAATGTTTGCACCAGTACTGGAGTATATCAAAAACTTCAAGAGGATGCTCAAAAACCTCATTTTTTTCAACGTTTTCAAAACTTTGTATGTAACTACAGTATTTTTCGAATTGCCTAAGAGAGGGGAAACCTAACCTAAACCTAAGAGAGAGGATTTTTAATTAATGCTAGACCTGTAAATTATATGCTGTATTAAATTCTACTTATTCTAAACTACACGATGCTAAAATGAAAAATGGGTTGTAACATCAGAGGTTTAAGATTTACGGGGTGAATTGGAACATGTTTTCTCTCATGGTTTATTTTTCTATACAGTAATAGTTTCGTGTAATATATGAAAACCTATGTATGAAAACGTATTGTAATTATATTTTGTTTGTTTTAATTACTTGAAAAGTTTAAAGGTACCAAGGAATTATTTGGTTAAAAAAAAGGTCAACGCCTAATCCAACAAACATCGAAAATACAATAAAAGAATTTAAAAAAAGGCAAATTAGTTAGAAAAACTGCACAGAATAATTCTCTGACATCCACAATATTACACAGATATCTCAAAATGAAAAACCAATTAAAAAAGAGAGGGATGCAAACAGTACTAAGGGCTGGGGATGAGGGAATATTAGTAGATCGTATTAATGCATGCAGCGATTGGGGCTACTCAGTAGATTCACTTACCCAATGACTACTAGTAAAGGATAACACAGAACAGGGCTGAATTTGTATTAAATTCTATTTCTGCAATTCGAATATAATTTCTTAAAAAAACTTTTATTTTTTCTTGATTTCAAAGAGTTTTTCTAATTTTTAAAAAGGCATATCTTTACTTGTATATAAAATAAAGGCTTGGTTTCACAGTACCTATATAGGCCCCACCAGTGACCGAGAGGTTCTGACCTCAAACTGGTAGACGGTAGGTGCTGGGTTCGAGCCCAATCGCGACCGTTGGCCTAACCGTTCGGAGTTTTCCGTGGTTTTCTTCGAACCTTGCGTAAATACGGGTTAGGTTCCCTTAGAAAGACCCCCACGGAGGGCATCCCACCCATTAGGGCCTATATCCCATAGTGTAGATAATTGGCCGACATACATACAACAACAACAACAACAACACAGTACCTATATGTTCCTATTCATCCCATATCATTATTACTTGTTTTATTTTAACCCTATTAAACTTTGAATCGGAATAAATAAAGATCATAACATTTATTACGATTCACCCCTCTCTGCGGGATGAATCAGAACACCATTAAAAAAATAATAATACATATAGAAACAATAAAAAAGTTTCGTTTTTGTTTAAAAAATGAAGAACAAAACAAGAAGGAAGTTTCTAGTAGAAAAATAAAAAAAATAAAAAAATCAGTTGTTGCTTTTTTTTTAACGTTAAAGTTGAAAAGTGTTCCGATTCACACGATTTTACGGTAATTTTATTGTATTTTTCTTTCGAAATAATTAATGGCTTAAAAATAAAAATCTTTTCTGTCCTTTACAACCATGCCATACTCAGTCTTTAACTATATTCTTTATTATTTTACTCTATCGTTGACATTGAAAAAAAAAAAAAAAGAAAAAAAAAGAAAAAAAAACTAGGCACATTTTTTTTCCAAGACAAGAATTTTTTTAATTTTTTTTATTGAATTTTGTTTTAAATGAAAAATTATTAAACTTTTCCTCTCATCCGGGTATGGCATCAGTAAAGTTTAACTTAATACACAGTTGATAAAAAGGATATTTTAAAAATATATTTTAAAAAAAATTACAATTTCATGCTAATTTCTGTTACAATTTTATTGTATCTTTTATAAATATGAACTTATTAAAAAATGAAACTAATATAACACTCATACTTCTCTACTTCTTTGCCATTTTATATATTTTTGACATTATCACACACTTTTCCTGCGTTTAGAACACCACATGTCGCAATACCTTCATCAATTGAAATATAATCGCATCCTATTCTATATATTCTATATACACTTCAGCTGCGTTATTGTCGCCATCATGAACACGAACAGCGCATTTTAACCTCTTCAGACCTGAGGTAGACAAATGTGTACCTCCATACTTTTCCTCATAAAAATTAAACTGTTCGAATTTTTTACATTTTTACTTTACTTCTATACAACTGAATGTCTTTTGCTTTAAAACAAAGCGGATAAATGTCAGTAATGATGAATATTATCTCATAAAATAAATATTATTTTCTTCCGAGTTTCGAAAATACCTTCAAAACATTGTGGCCAAGAAAGTAAGAAATATTCATGATTATTTAACTTAAATGCTTTACAATCAAAAATTTTGTGGATTTGCTGATCATTTACTTGTTTAAAGATCTTAACTTTGTTATTGCATAAATTTATATTGCTGATAGTTAAACTGGTGTTTTAAGGGCATTGGTTATTTTATATCCATATTTGTAAACCTAAATTACCAGTCCCCTACACTGTAAAAAAAAAACTGTGAAGGTACTAAACATCTAGGAAACTGGGATTCCAAGAACTTTTCATGTAACGATAACAGGAAAAATTCATGTAATCGATTCTGAAACTTGAATTTTCGCTGTTACCGTTACAGGAAAAGTTCTTGGAATCCCAGTTTCCTAGAAAAGGTTTAGTACCTTTGCAGATTTTTTTTTACAGTGTAAAGCACTGATTTCATAAAAATGACTCTTTCTGTCATCTATGGTCTTATTTCGATTATGCAAAAGCAATAAATATATATTTGTAGAGTTATTTTATGCTCAGGTCTGAAGAGGTTAAGTAAAAGAAATAGTTCGTTTTATAACGACGACTGCGGGAAAACGATTTTTCAAAGAACGATGCTTGCGGGTTTCATTAACATTATTTAAGTACAGTAGAACCTCGATCCATCGTTTTTCAAGGGGTGCGAGAAGAAAAAAATGATGGATGCAAGAAAACGATGAATGCAGATTCACTTCAAAATAGGATTAAACACTAGGTTTATGTATTACTAATGCATGCAACGTATACATTATACTAATAAATACGAATTTGTTGCTTACTAAACTGTAAAAGTAAAAAATCGAAGTTATAGAAAACTGATATTACCTTTTAAAAATTAATATTTTTGTGTGGTTTTTGTTCATTGTTTTTGAATAAAAAAAATTATGATGTGCAACATTTTTTGTGGTTAATTTCTATAATTTTAAATGCTTATATAAAAGTCCATGCAATTTCATATGCTGAAATTGCATCAGATAGAATTGTCACTGCTGGTTCAGCTTTATCGGCATGAACGTTATCTCCTTCTTTATTTCTCTTATGTTTAGGACAACACATTTAGCAACTTCTTGATCAAAGGAAACACAATGTTATCTTCGCCTAAATACAACCACCCTTCATCTACATTACCTTTATAGCATGCGTGGTCACAGTGACGTCACTGTGAGTCACTTTGGTCACATCACATCTGTGACCAAAATGCCACCACTCAGTGACATCACATTGTGACTGAGATATGACTTTCTTAAAAATATTTAGAAATTTATAAATACCCTTCAAAACATGTTATTTACTTTAAAAAACATGCTTCTGGTAATTTAAATACCGTCGCTTTTGTCACAAGTTTCATCACAATTTTAATGTCAAATTAGTCTCAAATGACACATTTTTCACAAATTTGTCAGATTGTGACCACTTTGTGAAACGTAACAAAAGAGTTCTAAAACGGCCATAACGACTTCACATTTTAGTCACTGTGACTTCACATCGACGTCACGTGACGTCACATCGACAATCAATGGTCACAAAGTCACAATGTGACTTCACAACGACGTTGCAGTGATGTCACAATGCTTTACGGGTATTGTCTCAATTATTAACACAAACAGCACAAATAAGGTATTTTAGGATAAAGGAATTAATTCCAGCTTGTATGTCACATGGATTCGCACGACTTTCAATTCACTTCGGAGAGGAGAAAGATTTTACAACGATGAATGCGGGAAAACCACTTTTTGAAGAACGATGCTTGCGGGTTTCGTTAACGTTATTTAATTATAATTTGTGCAGGGACCATAAAAATAAAACGATCAATGCGGGAAAACAATGGATGCGGGAACGATAGATCAGATTTTCACTGTATTTACAATTTAATGCTAATTTCTTTTACATTTTTATTGTATGTTTGATAAGTATAAATTTATTAAATATATAAACTAACATAAAGTTCTTTTTTAGGCGAAACGAAACATTCTTAAAGAGAAAAAAAAATCCCATTTTATTGCATCTTTCTTTGACAGTACTTGGTGGCTTAAAAGTAAAAATATTTTCTGTCCATTATAACAATTCAAGACGTGATCAGTCTTTGACTCCATTCTTTATTACTTTACTATATCAATGTCATTTGGAAACAAAAAAATTCTGAGAGACAAATTTTTTTGAAGAAGGATTTTCTTCAGAATTTTACTGAATTTGATTTCAAAAAAAGAAAAACAGAAATATAAATATAAATATAATTAAATTTTTCATCTCATTATTTATTTATTTAAAGAAAATATAATAAAAATTTTCGACGCTTTTGATATGATATCAGTAAACTTTTACATTGAACAAAGTTGTATAGAGTATGTTCAAAAAATATTCAGCAAACAACTATATTTACCAATTTTCTACTTATTTGGGAGAAATATTTCTTACCCTTTCCAACACAGTTGAAAAATGTTTATGAATTAAATTTATCAGTATGTGCTCTAATTCGTGTAAACATTGTCCGATTTCCATGAAATGGATATATATGTGATTGTTGTTTACTATGTCAAACTGGAAATAAATTGTGCAGCATCTACAGTTCATTTATTGGACTACTCAAAAGAAACACGTTATATTGCGGCCTATATTGTAAAATAATTAAAAAAAAATTGTCAATTTTAATAATATTTCAGGGTGACCGAAAAAATGCAAAAATTGTTTTGCAAGTCATAATACCATGGAAAAGTAGCGAATTCAGGAGACTGAAAATTGGGAGAAAAAAGAAATGTAATCGGTTTATATTTTCCGGTCATGCATGTGCTGCAAAGTTTGCCGAAATGTGGACAAATGCACATCTCTATATTAATTAGGCTATCGTAGGTGTCACATAAATCGCAATTGTTTGTTAATAGTTTAACGGCAATGCCCGACTCTTATTGGTTATTGTGGAAAAGTCCTTACAGGATTTAGACAGTGTTAAATTAGGTTTTATTACGCTTTGTTCTTTTGCTGCACTTATGGAGTTTCAAAATATCATTATTTTTGTTTATTTTTCTGTTCTTTTTACTTTAAAAAAGTCACAAATTTTAAACGTTTTAGTTTCAAATTAAATTATGTAATATAAAGGAAATAAGTAAAAGGATTATATCATTATATTTTTTTAAAATATAATGAAATACGAAACAACGTCACGGGTACAATATTTGGCGATTTATCGCCTGTTAACACAAAAAAGGTTAACATAAAAATACTGAGTTCTTGATTTCTCAGCGCACCTATCATATACGCTTCACATTAGCGCATTTTTTTCTTTTTGGCGAAAACTTTGTTTTTAAACACCAGTTAGTTTTGTTAATAATTATAGAAAAAAATCGATTTAAATCATTTAAAAGTAAAAAAAGTAAATAAACCGTTTATTAATAAAAAAACAACTAGAGCCGAGTTACTATGTGAGGCATATAATTGCCATTTTGTTGCAATCGCGTCAACGTGGTGCGTATATGACATCTATATTTATTTCTCTAACAGAATCTTCTAATTTGGCAGAATTTGAGCAATTAAAATAAATTAAAAATTTTAAAAAATGAGATTTAATACGTAGTATACACTTAAGAAAGAGCAAATTGGCCGCCAAAGGTGGCAAGCGATTAAAAAACAGCATCTTCACGAATGAAATGGCTTATTTTCTTATGCTTTAAAATAACAAAACATAATGTTGAAATAATATTTAAATCCAGCAACATTTTCCGGTTGCCCATGAGCTCTAAAGCTTGGCAAGAATCACGTATTTACGATAATCTTTTACCTTACTTAGCTTTTCAATATTCGAGTGTAATTGATCTTTACAACTTTAAAGCACATACGTGAACGGGAGTTATTGGTTTATTTAAATAATATATTTTTTTTAATGTAAAGAAAATATTATCACACAGATACCTAAAAAGTTTATTTAAAGATTTTTATACACAAGATAACAGCTTTCAGAACAATAATAAAAAAAAAAAAAAAAAAAAAAAAAAAAAAAAAAAAAATTCGACAATATTTAACTATTCGGTTGGTTATATAATTAGGGCTATTGACTCTGATAATGGCCACACAGTAATTGAAGAAGTTTAGAATTTTCGATTTTCAAAATTTTACTTAATGCATAAGTTGACAAGGGAATACATCACCCATATATACGATACTTCATTGGTTCATAAAGTTTCTTTCTTGCAGTAATTATTAAGAGATTAATGCCGTTGCCGAACTTATTTGCATTGGACAACTTTTTTTAAATATTGTTTGTTTGAAATTTGCATTCAAAATAGCTCTATGTATTAATAGGGGGAGAGGACTCTTTTAAAACAAAATTTTTGAAAAACCGTTTCATACTCTCCCCACATTATAAAATAAAGAATTTTATTCTACTGATATTACTAGTATTTTTTTTCGATCAAGTTTTGATCAGTCACATCTAAATTTCCTTTAATAAAAATCAAACTAGTTCTAAAATTAAATAAAAACTGTGGAATTTCACTTCATTTTATATTTCACCTTCCTCTTAAAAAACATTTAAACTTTAACAAGAAATAAGAGAAAAGAAATCGGAGAAAAAGCCGGAGTTGAAATAAAAGGAACGTTTCAACTTGAAATCGGAAAAATCAACAGTTTTTGTAAAAGGATTGATGTGTTCTTTTGATCATGTATTGTAAGACCATTAATGGTTTTTCTGTATAGGAGTTTTTTTATAATACTAACATTTTTAACCGTACGAATTTTCTAAATATTTTATGTGTTGCTAGGAATGTTACAGGGTTATTACAGTTTAGAAGCCGAGATTTTTTTTTTATTATATAAAAATTTTCTATTAATAGTTAGCAAGGGTGTGTTGGAATTATTTTATACGGTTCATTATTTCAGAATATTATGCTTGTTTTTTAATTTTTAAAGAAACTGAACATAATTTTATAAATCTGAAATTCGTGTTATAATTTGATCCATGTTTAGAAATTTCTGTTAAGTTCTGTTTTATAAAACAAATATTTTTAAATGCATTTAAATTTTTATGTATATTTGAATGCTTACACTTTTATTTACTATCTATAATTTGGCGTGTATGTTAAAGTTAATTTGATTGGTCGGTTATTATTAATGAAGCCCGAATATTATTAATAACTAGTCGTGGGGTCCATCGTAATACTTACCATCATGGATATGCATTATGAAAATAAAACATGTGAAAACTATTTATACAATGCATTGCAATTCATAAACAAAAATTATATATATTGTTAATATACATTAGTAATGCTATTATTAAAGAACTGCTGATGTACCAATTTCGACAAATTATATAAAACGCCGAACTACTCAAGTAATACCGAACTGCGTAAAAGAAACATACTTATAACTCCAAAAATAATAATTCTATTAACTAACAATTGACTGCGTCGGATGAAGCGTCTCATTTCCAATTAAAATATACCTCTGAATTGAAATTTGAATGAAATACAGGGTCATGAAAAATCGAAGAATGTGGAAAACAAGATAACAATTATCTCCGCAACTGATAATTCGATCGACTTTGTTTTATATGCAAAATGCGTGTTATTTTATTGCCTTTTACGTCCATTCCTAAGAACAAAAAAATTCGAAAATTTTTATATACCTTTCATCAGAACGAACTTTTTGAGAGTCCGAAAAAATAGTTCCGGATAATCGAGGTTGCTGATATTAAATAGGCTTCGTCCCATTCTTACTTACTAACTACATACAAAATTGCAAGTCTCTATCTCAATTTTTTCGGGAGATAGAGCGTTTACAGACAGACAGACAGACGGATGGCAATTTTTTTTCTAAAAATATGTTTTTTCGGAATCTCCATTATCTAAAACTTGTAAATCCGTTAAAATTTTTTTTCGATTTTCAAAAGCATTCGATTGCAAGACTTACCCTATACTACGTATGATGGGTAAGTAATAAATAACAAATTAACGTGTTAGTATGATTAATCATTTGACAAGTTATCAAATTTACTAGTTATTTTAATAATTACAAATCAAGTTCGGTCAACTTTTCAACTAACTTGGCCTGATATTTTCTATACATATTCATATGAGTGTGCCCTGAAAGCACCTCTCTGTTTTCTAATCGTAAAAATCCCTTTATAAGGGCCTTTTATTATTGTTATTATTATTATTATTGGCAAATATTTGATGATATCAGTAGATTGTTTGTTTCACATTCAGGCGAAGGAACGCTCCCTAGTAAGGTACCCTGGGGTAATAACGCCAGGCGGGGTAATAACGCCAAGTGCTTATATTTTGCATATTTATGAAATAATCAGGTAAATGACACCCGTGTGCTCTGCGCAGAAGGGTTTTGTGTCATATAAATCGCAAAAAACAGCTTCAAGTTAATTTGTTTCATTTTTAGGTCTTATTGTTTTTACAAACAACTAAAATTAACGCTTGATCTAAAATTTGCGAGATACGTTTTGCATATGTGGGGACTATCTTTTTATCCGGAAATACTTTGTTGATTACATAAATTTGTAGTGCATTTCATGTACTTTTAAAATGTTGTTGAAGATTTTGGATATCTTCTCGAGATAATTTGTAATTTAAAATGTACTGCGCAATAACTATACCGGGGTAATAACGCCAATCCTTGACATTAATAACCCGGTTGATTGCCTACAGTGGCCGAGCTACATCCTAAATACTGATTCAAATAAACACAGTTAAAACTGTGCAATGTTTCTCATATTTCTATTTAAACGGTCCTTTTTAAGCAAAAAGAAACTCACTGTCTGATATTCATTTGCCTCATTCCCCCCTCCCACACCACACCTTTATATTTCTTACACTTTCACAAAAATTGAACATTTTCAATATCTTAGAATGCAATTTGTCAATTTCTAAGTTTGTAGAGTTTGTATTTTTAGAATTGGGCTATCTACATGCAATTATTCCATCTTATTTCATAGTTTTGTTTGCATGGCATTATTACCCATATAGGTGGGTAATAACGCCAAATAGCATGGGTCAAGAAAAAACGCCATTACATTTTATGAATACATATTTGTTAAATTATTTTATTTTATATAGATAGTCAATGAGTTGCTGTATCAGATCCTATATTTGTTTGAAAAATACAATCTAAAACTAAGCCGTGAAAATTGGTAGAACCTTATCGTGGCGTTATTACCCCAGGGTACCTTACTTGTTGACACTAATCTCGACTGATTTGAGTCCCAAATAGTATCAATTTGAGGTTATTTTCTTGTGAGTTTGAAATTTTTTGAATTGAGAACATAGTAAATACTTATGTGGGATCAATTTTTTGATTATGTACCATTGTCTCTTAACTATTATTTTTGCTATTAAAATTGAAGTGTTATGATAGAACACAGACCTGTAAAGCGCATATTCTTTAACAGGCACTATTAACTTCCTTGGGACGTTCGGAACTTCCCTGGTAACTATTAAACTAACCAGTAAATATGATTACTATACAATATTTATCAAATTTATCCAAATACGTGGTGATTCTTAATATTAACTGGCTATTATTAAAAATTACCGAATTTATCATATTAACCGTAACATATGTAAAAAAAAACAGAGATAATACGTACTAAAAGGGTTTTTTGGTAATTTCAGCTATTTTATAGAATGCCCGATTATTAATAAATAAATGTAACGAAAATAAGATAAGTTTATGCGCATACACATTTTTTCTTGTACCTTTAACCTACGTAACATACAAATATAAAAAAAAATCGAAAAGTAAAATAGAATTGACAGCCTCTACTAATATCACCGAAGATGTCTAATCTGAAACGTCTACCATTATAATATACAATAACTTTATAGTCTATATTAATTTATAAATATAGTCTAAAGTACTTCGGATTTTCCTGGCTTTAAACTTTCAGAATCTATTGTTAACTTTGAGAGGTTCTATATGATTTTGACCTAAATGGACTATTGTGTTCTAGAATGATATCGTTCACAAAAAAGTCTGTAAGATTAGGGTTGTTTGAAAAACACTTCACAAATGGATATAACAGCTGCTGTAATTGATTTATCGGGCTTTTCCTCAAAATATTTTCTAATTCACTGGTGTGAATTACGTCCTCGAAATTACTTGCTATGGGACAGTTTTCTAGTTATAGACAATCAAACTGTTGATCACCGTCTAATTTAGGGTTTTTCATCAAAGTCTAGCAGATATCTTTGCTCCGGTCGCGTGTGATATGTGGAATATGGTTTCAGAATATTTAACCAGGGCTCGGATTTTTTGTCGCCCATTTAAATGCTCGTCTTGTAACTCATATCTTGTTACCTGTACAATAAAGAACTACCATATAGATGACAATAAATGTATCTCCATCACTATAGTTTAGTAACATCTCAATCTTTCCTTCAGGTTCATACATAGTTGAAAATAATGGAAAAGTCTGTGCAACGATTGCTAATCTCAGCTCTTTTTTAGTTTTTCCTATTATTCCAAATATCATGAATAAAGTGTACAATTTAAGTAAAGTACAAATTTATAACTTCATTGAATGTAACTTTTGGATTTTAAGCGAAAAACGTTTCTTACATTTTCAGTATTCTAAAGGCCGATGGCAAAAAGAACGAGCGAGACTAATAACGATCTAAAAAAACTCGCCACGGTTCTCGGGTTAAGAGGCTACTTCCCTCAAATGAAAAGACCCGTCCGCTAATGCTAATCTTTTGAGAGAAATTTATAAAGATATCTCGGTTGCATTTTAATGTTTTTAGATGATTCTTTTTGCGTTGGATAACTCAGATTGATCTGAATGGAGGTCGTTTTTTAGTTTTTCGATTTTGGTTGCAGATATTTTTTATGGGGTTGCTTTCGCTTTCCAAACCGGTTCCGAAAATGAAAGCGTCCTCGTAAAAAATAACTGTAAACAAAATGAAAAAAGTAACTAACTGCATGCATACAGATCGATTTCAGATATCCAAAGTCAAAAAATTATTTAAAAATATTGAAATGCAACCGAGATATCTGTATAAATTTCTTCCATAGGATTAGCATTAGTGAATGGGTCTTTTCATTTCACTGAAGTAGTCCCTTAAGTGACATTATTTAGGTTCTTATCTTTTTTTCAGGTACTTCGACTACATAATTCGTTTCACAAATCTTACTCTTTACTGTTCGAAGACCCATTCTTTGTACTGGCAAGGTATATGATTATGAAGTCGTCAAGACTACAAGTATCCTCTTAATCTCGTTCTTAAAATTCTCCATTGGAAGCATTTTTATCGCACCAGTGTTTTTTTAAAATATGTAATATAATTAAGAATGAAAATATTCAATAATTGAGTCCTTACGTTTCTATGAAAATCATTTTTATCCCCTTGAAAACGTGTTCTAGTCTGCTTCTTTAAAGTCTCCATTGGAAGCATTTTTATCGCACCAGTCTTTTCAAAATACTCCCAGTATAATCAAGGATGAAAATATACTATAACCAAGTTGCTAGCCTTTTGTGAAAATCCTTTTTTAAATTTCTTGAGAATGCCTCCTAGTCTCCTTCTTTAAATTCTCCCTTTTAAGCATTTTTATCGCACCAGTATTTTTTAAAATATACAATATAATCAAGAATGAAAGTACACAATTACCGAGTTGTTATCTTTTTGTGAAAATCATTTTTAATTAATTGGTAACGTCTCCTAGTCTTCCTCTCTTTAAATTCTCCATTGGAAGCATTTTTATCGCACCAGTGTTTTTTTTTAAATATGTAATATAATTAAGAATGAAAATATTCAATAATTGAGTCCTTACCTTTCTATGAAAATCATTTTTAACCCCTTGAAAACCTGTTCTAGTCTGCTTCTTTAAATTCTCCCTTTTAAGCATTTTTATCGCACCAGTATTTTCTTAAATATACAGTATAATCAAGAATGAAAATGTACAATAACCGAGTTGTTAGCTTTTTGTGAAAATCATTCTTAATTCCTTGGGAACGTGTTCTAGTCTCTTTCTTTAAATTCTCCATTGGAAGCATTTTTATCGCACCAGTCTTTTCAAAATACGCAGTATAATCAAGAATGAAAATATACTACAGTAAAACCTCTAAATAACGGACACCTTCGGAGCGCAGCAATTGTCCGCTATTCGGAGGTGTCCGCTATTGGGAAAACCTCAGAGATAGAAAAATTGCTACCCGTAAAGCATGGTGACGTCACTGCAACGTCGTTGTGAAGTCACATTGTGACCTTGTGACCATCGATTGTCGATGTGACGTCACGTGACGTCGATGTGAAGTTACAGTGACTAAAATGTGAAGTCGTTATGGCCGCTTTAGAGCTCTTTTGTGACGTTTCACAAAGTGGTCACAATGTGACATATTTGTGAAAAACGTGTCATTTGTGACTAATTTGACATTAACATTGTGACGAAACTGTGACATAAGCGACGGTATTTAAATTGCCAGAAACATGATTTTTAAAGTAAATGTTTTGAAGGATATTTATAAATTTCTAAAGATTTTTAAGAAAGTCACATCTCAGTCACAATGTGACGTCACTGAGTGGTGGCATTTTGGTCACAGATGTGATGTGACCAAAGTGACTCACAGTGACGTCACTGTGACCATGCATGCTATTAGGGTAATGAATGCTTAATGTTTCTTTAGTCAATTTTAAAATGTCCTAAAACCTCTATTATATGATTAACCAGAAATTAAAATAATTTTTAAAGCAATAAAACTGAAATAAAATTGTGCATACCTTTATCCTTTATTTATTATATTCTTACAAAAATTGTTTTTACGAAAGTTTGCTTCTACTTGCGATTACATGTAATTTGTTTTACAATGTGAAGTTTTAACTCTGTGAGTAGTTTTAATCCTTTTAAATCACTTTTTTCTAAAAGAAAGAAAAAAAATGCATAATTGTTTATTGTATTTTTCTGCTTCTTAAAAGCATACAATCTCAAATCATCCGAGGGAGGAGGGGGATCATAGGGGGATGATCACAGATAGATGTAGGGGGAGAGGTGGTTTTCTCCAGTTCATCTCCATATTTATCTGTGGTCACAAAGTTTTTTACACATGACCCTGATAAATTTAGAGTATTTTTATTTATTTTTTTTCTCGTTAAAAAATAATTTTTCATTCTTTTTTGCCAAAATTACTGTCCGCTATTCGGAATGTCCGTTATTCAGAAGTTAAACATACAAAAATTTAAGTTTTGGGAGTGGGGATTTGAAAAATGTCCGTTAAATAAAGGTGTCCGCTATTCGGGAGTGTCCGTTATAGAGGTTTTACTGTATAACCAAGTTACTAGCCTTTTGTGAAAATCCTTTTTTAAAAAATCTTGTGAATGTCTCCTAGTCTCCTTCTGTAAATTCTCCCTTTTAAGAATTTTTATCGCACCAGTATTTTTTTAAATGTACAATATAATCAAGAATGAAAGTAGACAATTAGCGAGTTAGCTTTTTGTGAAAATCATTTTTAATTCCTTGGGAACGTCTCCTAGTCTTCCTCTCTTTAAATTCTCCATTGGAAGTATTTTTATCGCGCCAGTGTTTATTTTAAATATGTAATATAATTAAGAATGAAAATATTCAATAACTGAGTCCTTACCTTTCTATGAAAATCATTTTTAACTTCTTGGAAACGTGTTCTAGTCTGCTTCTTTAAATTCTCCCTTTTAAGCATTTTTATCGCACCAGTATTTTTTAAAATATACAATATAATCAAGAATGAAAATGTACAATAACCGCGTCGTTAGCTTTTTGTGAAAATCTTTCTTAATTCCTTGGGAACGTGTTCTAGTCTCTTTTTTTAAATTCTCCATTGGAAGCATTTTTATCGCACCATTGTTTAAACCCTCTCACTGATAAGCCCGTCTATAGACGTTCCCTAAGCTCCAGGTTTCACTGCAATGCAAGCAATAATTAAAATGATATAACTCAGTTGATTTAATGGATTTTTAATACATTGTGCATGTGCAATGATTAACATACTCAAGGATAACATTCATATTCGTAAATAAGATTTTTTTATAATTTTGAAAGAATCGTATTTTTTTAGCAATTAAATCAAAATGCTGAGAAAATAACATTACAATTTTGCCCTTTTGCAAGACTGTCAGAGGGTTAAACTATTTAATGTAATCAAGTATGAAAAAATTCAAAAATCGAATCGTTAGCTTTTTGAGAAAATAATTTTTAACTCCTTGGGAACGTGTTCTAGTCTCTTTTTTTAAATTCTCCTTTGGAAGCATTTTTATCGCACCATTGTTTTTAAAACTATTTAATGTAATCAAGTATGAAAATATGCAGTAAACGAGCTGCTTAGCTTTTTGTCAAAATCATTTTTTAATTCCTTGGGAATGAGCAACCTGTATACGGGGCATTAAAAGGATGTTCAGATTTTTTTATTATTTTGATCTCAGACTCTTTGTAATTTTTGCCTTCTTTAATACGAGCAGATTTTACTATTCAATTAGGCAATATATATATATTTTTTAAAAAATATGATAAATGTTTGAAAATTCCGTAAAAGACGCTGGCCCCGAACAGGGAACGTTTAGAAACGTTAGAAACAAATATTATTTCGAAATTAATATATATATATATATATATATATATATATATATATATGTGGGATATTAAGTGATTAACTTACGATTTAAGAAAAACTAATATTCTTGATAAGATAAAAAAGGTTTAATAGACATAAAATATATACGTAGCATTCAAAAATAACAGTAGAACTGAATAATATTCAGTATAAATAAGCTTCTCTGAGCTTTGAATTAAAAATCCATCCAACTCGCCATCGCTGAAATCTATAGAACACCTCGTTCTTTCCACGCATCATCACACGAGTCTCATTTTGGATATCACGTTCATTAAATCATTGAGTTTATTATCTTTTATTGCTGAATACTTTATTCTTTAATCCCACATTCTCGGTCATCCTGACGTTTCTGACGTCCTCGGCAGCTGCTTATGAAAATTTAGACACAAATTTACACATACAAAACAGGTAAACATAAAACAAAAACATGTCACGTTATGCAGATGCGTTACTCCCGGGCTTCATATATTCTGCAGCAGTTGAGGTCTTGTTGGGACCATCATGGTCTCCAATTTTCTCTACATCATAACGATCATTTGACTTTACTTTAGTAACTTTATAAGGTCCATGGAATTTTTCCTTTAATTTCAGACCTGTGCCGTACTGCGTTTTTGGATTGCCACGAGATCATTTAATTTATATTTGTTGGGCTCTCTCCTCTTCTTGTTAAATTGTTTTCTATTTTCTTCTTGTATTTTCAAAATATTTTTTCTCGCTTCTTCTCTTACATTTTCCCGTTCCATCATCATGTGGTTTATATCTTCTTCCTCTAGTATTTCTTTAATCCTTAAGTCATTTTTATTTTTCATTTTTACGCCAATCATCAATTCAAACGGGCTGTATTTTGTACTTCTTGTAACTGTACTATTGAGAATTCTCTGCACATCTGCCACATATTTATACCATTTTGTGGGCTCATTCCCACATAGCTTTGCTAGTACAGGAATCAGGATGCTATGAATTCTTTCGATCTGTCCGTTTCCCCTGGGCATCCCTGCCGTAATTTTACCGTGTTCTATCCCTTGCTCTTTGCAGTATTCTATAAACTCATGTGATCTGAACGCTGGTCCCCGATCCGTTATTATTTTGCTGGGATTCCCGAACACAGTTTGTTGCAATGATAACTTTTCAATGACTTCCTGAGCTGTCGTGGATTTCACCGGATAAAACCATACGAACTTAGTAAAGGCATCTACAACTGTGAATATATGCTGATATTTCTTGTTTGTTGATGGCAGCGGTCCAATATGATCAATGTGGTTTGTGCTTAATGGTATATTCTCTTTTGGTATGGGCGTTAGAAAACCTTCGGCTTTGCCTAGTTTCTTGTTAAATAGAATACATTCGATGCAATTTACTACCACTGTTTCAACTTGTTTTCTCAGGTTAGGGATGAAGAACTCTTTTTTTACTAATTCTTCTGTTTTGAATGCAGCAAAATGCCCTTTATCGTGTGTTTTACGAATAATCTCTTTTTGCATTTCTTCAGGCACTACAAGTAACTCTCTTCCGTTATCAAACTTATACAACACGTTACTCTTGATAAGATATTCATTTTCTTCACCTTTTTCAACTAAAGATTTTATTGATTTTATGAGCTCATCTTTCTCCTGTGCTATAGCTATTCTAGCTGTCATCTCACTCTGTGATCTTGTAATTACTAAAACAGTATTCCTGCTCAAAGCATCTACATGTTTCATTTTATTCCCTGGTCTATGTGTGATTTCATAATCAAATTCTTCCATGAATAAAGCCCATCTTGCGAATTTTGGAGCCAAATCTTTTTTGTTTAATGTTTTCTGAAATGCTTCAGAATCAGTTACTATCTTGAATTTTGTACCAAGTAAGTAGTTCCTGAATTTTTTAAGAGCTTCAATTATTGCCAATACCTCCAATTCATAACTACAATATTTTTCTTGTTGCGGGGTTGTCTTTTTGCTCATGTATTGTATAGGGTTGAATTTTCCATCATCCGCTTTTTGTAGTAGTACTGCTCCGAAACCATGGCTACTGGCGTCAGTGTATAATTCTAGTGCTGATCCTTGTTTAAATAAATGCAATACTGGTTTTTGCGATAATATTTCTTTTAATTGTTTAAACGCCTATATTTGTTCTGTGCCAAATTCAAATGTGACATTTTTACGCAATAAATCAGTCAATGGTTTGGCTATTCGAGCATAGTTCGGAATAAATTTACGAAAATAACCTGTTAATCCTAAATATGATTGCAATTGTTTTATCGTTTTTGGTTGAGGGAAATTCCAAACAGCTGATGTCTTCGATTCAGATGGCTGTATCATCCCATTTTCAATTATATAACCAAGAAATTCTATTTTTTTCCTTAAAAATTTGCATTTTTTGAAGTTAAACTCTAGCCCATAATCCGCTGCAACTTCAAGTACTTGTTTCAATTTCTCTAAACCTTCTTCTTCAGTTTGTGATGGAATAATAAAATCATCCATATAAATATCTACTGTGCCGTCACGTAATAACTTTCTAAACACCGTGTTTACATATCTTTGGAACTGGTTTCCTGATGTACATAAACCAAATGGACACTTCAAAAACTCATATTCCCCTTCGTGTGTCACAAATGCGGTGTATTTCCTGCTTTTCTCCTCAATGTCAACATGAAAAAAACCATTCTTTAGATCGAGAGTCGTAAATACTTTTGATCTCTCTAATTTATCTAAAACATCTTCAATTAAAGGTAATGGGTACCGATCTTTGATTATTTTCTTATTCAGTTTACGGTAATCTATGCATAATCTATACGAGTTATCTTTCTTTTTAACTAAAACTACCGGTGCAGCGTAATCTGAAAAACTGCGCCTTATAATTCCGTCTTTCAACCATTGCTGAACCTGGTTTTCGATTATTTCTTGCTCTTTAAAAGGAAATCTTGGTGGCCGTTGACAAACAGGAATTTCATCAGATAAAATTATATTCATCCGTAATCCTGTATCTTTTGATTTATTTGGCTTGTATCCCTTTAATAATTCATTTATTTGTTTTCTTATATTAAAATTTCTCACGTGATCTAAATCAATTTCATCATCTTCTATGACGCTCGCTAAATTAATTAAGAAATTATCTCCTGCATTATTATCATTTACAATTATAATATTTTCATCACGTGAATTATCTAACGTTGACGTTTTCTTTTCATTATTATTTCTGGCAGCATGATTCAATTTTATGTCAGAATTCTTCTGAACTTCAGTGTAACCTACTTCAATATTGTTGCGTTCGCCAACGATCTTTATTCCGTTCTCATCTATCGCCAAATTTAATTTGCTAATCACATCATATCCCAATAAAATATCATATGAAAGAGATTCTAACACATACAAATTTGCTTTGATTAGAAAACCATCAATATTAAATTCATATGAAAAGTATCCTTTAAGATAAACAACTACTCTTTCTATGCCTGACAAAGAAATATTATTTGAACGTAATCTTGGCGATCCAATTTTCGTATAGTATTCATAACTGACCAGACTGATATCACTTCCAGTGTCAAAAAAGATCTGTGTCTTTTCACTGCTAATATCAATATTTATCATGCGATCCGGCTTGGCGCTGTTTGTTTGTTTGATTACTGCAAAATTTATCTCCTTGTGATTGGATAATCGCGGGTTTTGGCTTCCGTTAATATCGGTGTCTAACAGGTGATCCGGTTTGGCGCTGTTTGTTTCTTTGATTAATGCACAATTCACTTCTTTGTGATTGGATAATCGCGGGTTTTGGCTCCGATTTTGGCTGTCATAAATTATTTGACTATTATTCCCATTTTTACACTGGGATATTACGTGGCCAAGACGGTTACATTTAAAACATCTAATTTGTGCCCTGTTTCTTTTATTTAAATTAGAAGATTCATTTCTATTAGCTGTATTATCTGCAAATTGTTGTTTTCTTAAAGTATCATAACGTTGAGATGGTAACCACGGTTTTGAATTGTTATTTTTGCGCATTTTTGACTTCCTATCTTCAAAGTGGTGTGAGTGTCTATTCATGGTTTTAACATTACGCCTTGCTGTTTCATAATCATCTAGTTTACAAACTAATACATCAACATTTTTAATTTTGGGAAGATCATCGATAAAATGTTCTTTCATTTCTATCGGTAACCTTCTCTTGATTTGATCTACTAATATTAATTCTTTTAAATCTTCAAAATTGGATACATCAAGACCGGTAATCCATTCTTCTAAATAATTCCTTAACTCAAATGCTAGATCGCGGCAAGTGGCTGAGTTTTCTTTCTTATGCGACATTAATTTTTGCCTAAACTCTTCCGGCGTCAATTTGAATCTTTTGAGCAGCAAGTTTTTTACATAATCGTAGTTATTTGTTAATGTTTCTGGTTCTCTAGTTATAACATTAGCAATTTCTAGCGGCATTAAACTTAATAAGTGCATGACCCAATTCTCTTTTGTTATATTCATCCTAGAAATCTGTCTCTCGAATAGAGCTAAATAGATACTAATATAGTAATATAGTATATAGTAATGTCACCCTTCCCATCAAAGTGTGACATTAATTTAGACAAATCTGGTTGCTTACCTGAACCAGTTACAGCCGAACCGTCACTTGTATTTGTCATATTTCCTTGAAGTTCAATTTTTTGTAATTCGTACTCCATCTCCATCTTCTTTTCCTCTAACCGTAACCGTCTTTCTTCTTTTTCTGCTTCTAGTCTTTTTTCTTCTTTTTCTGCTTCTAGTCTTCTTTCTTCTTTTTCTGCTTCTAGTCTTTCTTTTTCTATTCTCTCCGCGGCAATGACTTCAAGTCGAGCTTTTACAAAATTTTCTTCATAATCCTTCGATTCCGTCACCAACTTTATCAAATCAATGATTCTTGGACTCTGAGGCACAACTATACCTAGATCATCACACAATGTTAACAAGTCCGCCTTTCTAGCTTTATTCAGAACAGACACTATAATTTTTGTTTACACTTCAACAAAACAATATAGTGCACTATCTTGCAGGCTTGATTACGGATAATCTCTAATCATTACACATATAACAAACAGTTCCTTTTTTTTTCATATAATACGTTTTAGTTTAAAAACAAAACATTCTTCTTAGACTTAGATCTTCTTAGTACAAAATAGCTTTTATCGTGAAATTCAAATTCAAATATAAATCAGCGAAATCATTCAAATCCCGGCAACGAACCCACAAAACTTGTGGGATATTGAGTGATTAACTTATGATTTAAGAAAAACTAATATTCTTGATAAGATAAAAAAGGTTTAATAGACATAAAATATATACGTAGCATTCAAAAATAACAGTAGAACTGAATAATATTCAGTATAAATAAGTATCTCTGAGCTTTGGATTAAAAATCCATCAAACTCGCCATCGCTGAAATCTATAGAACACCTCGTTCTTTCCACGCATCATCACACGAGTCTCATTTTGGATATCACGTTCATTAAATCATTGAGTTTATTATCTTTTATTGCTGAATACTTTATTCTTTAATCCCACATATATGTAGATAGATCGATATAGATATAGATATAGATATGTAGATATAGATATATTGTAGGTTTGTTTTGATTCAACAATGTTTCAGAAACATTTCTCAATAGTCTGTACATTACCAATTATTTTTTTTCCACCCGGAATATAGATTTTGCGTTTGTTACCAAATCTGAAGTAAAATTTTTCGTGTTCACCAAATATATCTTACGGTTAAAAATCTTAAAATTAACTTAAAAATTTCTGTTATATTTTTATTCTTGCACGTATAAAAACCGTTACTCAGCTGAAAATGCTTAACCGAGAATAAATATCAGCCTAAAATTCAATATATCGGGTATGAAAAACTAGTTAATATGCTACTTTCCTTTTTAAAAAGGATTTTTTAATTCTAGAAAATGCGATGGTTTTTTAAATGTCTGCTGATAAAATAAGCTTTTCATAATAATGGATAACGCAGAAACTATTACGTATATTATCTATCGTGTTTATAATATATTTGCGCAGAATTAGAAACATTTTATTTTTTTATAGTATAATGCTTAAACACACATTAAAAAGCAATATCCAAATTATTTAATTATTTTAAAAGTGTGTTAAAAAATCCATTTTAAAAACTCCTTTATCGAAAATTAAATCAGTGCCAAAATTGAACAACTGTTGAATTCCCCTAAACATTTTTTTTTTCCAACATCTCTTAAAAGAAAATTTAACCTCTATCAAGATTATTCTGTTATAAAAAGTAAAAGACAGGAAATAAAAGAAAAAGTTGGCAGTTAAGTAAAACGAAGCTTTTAAGAGTAACTTGAAATCGGAAGAATCAACAATTTCTGTAAAGGAATTGAAGTGCTCTTTTGATCGTACATTGTAAGATGATTACAGATTTTGCGCCATTAGTTTTTGAAAGAGTTTTATTTTGTAAACATAGATTCTTTTGCCGAGCAAGTGTTCAAAATGTTTTTGTTTTAGATAAAAATTTATAGGTTTAAATTTTTTAAAGTATATGCCTATCTACATACATCATAAAGGTAAGGAGTGTCCATGCATAAGGCTGACGTCGTTTTGCTAATGGCAACAGCAGAGGATTAGATATTGCTTTTACTGTAATTTTTTTAACTTTCAAATATCGCATATTTTGAAATTTACGCTGTTCTACGGGGAAAATGTACTTTAAAATGCAATTTTTTTAAGTGTATTGTTATTTATCTGAAAAGTGTATCGCAATTTATTATTTTTTCATGGTTTAAAAAAAAATTTTAAACCGCAGTTTCTCCTTTTGCTTACATTTTATTAAAACCGAAGTAACAATATGTCCGCAGGTTCTGTTTGTACGTACGTACGCAAATACGTATATATATATAAGTAACTCGATAGTTCTTGATGAAAATATCCGTTTTACTTTTTTGATTGTCAATATAAATTCATTGCTAAGGAATTAGCTCCTGGTTCGTTTGGGAGGGGAGTTAATCAGTTATGTATAAAGAAAAAGAAAACTCCTGTTCCACTTGTTCTATCCAAGATAGGTTTTCATTCAGAATTATTAGATTTGCATCAAATTTGGTATACGGTACACTCTGATGAGGAGCTTTTCTATTTAGATGTCGAGGTTCATTGGTTAAATATAAAGGATGAAATCGGGCAGTTAATCAAACCCCCACTATAGTCAAAACCTTTCTGGTGCATTTTTCGAAATGCCAACCTGTTTGAATGCGGAGTCCGAGCGAGATTGCTGAAGAAAAAAAAACACAGCCATTTTTAATGGTATATTGTGTACTTGTTGTTACTTAATCCATAATTTGGATATTTTAAAGTCTAAAACTAAGTGTTTTATTTGTTTCCTTATGTCATTGTTTTAATAATAAAGCTCTAAATATAATTTCTGTTACATGTATTTGCAAGATACCATTTTACCATTTAAATTTATTACCATTTTAATTTCAAGCCACATATATATTACGATAATAGCTTTCAAATGATCTACCTGTACTTTGAATTAATATTTTCTTTTAAATAATAATTATATAAAAAAAGATAACTTGATTTTTTATCCAATTTATTTTAATTTTCACTATTTTTTCACAGAACTTTGTTATTATATATGCATAATGTATGTCTATAGGAAAATTCCTGCGTTTTAACTATGTTTTATCTATTTTTTAAAGTATTTTTTTAAAATTCCAGTCTATTAGTTTGTATCCGAATATGCATATTAAAAATTATAATGTTACTTCCTTCCAAATTAAAATCATTTACTATGAGTAATCTGGATATGCTGTTTAAATTAATTCATAAAGTATCACAGGAAGAATTTGTTTACTGCTATCTAAGCCTTAATTGGTACCTTAATCAGCATCAGCTCTTACATTGCTTTTGGCATTTTGAAAATGATCTTTTTTCTCTTTCAATGTATATATATTCTTAATTTAAAAATTAATTTTATGGGAACAGATTTTTTTTCTTTAATAATAATAGTTTAAAATATTTTATAGATTAATAAAAAAAACAGATTTTTTCTTTAATAATAATAATGTTTTATAGTAATAATATTGATTTAAAGTAATTTATAAATTAAGAAGAAAGAGATATTTTCTTTAATGATAATAATATTTTATTATAATAATTGGAATAAAAAAATAGTATATAAATTAATTAGGAGGAGATTTTTCCTTTAACAATAATAATAACAGTAATTTAAAAATAATTTACAAATTGCTAAGTTGTTACCCTCCTCAACCCTTTCCAATGGCACTTGATGATATTACATATTGTTTATAAAATTGTTTTAGTAAAAAAAATATCTTATGAATATGTTTTCGTAGAGCAAGCTGTGTACAATAATGCCTTATTATCAACTACAGTCGACTCTCGTTAATTCGAAATCGGATAATTCGAATCTTCGCTTAATTCGAACTAAACATGAAATCCCGAAATTTTCAATGGCAGAATAACGTTAAAAATTTTCATTAATTCGAACTCATTTTCTCTTGACATCGTTTAATTCGAACTAACGGGAATTCCGATTATTAATTTTTTTTCTTTCTCACGGATTTCAGATCATTTGAAAAACTTTCTTTCGTTGATTTTTGTGAAAATTTTTCCAAACGATTATACATATAATACATTGCATTTGATATCCACTATCTTAGAGCCCCGTCTGTCCATCAGTGACACTTTAAATTTTTCTTCCATCGTGATTGTTTCTAATCTTTTAATTAGTTTATGTATTTATACATTCTAATTTAATATTAAGTCATATTCTAATGATAACAGACAAAATAAGTTTAAAGAACGCTATAACATTAATTCCTTTGTAATAGTTACATATTAAGCATGTTTTCCATAATTCGAACTTCGGATAATTCGAACATTTCTTGTGGTCCGGATGAGTTCGAATTAACGAGAGTTGACTGTATTTATATTTTTTAATTTCCAGAAAGTTTTTACTTCTGTATATGTGGGGGGAGGAGGGGGAATAATGACTATAATGGATTAACAAAAGTCCTAAAATAGTTCCAGGAAACAAACTCAAAATTGTTGTGATATATGCTTGACTGAGATTATCAAATATTTTCAAATACAATTTAAAAAAAAAAATGGATAAACAGAAACTTATAAGAAAATGCTGATTAATAAAATAATTACAGCGAGGAATCAAATTATATTTATATATATATATACATATATATTGCTTTAACTTACTGAGAAACATTTTATATTTTACATGCGTATAACAAAAATGATTACATAATAATGATACATATATAAACGTGCATGCGAGTGTGTGAGGGGGGAAGAGAGTAATATTTGAAGTGAAAAAAAAATTATCACTGCATATTATTTTAGAACTTCTGTTTTTGTCAAATCATCAAATTCTAGTCATATAAAACGATTTAGCTTTAGCATTATAAAGCTAATTGAAATTACAAATTTTTGCATATTATATAGAAAATTCATATAGTATTATAATTAAGCTTATAATTTTTGCTGACATTTTTTTTTATTTTTTTTAAACATATGTAGAATAATTAAAATTTTTATACATATTATTTTTATGCTTACTCTTTTAAAATAGTGTCATTCACAAGATAAACGGGATTTTCAATTTTTAAATTAAATCACGTCTATTTAAAAATTTAAAGATCCAATCGAATTTCATTTTGTTGTTTATAAAATTTTGTGTAAGCTCCTTTTAGTATATTTTTTAAACAATAAAAAACTCTCTTAACTTAAAAAAAAGAGTATTTTTTAAAAACTTTATTAGCATATCTTTATACTGTAAATGCTTCTTCAAAAAATTTAAGAGAGTCAGTAAAAGATTAATTTCATTTTAAAAACGCAGTTTAAACAAAAATGTTATTTAAATGAAAACAGAAAAATGAAATAAAGGACTTATCAAAATAAAAATAATCCAATTCTAAGGATGTAAATTCAAAACTAAAGAAAATAAATGAATAAGATTTTATTTTTCAATATTTTTGTATATTAATTATTAAAATTATATTTATTTGTTTGAAATGAAAATTACTTACATGTAAATATTAAATAAAAAACATTTAAAATATATACAATTAAATAAAAAAGTATAATATTAAAAGAAGTCAATACATAATAGAGAAATTCAATTTTATTTGAATTTTTAATCAAACAAGAAAATCAATACTAATTTTAAAATTTTGAATTTTACGGGAATCTCATCAATGAAACAAAATATTACGAATATAAATTTAAAAAAAAATAATCGATCTACACTCTTGAACAATTGCTATTGTCGGAAATAAGAAGGAATACCGCAAGTCACAAAATCTTTTGCGATAATTCGGTTATTGACACGTATGAAAATGTTGATCTTAAGTTGATAAAATTCAACAATTTAATAAAATTCAAAATTAATATATTTGAAATATTGCACAAGAAATAATTTTCCTGTATATTCTGTTACACTGGGAATTCTGGGCTGGATTCCGTAACAGTTTTAAAAATTAAAAATCTCCAATGTAAAGCAAGTAGGTAAACGGTTTGTTACACTGCTGAACAGACTTTACTTATAGAATCGTATCTTTCTCATAATGGTAAACATTATTTTTGTATTTATGAAAAATCTAATCATAATTTCATGAAAATGGAATTAGATTTATATCTAAGTCCCTGTTAAAAGAAAAAAAAAACCTGTTTTAATAAGTTTCCTAATATATAGCTGTATTTTAGATTTGGTATAGAAATTCAAATGCATATATATATACTTTATTCAATACAATCTAATTATACCTTATTCATTTATTATTGTACTTATTTGATGCCTTTACATGAGAATTTCCATTTAATGCTGCAACTTTATCATCTCTGTTGGTTTTTAATTATAATCCAATTTAATCTTATTACATATCATTAAATTAATTTTAAATAGTGCTCTTTTGATATTGTCTCTAATTTTCTATGTATACTTTATTCAAGTCTTCTTTCAATAACTTTCAGTGATTTGTTTAATTATTAATGAGTATTGTTCCGGATTTAATATATACTGCTTGTATCAGGTAAGACACTCAATTGTGATTTACAGTAACATATAATGTATAGTAATGTATAATACAGGGTGATTCTAAATTGTTTTTACTAAAAAAAGAGGGGTGATAGTACACATCAAAACAAGCAATATTAAATAGTAAAGCAAAGGTCGCAAACGTTTTCCGAAGGAGATAGCCACCATTAAAGTTTAGGGTCCAAAATTTCAAAAAGACATAAAAAAACGGAAAGATTGGTCAATTGATTTGCGGGTTTTACTAAAACGATTCTTTATATCACTATTTTCTGAAAAAAAAATATATATATATATATAAAGATAAATTTCAAAAAATGCCGATAGAAGGCGCTTTAGATTTCGTAGTAACGAATAACTATCTTTTGCTGTTATTTTTTGCATAACTTTAAATGTTTTCGGAAGTTTAGAATTAAATTTAAATTTTGAGCTCAAAATCTGTATAGTTGGGAGCGGTTAAGTAGTGCGAACTGAACTATGTTCAAGGGAAGGTGGAGTTGAAATTTTAAATGATTATAAAAAACGGAAAAATCGGTCGATTAGTTTGCGGTTTTCGCTAAAACTATTCTTTATGTCAGTGTTCCTTTGAAAATAAATTTTAAAGATAAATTTCGAAAAATTCCATTAGAGAGAGCCTTAAACTTTAGAGAAGCAACAACTATTTTTAACCATTACATTTTATATCTAATTAAATGCTTGCAAAAGCTTAGACTTAAATTTTGAGCTAAAATTCTGAATCATTCCAAGGAATTAAGAAACGCAAATGTGAATTGTGTTCGAAAGGGAGGGAAGGGTTAAATTTAAACTCCTAAACACAGTTCAGTTTCAGCTTCTCAACCCCTCCCAACGATTGAGAACTTGAGCTCAAAATTTAAGTCTAAGCTTTTGCGAGCATTTAATTAGATACAAAAAATAGCGATTAAAAATAGTTGTTGGTTATTCTAAAGTTTAAGGCGGCCTCTAACGGAAATTTTTGAAATTTATCTTTAAAATCTATTTTCAAGGAAATACTGATATAAAGAATAGTTTACTGAAAACCGCAAACAAATCGAGGAATTTTTCCGTTTTTTCTTATAATCATTTGAAATTTGAACCTCCCCCTCCCGCTTCTTGAACAAATTTCAGTTTGCGCTACTTAACCCCTCCAAATTTTTCAGATATTGAGCTAAAAAATTAAGTTTAAGTCTAATCTTCCAAAAACATTTAATGAGATGCAAAAAATAGTTGTTCGTTACTCCAAAGTCTAAAGCACCCTCTATAGGACATTTTCGAAAGTTATCTTTGTAATTTATTTTCATGAAAATATTGACACAAAGAATAGTTTTAGTGGAAACCGCATATCAATCAACCAATTTTTCCGTTTTTTATGTTTATTTGAAATTTCAGACCCTAAATTTATTGGCGGGTTATCTTCTTCGGAAAATGCTTAGGACACTTGGTTTCCAATTTAATATTGTTTGTCTTGATGTGTCACGCCCCTTTTATTGTAAAAACAAATTATAATCACCCTGTATATATATATTTATAAGTATGCTGTTGTATGAAAAAATTGTCAGTCAGGGCACCAGTAAAAATATTTTTATTTTATGGAAATAATCTGTTATTATCACTACCTTTCTCTTATTTAAAAAAAATTGTCCGTAAATCGCAGTAAATAAAAACTACATTCGTAAAATAAATGGTTTTAATGAATATCGTATTTAACAGATATGTAATATATCTATGCATTTTTAAATAGTGAAACAAAAAAATTCTAAAATGTTGCTATAAATAGCGAAATCTTTGGTGATTAACTTGGCTATTTACCGCTGATATGCGACTAACACTAAAGTGGCTTATCAGCAAAATTAATGAAGAATAAATGGCATTTAGTTTTGATAATGTGTTGGCTAATATAATTAGTGAAATCTTTGGCTATTTTCTGTCCAGTGAAAGATTCATGGAAGTTTCCCATCATTTCTGCACAAAATTGGGGAAAGAGACTCGCAGAGACTCGATTTTGCTAAATTGTCCATGAAAAAAAAAAAAAAAAAAAAAAAAAACATTGGTAATTTTACCCATGATATTTTTGGAAACTTTCCCACTATGAAATATCATTTTCGTCTTCATAAGAACAAAACTTTGCGTGAACCTCTGAATAAAACTCTTTTTTACCCAGACAATTTTCAAAAACTTCTGGAAAACTATGATACTCTAAACAAAAAAAATTCGTTTATTTATGAGACTTTGGCCAAATGAATTTTTTTACATGGTATTGAACTTGTATATACTTTCCCACTTTTTTATTTTTATTCATTTTGGATTAATGTGTATGAATCCGCGCTGTCTTCAAATAATAATGCAGTATTTGTAAGTTATTGTATTATTTTATGTCTTGATATATGTGCGCCACCCTGCACTGTAAAAAAAAAATCAAGAGGTTACTAAAAATTGTTTAGTAAATTTGTATTCCACAGAATTTTTTAGTAACCATTACAAACTTTTTTTGCAAGTGAAACAAGCATTTCTTTTGTAAACTGAACAAAAGAATTTTTTGTATAACTAACTTAAAACTTTTTAGTATGAGCCACCAAGCAAATTTTAGTAATAAGTAATAAAATTAGTAAAATTATTTTCAACAATAAGCCGCAACAGGTGGCAGCACCAAACATTGCTACCTGATCCGACTGGACTTTCATAATCCCTTTATTTAAAGAGTACTTACACTGCATACATTCAAGGGCGTATTTGGTGGTGTCCAGCATCGATCCCGGGACCTTTCAGCCTGGAGATCGGTGCTATGACCACAAGACTATCACGACCACACCAAGTGAGTTTTGGTAATAGCTATTAAAAATATAAAACTATTATATCTATTCGTTGCTAGCTTTTTTCTAGTAATTCTTACAGATTTTCTAGTAACCGAGAAAGATTACTAAAAAAATTTTAGTAATTACAAGGACCACTAAAATTTTTTAGTAGATCGACTTTTTTTTACAGTGTGCCTGCGGTACCGGGCTGACCTATTTTCTCCTCGTGGACTTATTGTTCCTATACCTCACGGTTGGCTGTCCACGAGTGGGTGATTCTTGTGATTTCTGTCAATAGAAAGCCTGATCCAGTTCCTAATAGATCGGGAGGCAGCAGCACAGACAATCTCCTCATCGAATTCACCGATAAAATTTTAGAATTAGTTAAAACGCGATTTACATATTAAAATGTAATTTGTCTTGCGAGTCATTTTTTGTGGAAAACACCTAAAAACACGATTTTAGCCGTTGACTGGTGGAATTACAATTGTGTTTTCCTATACACAAAAGTATGAAAACATGGAGGATCGGGAGCAGGAAAATGCAGCCTACGAGTCAACCGCCAAAATCAGGTTTTTATGGGTTTTTTCGCCAACATATGACTTGGCAGACCAAATGTTTTTAATATGCAAACCGAGTTTTAACTCATTTTAAAATTTCAGCAGTGAACCCAATGAGGTGATTGTCTGTAATGCCATCTCCTGATCGATAATGAAGAAATCGCTTTTATTTACATAATTCCATTGGTAGTTGAAACACGAGAAGAAAAGTTATATATTTAAATATCCGATGGAGTCCAGATTGAATGAACCCGTGAGGGTTATTAAGTTTAATAGACTAACTACTGCTTTAGCAAGACTTAATTTACAGAAAAAATTAAATATTCGTTTTATCGAAGCATGAATCATTATTTCTCTGTTTCATTAAGGAGTTTCGTTAAAAATAGATTCCACAAAAATCTAAAAAAAGTAATTAGCCCATTAACGATAATATGTCATATAATATTCCGGGTGAGGAGTATATGGTTAAAGTTTTCAAAATAAAAGATGCATTAAACTTGGATAGAAATCTTCAGTTTGCTTCCTTTCCTAGCTCCTTTCGCCTCCACTATAAATTAGATTCACCTGGTTGTCTAGCCGAAGACGGAGTTCTATTAAGAATTTTCAGTAAGCAATCAAAGATACCCTGATGATGATCAAGGTCTGATCGAAAGTGTTCAGCACGAAATTATTGAATTTTTTTTAATATGTTATTAAGTATTAACATATTTTACATTTGAGCCATTTTAACTTTCAATTAAATACACTTTTAGCAACTTTTCTTTAATTTAATTTCAATTAATCTAGCAACATTTTATAACTGGATAATTTCACTTAAAATAATACTTTTAAACGAAATTTTTATCAAATAATCCTTTTTAAATCTTCATTTTTTTTAAAATCTACATGTCTTTGTAAAAATGTTTTACTTCTGGGACATGATTGAAAACTTCTTGAAAATACATGAAAATATATTTTATTTATAAAACACTAGTTTAATTAAAACACAACAAAATATACATTATCCTTTAATATGATACATGATCTATATCATGATGAGAAATTGATTGAATAACGAACAATGCTAATATATTGTGAGAAGATTAAAGGAAGACTTCGTTTAAATCATGGTATAAGTAATATTACATTGATGAATCACGATATTCCCTATAAAGTTTCTGTAAAAAAGCTTATGCATCAGAAATAAAAAATAATGAAGTTATGCTAAAAGCAAACATTCATCAATGTCGTTTCGAAATAACATATTCTATAACAAGAGATGGATATTGATTGATGACTATATATGCTAGTAAAACTGATATAAAAGTTGATATTTACTTAATTATTTTTTCAGAGCTGAAACCAACCTCTATTTATTAAATAAAGTTTTAAAAAATTCATTTTAAATTATGAAAATTGCATACGTAGACTCTACATATATGCTTGTACAAATTTCAGCACAATGAAGGATTCATCAAAATTAATGAAATAGAAAACATAAACGACTGGTATTGGAATAAACAAATAATAACATTTTAAATGAAAAAAATAAAACAATATCAAGTATCACAAATCTGATTTTTGTATAGCCACCATGATGCTGGAATAAGAGCTGCTATACAATGTGGCATGAGTGAAACAGATTTTCAATTCCTGTCTAGCCCCCTGACTGCCCAGCCAAAGGGTAATATTGTAATGTTGTTTTCTCTGTAATTTTTTTAAAAATATTAAAAAAGACGTTTTTTCCAACCTGATACAAAATATGTTATTAGTATCGGTGTATAATCTTTGATAGCATCAATCCTAACTTAATTTTTCAGAACTGGGTTTTATTTGTGTAATTATACTAATTTAATTATTGATTATGTTTCAATGAAACCTGTAGCTTAGTGTGTGAAAAAATCAGCCGGCGGCAGTCAGGAGGCTAGAGAAGAGCATTTCGTATTCTTTTTATGCGTACCCACTTCTGTAGATGCTATAATAAATCGATAAAAAAAGTGATGCTGCAGTGATCGCAAAATATTCCGCAAGTTCAATGGGTGACATATCCACTGAACACGGAAGAAGGTCTGTGTGTTCTGAGAAGATTTCTTGAACAATCCTTCCAACAAGTGAGCGAGAAAATATACTGTTAAAAGATAGCTACAGGAAATCCTTAAAGGAAAGGAAAGGCTTTGTGCTCCAGCAGATTATTGATGTACTTGTTTCTGTTTGGATCACCCATAATTTGTAGCAGTTTTCCGGGATACGCAAGAAATGGCAAAGGATGACTACTCCGGGAACTCAGCTTTCGCTTTGGAGAGTAAGTGTAATCCCGGGGAGAAAATGTCCGGAATACGCAATCACATCTAAGACTCTAGTGGTATTCTTCCACTATTACGTTCGAGATTGCATTTTTGAAAGCAGCGTTTAACGGATGCGGCCATGATGGCACCACAGATTAAAAGGGACAAACAATTAAAACAACTTGTTGCAATTTGCATGCTAGTCTCTATGATTATGAGCACACTGTAGTCGCAGGAATAGATAGTTTTATGTCTAAAAGACGGCAGCAGGATTCAGCAGAAGCCGATGAATTGATGATGCAAACAGTGTAGTACACCTTCCGCAAGAGACTAATATGCTGCCAACTGTCACGATGAAGCTCTACGGTTCGTTACATGTTACCGTTCCTGAACATGTTACCGTTCCGCTTTGATGTTGTCGGAAATTTGGACAAAATCTTGTCCCTCTAAATTTGTCAAATTGTTTGTTCAGCAGTGATCTTTCCAATCCGGTTTTTCTTTTTGCATTTCAGTCGTAAAAGCGCTCTGATTTTACCTGTAACTGTATGCATAATTTTACTTCCAGTTTATGTACTGAGTAAGTATATCTAGAGTGTGAAACATCCCCATTTATGCGCTCTGATGGACTTACGCTTAAACCGATGGGTTTAATTATTGTTCCTTGCTGCAGTTTAAAAGCAGTTTTGTCATCAATATGTTGTTAAACAACGAAGTACCCAGCAAAAGCTGGTATTTTATGTAAATAATTTTATTTAAGTTTAACATTTGATATGAATGAATAAACGGACATGCTATACCTAATTTAAACTATTTGATCAATGTGCCATATACTTGACGTCATGCCACAAACTTTAAACACTGAGTTTTATAACTATGCTTTATCCCCATCAGATTTCAACTTTCGGGCTTCATTATCAGATTTCTAAACTGTCCGATCCTCGTCAGTCCATGCTTTTCCAAGCATTTGTTCCCAGTATTTCATCAAATACTACTTCACTGGCGATGTCTTGTGCCCAGGCATGCCGTCATGTTGAAACCATAGATTACGGAGTTGAACCAACAATAGGTTTTTTAATAAAATAAGTTATTAAGTCCTGCAATATGCCCTAGTGAAATACTGAATCGACCAATCTGTTATTGTTAATTGCACGCTAAACATTAATCAAAAACATTTTTCGCTTTTCCTTCAATTTTCGTGACGTAATAATTTCGGAAATCACGAACAAAAATTTACCTGTTTTAATCATTTGTTTTTAGCCTTTATGTTCAAAAACTGTCTTTTTATCAGGATTCGACGCGGCTCTTCAAGTTTGTAATTCCCTTTTTTTCCCATACCTCGAACTGTTTTCGAGATAAGCGTGCTACCTCCACCGTTTTGCACCAGATGACGCTGTAAGTGATTACAGCCAGTAGTGCATAGCTATTTTACCATATATAGATACCATATTTACGACTGTAGTTGCTGTCGTTCAGCAGTTAAGAGGCTGGGAATGAACTTTAGTGGTTACATTGTATATATACACTATATATACAATGGCCATAATGGTATATATGGCCATAAATGACTGAACACTTTCAATTTTGGACATTTTGTCGCAAAATTTTATTTAAAAATATACATTTCTCATTTTTCAACAACTTTACGATTAAAAAGATTATGTATGACTTAATATTTATCAACACCCATTTTATATTTAAGCCAATTACAAGACAACAATAAATCAAAGAAGAATAATAATATTTGCGATCACCCTGTATTTAAAATGCACTCAATGATCTATCATTTGCAAAACACAAATATGTAGATACTGTATAAAATGTCCACAAAATTATACAATAGTTATTCGGTTCGGTAATATTTGCATTATAATATGCGGATGGAAGAACGGATGCATTGAACAACGACTATCCGTGCTACTTATTTATATAATTATGAAAGCACCTAAAAATAAGCTTTAGAAAAATAAGACATTGGCTATTTTTTTACTAATGAAACAAAGACGCTCTTTGAATTGTTTTGGATTCGAGACGTGAGAGAATACTGCAGTGATTTTCTAGGAAATTATGTAAATACACTTAAGACGGCACACTTCTAGCAGAAAAAGACCCGGATGATAATGTAAAATCTATAGGGGAGCGTTGTTTAAAATATCTTGCTCAAATTTTAATATTTTGACGTGAATTTTTTTTCATAGGATAACTGAGGACAATCCACAACCGGTCTAGTTTTTACTTTTTCGATTTTGGTTATATATTTTGGTTACATAAAACATGTTTTGATATCATGCCACCTATTAACTTTAGTGTTTCACTTTAGTATTATTTTATTATTTTCGTAATTTTGCCAACTTTCACAATATTGACCAAAGTTTGCAATCTCTAAATATTGTCTAATTTTCTTGAAATTTAGCATACATATGTTTTACATCACTGAGAGTAGGACCGTAAGGAAATTTTGCAAGAACTTTGCATGTTACATTTTACCTTACAAGATGAAACACCCTAATAAATATACGTTAAGCATCATTGCAAACTTTCTGATTTTTTGAACAACAATAAAACTTTACAGCAATGTCTGCTTCATTTAATTGAAAATAAAGTGTTTTGTATAGGACAAGTATTTCTATATAAAAAATAATGATATTACGAAATCGGAGAATTTTAAACTAACCATTTATGAACAGAAATTTATTAAAACAAAACAAAGGTCGCTATAACACGTATACTTTATTCATACGCTTAAAGACTAAGTAAAAACACACGAATAAAATACAACGATTTTCTGCTTTTACTTTTACATTATTTTTAAATTTAAGAACACAGAATTCGATGCATAGAATCCTTTATTTTGTTTAGTTTTCTAATTTGCAACCAAAAGTTCTTAATCATTACCGTTACGGTGCTACAATATTTTTGCATAAAAATACAAAACGCGTAAAAGAACATAAACATGTAGTAGAAATTTCCTAATTTCGATACAGCTAATGGTTACATCCTTTTCAAAATCATATTCGTGTAGCAATGAAACAATTTTATAAGTATGGAAAACTTCATGTAGATAGTAAATATATTTAGCGTTATAAGCAGCAAGTATAAGTAATGGATTTGAAGTATGATTGATAGATCTACTTTTGAAAATTTCCTATGAGAATTACAAACATGTCTATGGTAATCACTTTATCTTGTAGACATAACAAATGCATTTAGACAAATAGAAAAAAACTTTCCTTTTTCCATAAATTTTTGAAAAATATCTTATAGAAGAAAAGTTTATAATATATTTGCAATCTCAAAGTTCAGTTTGATGTTTCGCTAAGAATTATCCATAATAAAATTTAAAGATATTTTGGCTAACATATAAAACTCTTCGAGGTATGCATTTACGTGGTTTGATAATGAGATACTGTCAAATGTAATTGTATGTACCAATTATGAATAGAAATAGAATTAGTAAGTAATTGTTATGTAATGAGAAAATTCTAAAACGTCATAAAGAAATGAAGCGCTTTTAAAATATTATCTAGATATAAGCTGTTTTAAATTTAATTTCCTTTTGTATATGAATAAAAAATCCAGTCTAATATTTGTAAATAAATCAAATCTATATCACAGGGCAAAAACATGTCTGTACAGTAACGATAATGGGGATTCACGTTAGCTATGATCTGATTATTAATTTTCGTTTTTACCAATATTGTAATTACATTTTTTATGTAAATATTTGTTTCATTGAGACATTCCTTTACATAAGAGATGCACAGGTACAATAAATTACAGTGATAAACAAGATTTCTGGTTTTTTTTATTAATAAAGTGGTGATTTTTATAGATTATATAGTGCCGAGAAAGAATATGTCATTAAAAATATTCATCACGCAGATTTGTAAAAAATTCAAAATTTTGAAAGTTGCAATTTTGTAGTACAGAAAAACCTCCATAACGGACACTCCCGAATAGCGGACACCTCTATTTAACGGACAGTTTTGCAATTCCCACTCCCAAAACCTTCATTTTTGTATGTTTAACCTCTGAATAACGGACATTCCGAATAGCGGACACGATTTCCGGCGATAAAGGATGAAAAAGAATTTTTTATCCAAAGAAAAAAAAAAACCCACGAAAAACGAGTAAAAAAGCCTCTAAATTTATCAGAGCAATGTGTCACAAATTTTGTGATTACAGATAAATGTAGAGGGTGGGCTATGGAAAATCTCTCTCCCCCCCCCCCCTACATTTAGTGTGAATTCAGGGTTGCACAGGAGGGACATCTTTTTCAACATTACAATGTCCTTCCGGAAGATTTTAAGATTTTATGCTTTTAATAGACAAAAAGTGCAATCCCTACTCCTCGCCCGGAATTCTATAGAGTCCAATAACGTCACATTGAAAAAATTTTTTTTATGTAATTGCAAGCAAAAGTAAATTTTTGTAGCAGATTTTAGAAGAAATGAAATTTACAAATGGTGTAAAGGTTTGCAAAGTTTGTAACGAAGTTTGTAAAGGTGTGCAGAATTTTATTTCAGTTTTATTACTTAAAAAATAATTTTAATTTCTGATTAATTGTATAATATAGGTTTTAGGACATATAAAAGTCAATTAATGAAACATTAAGCATTTCTTATCGATTTTTAAATCTCTGAGTTTCTCCCAATAGCGGACACCTCTGAATAGCGGACAATTTCAGCGTTCCCGAGGTGTCCGTTATTTAGAGGTTTTACTGTATTTATTCAATACACAAGCCTTTGTAATTTATGTCATATGGAATTTCAGTAATAATAAACGGTTAAATAAGCACTTATAAAGCTTAGAACTACTATATACAGCAAAAATATCAATTGTTTATAAAGTTTCAGAAAAAATGTATGAGGATTTTTGTGAAAAGGAATTATATTCGTAAAGGAAATCGCAATTTTATATCATTTATTCAATACACAAGCCTTTGTAATTTATGTCATATGGTATTTCAGTAATAATAAACGGTTAAATAAGCACTTATAAAGCTTAGAACTACTATATACAGCAAAAATATCAATTGTTTATAAAGTTTCAGAAAAAATGTATGAGGATTTTTGTGAAAAGGAATTATATTCGTAAAGGAAATCGCCATTTTATATCATTTATTCAATACACAAGCCTTTGTAATTTATGTCATATGGTATTTCAGTAATAATAAACGGTTAAATAAGCACTTATAAAGCTTAGAACTACTATATACAGCAAAAATATCAATTGTTTATAAAGTTTCAGAAAAAATGTATGAGGATTTTTGTGAAAAGGAATTATATTCGTAAAGGAAATCGCAATTTTATATCATTTATTCAATACACAAGCCTTTGTAATTTATGTCATATGGTATTTCAGTAATAATAAACGGTTAAATAAGCACTTATAAAGCTTAGAACTACTATATACAGCAAAAATATCAATTGTTTATAAAGTTTCAGAAAAAATGTATGAGGATTTTTGTGAAAAGGAATTATATTCGTAAAGGAAATCGCAATTTTATATCATTTATTCAATACACAAGCCTTTGTAATTTATGTCATATGGTATTTCAGTAGTAATAAACTGTTAAATAAGCATTTATAAAGCTTAGAACTAATATTTAATACAACGAAAATATCAATCATTTATAAAGTTTCTTAAAAATGCATGAGAATTTTTGTGAAAAGAAGGATATTCGTAAAAGAAATCTCAATTTCAATGATTTATGAAGCGGTAAATGTCTTAACTCTAAGTATTCTCTTATATATACAATTATTAGCTTCTTTAACCCCCTCACTGACAAGTCCGTGTTAATACATGCACTACGCTCCAAGTTTCACTGCAATACAAGCAATATTTAAAGTAATTTAAATCTAATGATTTATTGGATTTTTATTTCGTTGTACAATGATTAATACTCTCGATTAATACTGTCATTCTATTGGTCACCTTCAATCCCCCGTCTCTCCTATATATATGAGCAAATTTCCTACCTCCCTCACCAGTGACGACTTGTTTGTTTGTATGTTTGTATGTATGTCGGCCAATTATCTACACTGTGGGATATAAGCCCTAAGGGGTGGAGTGCCCTCCGTGGGGGTCTTTCTAAGAGAACCTAACCCGTATTTACGAAAGGTTCGAAGAAAACCACGGAAAACTCCGAACGGTTAGGCCGACGGTCGCGATCGGTTTCGAACCCAGCACCTACCGTCTACCAGTTTGAGGTCAGAACCTCTCGGCTACTGGTGGGACCTCCAGCACTGACGACAGCACACTATAGGTTACCAAAACCGGTCTGCTGCTAATTTAATATATGTTGTGCTTTTTTAACGTTGGTCACTTTTTATATTGTTTATATTCATAATACTCTCAAGGTTTACATTTATATTCGTGATCAAAATCTTTAAAGTAATATTCAATAATTAAACTTTTTTTAGCACATAAAACTAAATACGGAGAAAACGGCATAACGATTTTGCCCTTTTGCAACACTGTCAGAGGGTTAATAAGATACCAACAGTATTTTCCGAGCATAGTAGGGTTCCACCTGCCTTGATATCTGATTTCAAATGCTGAAATAATATCTTGGAAGTGCTCTCCATGCTTATCAGAGCTCTTTTACTTTCAAGAGAAAATATGAAATGAAACATTACAATGTAAATTTGACATTAGACATCGTAATTTTTGGTAACTTTATAATGTGTCATTAATTATTTATTTCATATTTAGGACTTCAAAAATTTCCTAAGAAATGTGTCACAAAATTTTAAAAATCTAGCTGTGCTGCTATTTTTAATTCAATATATCTTCAAAATTTTTATTCTTCATAAAGTGCCTAATTTGTGGGCTAACAAATATATCCTCTTAAATTTTGCGTAACTGAGTAATGGAAATTGTTCTTGCAGATATTTAAATTTACTCACTTCCTTGTTCATCACTTTAACACTTTAAAAAAATATATTAATAAAATAATAATCATTATTTTATAAAGTATAAACTTATTTTTATTGATTCATTAGAGGAAAGTTTTTGAATAAAATGTTTGTGTTATGTTCACTTCTTTTTGATATAATATAATGTACATGTTTTTCTCTGATGTACTTTTTGCCTAGATAACAGCTGTATTATGTATAATTTAGTTACATACCAAAACAAATGTCAATTACCTTAAAATATGCACAGATGCTCCAGTTATGATGTAAGCAATGAATTGCTTGAAACAGTATCGTAATATATTTATAAGATTCCTTCTTTATGCAAGAATAAACTATTGGAATAGATGACAGTACATTTTTATCAAAAGCATTAATTAGTTTTTGGAACCTAAATATTTATGAAATCGATCTTAGTAAATAGGTATGTTAGTAATTGTTTTTGAGGAGAATACAAACTGGGAATTCGTCCAAACGAGAGATATTTTCATAGAAATTTATCAGAGGGAAAATTCTTTTTTATCTTGCTGTATATTCTATCATAGTGTTATGTAAAAAAAAATATATACGTAGATAGCATGTTGAAGAAGAATGCAATACATTTATAATTCTTTAAGATAGCCTAAATAATACAAAACGTATAAATGAAATTCCTTAAAATAGATCAATAGAGCAATAAAAGAATTTTGCAAACATATTCTTTTTCAATACCTTGAAATGAATAAGAAACACCCAATGCATACAGAGGAGCATAAAATTCGTTTAAATTTATTTATCAGCTTTATCATTTCGTCACCTGAGAATAATAAGTTTCTATCTGTGTACTATTATTTTAACACAATCTAATTGATTGGTAAAGTTATCATACGAATTGAATATTTCCAACTGAGCGAAACACTGCCCAGGCTGGGAATCGAACCAGGTTACTTGGCTTACAAGGCCAATGCTTTACCTGTTAAGCTAACTGGACGATAGCCGGCTGGGATTTTTCGCTCAGATAACCTTATTGGCCATAACATCTGGTCAGTCATTTAAACAGCTCGGCAGAATAAGCCGCAGGTAATGGAACTCCACAGAACGATGGATACGTAGATATACTATTATTTTAACACAATCAAACTGATTGGTAAAGTTATCATACGAATTGAATATTTCCAACTGAGCGAAACACTGCCCAGGCTGGGAATCGAACCAGGTTACTTGGCTTACAAGGCCAATGCTTTACCTGTTAAGCTAACTGGACGATAGCCGGCTGGGATTTTTCGCTCAGATAACCTTATTGGCCATAACATCTGGTCAGTCATTTAAACAGCTCGGCAGAATAAGCCGCAGGTAATGGAACTCCATAGAACGATGGATACGTAGATATACTATTATTTTAACACAATCTAACTGATTGGTAAAGTTATCATACGAATTGAATATTTCCAACTGAGCGAAACACTGCCCAGGCTGGGAATCGAACCAGGTTACTTGGCTTACAAGGCCAATGCTTTACCTGTTAAGCTAACTGGACGATAGCCGGCTGGGATTTTTCGCTCAGATAACCTTATTGGCCATAACATCTGGTCAGTCATTTAAACAGCTCGGCAGAATAAGCCGCAGGTAATGGAACTCCATAGAACGATGGATACGTAGATATACTATTATTTTAACACAATCTAACTGATTGGTAAAGTTATCATACGAATTGAATATTTCCAACTGAGCGAAACACTGCCCAGGCTGGGAATCGAACCAGGTTACTTGGCTTACAAGGCCAATGCTTTACCTGTTAAGCTAACTGGACGATAGCCGGCTGGGATTTTTCGCTCAGATAACCTTATTGGCCATAACATCTGGTCAGTCATTTAAACAGCTCGGCAGAATAAGCCGCAGGTAATGGAACTCCATAGAACGATGGATACGTAGATATACTATTATTTTAACACAATCTAACTGATTGGTAAAGTTATCATACGAATTGAATATTTCCAACTGAGCGAAACACTGCCCAGGCTGGGAATCGAACCAGGTTACTTGGCTTACAAGGCCAATGCTTTACCTGTTAAGCTAACTGGACGATAGCCGGCTGGGATTTTTCGCTCAGATAACCTTATTGGCCATAACATCTGGTCAGTCATTTAAACAGCTCGGCAGAATAAGCCGCAGGTAATGGAACTCCATAGAACGATGGATACGTAGATATACTATTATTTTAACACAATCTAACTGATTGGTAAAGTTATCATACGAATTGAATATTTCCAACTGAGCGAAACACTGCCCAGGCTGGGAATCGAACCAGGTTACTTGGCTTACAAGGCCAATGCTTTACCTGTTAAGCTAACTGTACGATAGCCAGCTGGGATTTTTCGCTCAGATAACCTTATTGGCCATAACATCTGGTCAGTCATTTAAACAGCTCGGCAGAATAAGCCGCAGGTAATGGAACTCCATAGAACGATGGATACGTAGATATACTATTATTTTAACACAATCTAACTGATTGGTAAAGTTATCATACGAATTGAATATCTTTCCAACTGAGCGAAAAATTGCCCAGGCTGGGAATCGAACCAGGTTACTTGGCTTACAAGGCCATTGCTTTACCTGTTAAGCTAACTGGACGATAGCCGGCTGGGATTTTTCGCTCAGATAACCTTATTGGCCATAACATCTGGTCAGTCATTTAAACAGCTCGGCAGAATAAGCCGCAGGTAATGGAACTCCATAGAACGATGGATACGTAGATATACTATTATTTTAAGACAATCTAACTGATTGGTAAAGTTATCATACGAATTTGAATATCTTTCCAACTGAGCGAAAAATTGCCCAGGCTGGGAATCGAACCAGGTTACTTGGCTTACAAGGCCAATGCTTTACCTGTTAAGCTAACTGGACGATAGCCAGCTGGGATTTTTCGCTCAGATAACCTTATTGGCCATAACATCTGGTCAGTCATTTAAACAGCTCGGCAGAATAAGCCGCAGGTAATGGAACTCCATAGAACGATGGATACGTAGATATACTATTATTTTAACACAATCTAACTGATTGGTAAAGTTATCATACGAATTGAATATTTCCAACTGAGCGAAACACTGCCCAGGCTGGGAATCGAACCAGGTTACTTGGCTTACAAGGCCAATGCTTTACCTGTTAAGCTAACTGGACGATAGCCGGCTGGGATTTTTCGCTCAGATAACCTTATTGGCCATAACATCTGGTCAGTCATTTAAACAGCTCGGCAGAATAAGCCGCAGGTAATGGAACTCCATAGAACGATGGATACGTAGATATACTATTATTTTAACACAATCTAACTGATTGGTGAAGTTATCATACGAATTGAATATTTCCAACTGAGCGAAACACTGCCCAGGCTTTGAATCGAACCAGGTTACTTGGCTTACAAGGCCAATGCTTTACCTGTTAAGCTAACTGGACGATAGCCGGCTGGGATTTTTCGCTCAGATAACCTTATTGGCCATAACATCTGGTCAGTCATTTAAACAGCTCGGCAGAATAAGCCGCAGGTAATGGAACTCCACAGAACGATGGATACGTAGATATACTATTATTTTAACACAATCAAACTGATTGGTAAAGTTATCATACGAATTGAATATTTCCAACTGAGCGAAACACTGCCCAGGCTGGGAATCGAACCAGGTTACTTGGCTTACAAGGCCAATGCTTTACCTGTTAAGCTAACTGGACGATAGCCGGCTGGGATTTTTCGCTCAGATAACCTTATTGGCCATAACATCTGGTCAGTCATTTAAACAGCTCGGCAGAATAAGCCGCAGGTAATGGAACTCCATAGAACGATGGATACGTAGATATACTATTATTTTAACACAATCTAACTGATTGGTAAAGTTATCATACGAATTGAATATTTCCAACTGAGCGAAACACTGCCCAGGCTGGGAATCGAACCAGGTTACTTGGCTTACAAGGCCAATGCTTTACCTGTTAAGCTAACTGGACGATAGCCGGCTGGGATTTTTCGCTCAGATAACCTTATTGGCCATAACATCTGGTCAGTCATTTAAACAGCTCGGCAGAATAAGCCGCAGGTAATGGAACTCCATAGAACGATGGATACGTAGATATACTATTATTTTAACACAATCTAACTGATTGGTAAAGTTATCATACGAATTGAATATTTCCAACTGAGCGAAACACTGCCCAGGCTGGGAATCGAACCAGGTTACTTGGCTTACAAGGCCAATGCTTTACCTGTTAAGCTAACTGGACGATAGCCGGCTGGGATTTTTCGCTCAGATAACCTTATTGGCCATAACATCTGGTCAGTCATTTAAACAGCTCGGCAGAATAAGCCGCAGGTAATGGAACTCCATAGAACGATGGATACGTAGATATACTATTATTTTAACACAATCTAACTGATTGGTAAAGTTATCATACGAATTGAATATTTCCAACTGAGCGAAACACTGCCCAGGCTGGGAATCGAACCAGGTTACTTGGCTTACAAGGCCAATGCTTTACCTGTTAAGCTAACTGGACGATAGCCGGCTGGGATTTTTCGCTCAGATAACCTTATTGGCCATAACATCTGGTCAGTCATTTAAACAGCTCGGCAGAATAAGCCGCAGGTAATGGAACTCCATAGAACGATGGATACGTAGATATACTATTATTTTAACACAATCTAACTGATTGGTAAAGTTATCATACGAATTGAATATTTCCAACTGAGCGAAACACTGCCCAGGCTGGGAATCGAACCAGGTTACTTGGCTTACAAGGCCAATGCTTTACCTGTTAAGCTAACTGTACGATAGCCAGCTGGGATTTTTCGCTCAGATAACCTTATTGGCCATAACATCTGGTCAGTCATTTAAACAGCTCGGCAGAATAAGCCGCAGGTAATGGAACTCCATAGAACGATGGATACGTAGATATACTATTATTTTAACACAATCTAACTGATTGGTAAAGTTATCATACGAATTGAATATCTTTCCAACTGAGCGAAAAATTGCCCAGGCTGGGAATCGAACCAGGTTACTTGGCTTACAAGGCCATTGCTTTACCTGTTAAGCTAACTGGACGATAGCCGGCTGGGATTTTTCGCTCAGATAACCTTATTGGCCATAACATCTGGTCAGTCATTTAAACAGCTCGGCAGAATAAGCCGCAGGTAATGGAACTCCATAGAACGATGGATACGTAGATATACTATTATTTTAAGACAATCTAACTGATTGGTAAAGTTATCATACGAATTTGAATATCTTTCCAACTGAGCGAAAAATTGCCCAGGCTGGGAATCGAACCAGGTTACTTGGCTTACAAGGCCAATGCTTTACCTGTTAAGCTAACTGGACGATAGCCAGCTGGGATTTTTCGCTCAGATAACCTTATTGGCCATAACATCTGGTCAGTCATTTAAACAGCTCGGCAGAATAAGCCGCAGGTAATGGAACTCCATAGAACGATGGATACGTAGATATACTATTATTTTAACACAATCTAACTGATTGGTAAAGTTATCATACGAATTGAATATTTCCAACTGAGCGAAACACTGCCCAGGCTGGGAATCGAACCAGGTTACTTGGCTTACAAGGCCAATGCTTTACCTGTTAAGCTAACTGGACGATAGCCGGCTGGGATTTTTCGCTCAGATAACCTTATTGGCCATAACATCTAGTCAGTCATTTAAACAGCTCGGCAGAATAAGCCGCAGGTAATGGAACTCCATAGAACGATGGATACGTAGATATACTATTATTTTAACACAATCTAACTGATTGGTGAAGTTATCATACGAATTGAATATTTCCAACTGAGCGAAACACTGCCCAGGCTTTGAATCGAACCAGGTTACTTGGCTTACAAGGCCAATGCTTTACCTGTTAAGCTAACTGGACGATAGCCGGCTGGGATTTTTCGCTCAGATAACCTTATTGGCCATAACATCTGGTCAGTCATTTAAACAGCTCGGCAGAATAAGCCGCAGGTAATGGAACTCCATAGAACGATGGATACGTAGATATACTATTATTTTAACACAATCTAACTGATTAGTAAAGTTATCATACGAATTGAATATTTCCAACTGAGCGAAAAATTGCCCAGGCTGGGAATCGAACCAGGTTACTTGGCTTACAAGGCCAATGCTTTACCTGTTAAGCTAACTGGACGATAGCCAGCTGGGATTTTTCGCTCAGATAACCTTATTGGCCATAACATCTGGTCAGTCATTTAAACAGCTCGGCAGAATAAGCCGCAGGTAATGGAACTCCATAGAACGATGGATACGTAGATATACTATTATTTTAACACAATCTAACTGATTGGTAAAGTTATCATACGAATTGAATATTTCCAACTGAGCGAAACACTGCCCAGGCTGGGAATCGAACCAGGTTACTTGGCTTACAAGGCCAATGCTTTACCTGTTAAGCTAACTGGACGATAGCCGGCTGGGATTTTTCGCTCAGATAACCTTATTGGCCATAACATCTGGTCAGTCATTTAAACAGCTCGGCAGAATAAGCCGCAGGTAATGGAACTCCATAGAACGATGGATACGTAGATATACTATTATTTTAACACACTCTAACTGATTGGTAAAGTTATCATACGAATTGAATATTTCCAACTGAGCGAAACACTGCCCAGGCTGGGAATCGAACCAGGTTACTTGGCTTACAAGGCCAATGCTTTACCTGTTAAGCTAACTGGACGATAGCCGGCTGGGATTTTTCGCTCAGATAACCTTATTGGCCATAACATCTGGTCAGTCATTTAAACAGCTCGGCAGAATAAGCCGCAGGTAATGGAACTCCATAGAACGATGGATACGTAGATATACTATTATTTTAACACAATCTAACTGATTGGTAAAGTTATCATACGAATTGAATATTTCCAACTGAGCGAAACACTGCCCAGGCTGGGAATCGAACCAGGTTACTTGGCTTACAAGGCCAATGCTTTACCTGTTAAGCTAACTGGACGATAGCCGGCTGGGATTTTTCGCTCAGATAACCTTATTGGCCATAACATCTGGTCAGTCATTTAAACAGCTCGGCAGAATAAGCCGCAGGTAATGGAACTCCATAGAACGATGGATACGTAGATATACTATTATTTTAACACAATCTAACTGATTGGTAAAGTTATCATTCGAATTTGTATATCTTTCCAACTGAGCGAAAAATTGCCCAGGCTGGGAATCGAACCAGGTTACTTGGCTTACAAGGCCAATGTTTTACCTGTTAAGCTAACTGGACGATAGCCAGCTGGGATTTTTCGCTCAGATAACCTTATTGGCCATAACATCTGGTCAGTCATTTAAACAGCTCGGCAGAATAAGCCGCAGGTAATGGAACTCCATAGAACGATGGATACGTAGATATACTATTATTTTAACACAATCTAACTGATTGGTAAAGTTATCATACGAATTGAATATTTCCAACTGAGCGAAACACTGCCCAGGCTGGGAATCGAACCAGGTTGCTTGGCTTACAAGGCCAATGCTTTACCTGTTAAGCTAACTGGACGATAGCCAGCTGGGATTTTTCGCTCAGATAACCTTATTGGCCATAACATCTGGTCAGTCATTTAAACAGCTCGGCAGAATAAGCCGCAGGTAATGGAACTCCATAGAACGATGGATACGTAGATATACTATTATTTTAACACAATCTAACTGATTGGTAAAGTTATCATACGAATTGAATATCTTTCCAACTGAGCGAAAAATTGCCCAGGCTGGGAATCGAACCAGGTTACTTGGCTTACAAGGCCATTGCTTTACCTGTTAAGCTAACTGGACGATAGCCGGCTGGGATTTTTCGCTCAGATAACCTTATTGGCCATAACATCTGGTCAGTCATTTAAACAGCTCGGCAGAATAAGCCGCAGGTAATGGAACTCCATAGAACGATGGATACGTAGATATACTATTATTTTAACACAATCTAACTGATTGGTAAAGTTATCATACGAATTGAATATTTCCAACTGAGCAAAACACTGCCCAGGCTGGGAATCGAACCAGGTTACTTGGCTTACAAGGCCAATGCTTTACCTGTTAAGCTAACTGGACGATAGCCAGCTGGGATTTTTCGCTCAGATAACCTTATTGGCCATAACATCTGGTCAGTCATTTAAACAGCTCGGCAGAATAAGCCGCAGGTAATGGAACTCCATAGAACGATGGATACGTAGATATACTATTATTTTAACACAATCTAACTGATTGGTAAAGTTATCATACGAATTGAATATCTTTCCAACTGAGCGAAAAATTGCCCAGGCTGGGAATCGAACCAGGTTACTTGGCTTACAAGGCCATTGCTTTACCTGTTAAGCTAACTGGACGATAGCCGGCTGGGATTTTTCGCTCAGATAACCTTATTGGCCATAACATCTGGTCAGTCATTTAAACAGCTCGGCAGAATAAGCCGCAGGTAATGGAACTCCATAGAACGATGGATACGTAGATATACTATTATTTTAACACAATCTAACTGATTGGTAAAGTTATCATACGAATTTGAATATCTTTCCAACTGAGCGAAAAATTGCCCAGGCTGGGAATCGAACCAGGTTACTTGGCTTACAAGGCCAATGCTTTACCTGTTAAGCTAACTGGACGATAGCCAGCTGGGATTTTTCGCTCAGATAACCTTATTGGCCATAACATCTGGTCAGTCATTTAAACAGCTCGGCAGAATAAGCCGCAGGTAATGGAACTCCATAGAACGATGGATACGTAGATATACTATTATTTTAACACAATCTAACTGATTGGTAAAGTTATCATACGAATTTGAATATCTTTCCAACTGAGCGAAAAATTGCCCAGGCTGGGAATCGAACCAGGTTACTTGGCTTACAAGGCCAATGCTTTACCTGTTAAGCTAACTGGACGATAGCCAGCTGGGATTTTTCGCTCAGATAACCTTATTGGCCATAACATCTGGTCAGTCATTTAAACAGCTCGGCAGAATAAGCCGCAGGTAATGGAACTCCATAGAACGATGGATACGTAGATATACTATTATTTTAACACAATCTAACTGATTGGTAAAGTTATCATACGAATTGAATATTTCCAACTGAGCGAAACACTGCCCAGGCTGGGAATCGAACCAGGTTACTTGGCTTGCAAGGCCAATGCTTTACCTGTTAAGCTAACTGGACGATAGCCGGCTGGGATTTTTCGCTCAGATAACCTTATTGGCCATAACATCTGGTCAGTCATTTAAACAGCTCGGCAGAATAAGCCGCAGGTAATGGAACTCCATAGAACGATGGATACGTAGATAAACTATTATTTTAACACAATCTAACTGATTGGTAAAGTTATCATACGAATTTGTATATCTTTCCAACTGAGCGAAAAATTGCCCAGGCTGGGAATCGAACCAGGTTACTTGGCTTACAAGGCCAATGCTTTACCTGTTAAGCTAACTGGACGATAGCCAGCTGGGATTTTTCGCTCAGATAACCTTATTGGCCATAACATCTGGTCAGTCATTTAAACAGCTCGGCAGAATAAGCCGCAGGTAATGGAACTCCATAGAACGATGGATACGTAGATATACTATTATTTTAACACAATCTAACTGATTGGTAAAGTTATCATACGAATTGAATATTTCCAACTGAGCGAAACACTGCCCAGGCTGGGAATCGAACCAGGTTGCTTGGCTTACAAGGCCAATGCTTTACCTGTTAAGCTAACTGGACGATAGCCAGCTGGGATTTTTCGCTCAGATAACCTTATTGGCCATAACATCTGGTCAGTCATTTAAACAGCTCGGCAGATTAAGCCGCAGGTAATGGAACTCCATAGAACGATGGATACGTAGATATACTATTATTTTAACACAATCTAACTGATTGGTAAAGTTATCATACGAATTGAATATCTTTCCAACTGAGCGAAAAATTGCCCAGGCTGGGAATCGAAAGAGGTTACTTGGCTTACAAGGCCATTGCTTTACCTGTTAAGCTAACTGGACGATAGCCGGCTGGGATTTTTCGCTCAGATAACCTTATTGGCCATAACATCTGGTCAGTCATTTAAACAGCTCGGCAGAATAAGCCGCAGGTAATGGAACTCCATAGAACGATGGATACGTAGATATACTATTATTTTAACACAATCTAACTGATTGGTAAAGTTATCATACGAATTGAATATTTCCAACTGAGCAAAACACTGCCCAGGCTGGGAATCGAACCAGGTTACTTGGCTTACAAGGCCAATGCTTTACCTGTTAAGCTAACTGGACGATAGCCAGCTGGGATTTTTCGCTCAGATAACCTTATTGGCCATAACATCTGGTCAGTCATTTAAACAGCTCGGCAGAATAAGCCGCAGGTAATGGAACTCCATAGAACGATGGATACGTAGATATACTATTATTTTAACACAATCTAACTGATTGGTAAAGTTATCATACGAATTGAATATCTTTCCAACTGAGCGAAAAATTGCCCAGGCTGGGAATCGAACCAGGTTACTTGGCTTACAAGGCCATTGCTTTACCTGTTAAGCTAACTGGACGATAGCCGGCTGGGATTTTTCGCTCAGATAACCTTATTGGCCATAACATCTGGTCAGTCATTTAAACAGCTCGGCAGAATAAGCCGCAGGTAATGGAACTCCATAGAACGATGGATACGTAGATATACTATTATTTTAACACAATCTAACTGATTGGTAAAGTTATCATACGAATTTGAATATCTTTCCAACTGAGCGAAAAATTGCCCAGGCTGGGAATCGAACCAGGTTACTTGGCTTACAAGGCCAATGCTTTACCTGTTAAGCTAACTGGACGATAGCCAGCTGGGATTTTTCGCTCAGATAACCTTATTGGCCATAACATCTGGTCAGTCATTTAAACAGCTCGGCAGAATAAGCCGCAGGTAATGGAACTCCATAGAACGATGGATACGTAGATATACTATTATTTTAACACAATCTGATTGGTAAAGTTATCATACGAATTGAATATCTTTCCAACTGAGCGAAAAATTGCCCAGGCTGGGAATCGAACCAGGTTACTTGGCTTACAAGGCCATTGCTTTACCTGTTAAGCTAACTGGACGATAGCCGGCTGGGATTTTTCGCTCAGATAACCTTATTGGCCATAACATCTGGTCAGTCATTTAAACAGCTCGGCAGAATAAGCCGCAGGTAATGGAACTCCATAGAACGATGGATACGTAGATATACTATTATTTTAACACAATCTAACTGATTGGTAAAGTTATCATACGAATTTGAATATCTTTCCAACTGAGCGAAAAATTGCCCAGGCTGGGAATCGAACCAGGTTACTTGGCTTACAAGGCCAATGCTTTACCTGTTAAGCTAACTGGACGATAGCCAGCTGGGATTTTTCGCTCAGATAACCTTATTGGCCATAACATCTGGTCAGTCATTTAAACAGCTCGGCAGAATAAGCCGCAGGTAATGGAACTCCATAGAACGATGGATACGTAGATATACTATTATTTTAACACAATCTAACTGATTGGTAAAGTTATCATACGAATTGAATATTTCCAACTGAGCGAAAAATTGCCCAGGCTGGGAATCGAACCAGGTTACTTGGCTTACAAGGCCAATGCTTTACCTGTTAAGCTAACTGGACGAAAGCCAGCTGGGATTTTTCGCTCAGATAACCTTATTGGCCATAACATCTGGTCAGTCATTTAAACAGCTCGGCAGAATAAGCCGCAGGTAATGGAACTCCATAGAACGATGGATACGTAGATATACTATTATTTTAACACAATCTAACTGATTGGTAAAGTTATCATACGAATTGAATATTTCCAACTGAGCGAAACACTGCCCAGGCTGGGAATCGAACCAGGTTACTTGGCTTACAAGGCCAATGCTTTACCTGTTAAGCTAACTGGACGATAGCCGGCTGGGATTTTTCGCTCAGATAACCTTATTGGCCATAACATCTGGTCAGTCATTTAAACAGCTCGGCAGAATAAGCCGCAGGTAATGGAACTCCATAGAACGATGGATACGTAGATATACTATTATTTTAACACACTCTAACTGATTGGTAAAGTTATCATACGAATTGAATATTTCCAACTGAGCGAAACACTGCCCAGGCTGGGAATCGAACCAGGTTACTTGGCTTACAAGGCCAATGCTTTACCTGTTAAGCTAACTGGACGATAGCCGGCTGGGATTTTTCGCTCAGATAACCTTATTGGCCATAACATCTGGTCAGTCATTTAAACAGCTCGGCAGAATAAGCCGCAGGTAATGGAACTCCATAGAACGATGGATACGTAGATATACTATTATTTTAACACAATCTAACTGATTGGTAAAGTTATCATACGAATTGAATATTTCCAACTGAGCGAAACACTGCCCAGGCTGGGAATCGAACCAGGTTACTTGGCTTACAAGGCCAATGCTTTACCTGTTAAGCTAACTGGACGATAGCCGGCTGGGATTTTTCGCTCAGATAACCTTATTGGCCATAACATCTGGTCAGTCATTTAAACAGCTCGGCAGAATAAGCCGCAGGTAATGGAACTCCATAGAACGATGGATACGTAGATATACTATTATTTTAACACAATCTAACTGATTGGTAAAGTTATCATACGAATTTGTATATCTTTCCAACTGAGCGAAAAATTGCCCAGGCTGGGAATCGAACCAGGTTACTTGGCTTACAAGGCCAATGCTTTACCTGTTAAGCTAACTGGACGATAGCCAGCTGGGATTTTTCGCTCAGATAACCTTATTGGCCATAACATCTGGTCAGTCATTTAAACAGCTCGGCAGAATAAGCCGCAGGTAATGGAACTCCATAGAACGATGGATACGTAGATATACTATTATTTTAACACAATCTAACTGATTGGTAAAGTTATCATACGAATTGAATATTTCCAACTGAGCGAAACACTGCCCAGGCTGGGAATCGAACCAGGTTGCTTGGCTTACAAGGCCAATGCTTTACCTGTTAAGCTAACTGGACGATAGCCAGCTGGGATTTTTCGCTCAGATAACCTTATTGGCCATAACATCTGGTCAGTCATTTAAACAGCTCGGCAGAATAAGCCGCAGGTAATGGAACTCCATAGAACGATGGACACGTAGATATACTATTATTTTAACACAATCTAACTGATTGGTAAAGTTATCATACGAATTGAATATTTCCAACTGAGCGAAACACTGCCCAGGCTGGGAATCGAACCAGGTTACTTGGCTTACAAGGCCAATGCTTTACCTGTTAAGCTAACTGGACGATAGCCGGCTGGGATTTTTCGCTCAGATAACCTTATTGGCCATAACATCTGGTCAGTCATTTAAACAGCTCGGCAGAATAAGCCGCAGGTAATGGAACTCCATAGAACGATGGATACGTAGATATACTATTATTTTAACACAATCTAACTGATTGGTAAAGTTATCATACGAATTGAATATTTCCAACTGAGCGAAAAATTGCCCAGGCTGGGAATCGAACCAGGTTACTTGGCTTACAAGGCCAATGCTTTACCTGTTAAGCTAACTGGACGATAGCCAGCTGGGATTTTTCGCTCAGATAACCTTATTGGCCATAACATCTGGTCAGTCATTTAAACAGCTCGGCAGAATAAGCCGCAGGTAATGGAACTCCATAGAACGATGGATACGTAGATATACTATTATTTTAACACAATCTAACTGATTGGTAAAGTTATCATACGAATTGAATATTTCCAACTGAGCGAAACACTGCCCAGGCTGGGAATCGAACCAGGTTACTTGGCTTACAAGGCCAATGCTTTACCTGTTAAGCTAACTGGACGATAGCCGGCTGGGATTTTTCGCTCAGATAACCTTATTGGCCATAACATCTGGTCAGTCATTTAAACAGCTCGGCAGAATAAGCCGCAGGTAATGGAACTCCATAGAACGATGGATACGTAGATATACTATTATTTTAACACAATCTAACTGATTGGTAAAGTTATCATACGAATTGAATATTTCCAACTGAGCGAAACACTGCCCAGGCTGGGAATCGAACCAGGTTACTTGGCTTACAAGGCCAATGCTTTACCTGTTAAGCTAACTGGACGATAGCCGGCTGGGATTTTTCGCTCAGATAACCTTATTGGCCATAACATCTGGTCAGTCATTTAAACAGCTCGGCAGAATAAGCCGCAGGTAATGGAACTCCATAGAACGATGGATACGTAGATATACTATTATTTTAACACAATCTAACTGATTGGTAAAGTTATCATACGAATTTGTATATCTTTCCAACTGAGCGAAAAATTGCCCAGGCTGGGAATCGAACCAGGTTACTTGGCTTACAAGGCCAATGCTTTACCTGTTAAGCTAACTGGACGATTGCCAGCTGGGATTTTTCGCTCAGATAACCTTATTGGCCATAACATCTGGTCAGTCATTTAAACAGCTCGGCAGAATAAGCCGCAGGTAATGGAACTCCATAGAACGATGGATACGTAGATATACTATTATTTTAACACAATCTAACTGATTGGTAAAGTTATCATACGAATTGAATATTTCCAACTGAGCGAAACACTGCCCAGGCTGGGAATCGAACCAGGTTGCTTGGCTTACAAGGCCAATGCTTTACCTGTTAAGCTAACTGGACGATAGCCAGCTGGGATTTTTCGCTCAGATAACCTTATTGGCCATAACATCTGGTCAGTCATTTAAACAGCTCGGCAGAATAAGCCGCAGGTAATGGAACTCCATAGAACGATGGACACGTAGATATACTATTATTTTAACACAATCTAACTGATTGGTAAAGTTATCATACGAATTGAATATCTTTCCAACTGAGCGAAAAATTGCCCAGGCTGGGAATCGAACCAGGTTACTTGGCTTACAAGGCCATTGCTTTACCTGTTAAGCTAACTGGACGATAGCCGGCTGGGATTTTTCGCTCAGATAACCTTATTGGCCATAACATCTGGTCAGTCATTTAAACAGCTCGGCAGAATAAGCCGCAGGTAATGGAACTCCATAGAACGATGGATACGTAGATATACTATTATTTTAACACAATCTAACTGATTGGTAAAGTTATCATACGAATTTGAATATCTTTCCAACTGAGCGAAAAATTGCCCAGGCTGGGAATCGAACCAGGTTACTTGGCTTACAAGGCCAATGCTTTACCTGTTAAGCTAACTGGACGATAGCCAGCTGGGATTTTTCGCTCAGATAACCTTATTGGCCATAACATCTGGTCAGTCATTTAAACAGCTCGGCAGAATAAGCCGCAGGTAATGGAACTTCATAGAACGATGGATACGTAGATATACTATTATTTTAACACAATCTAACTGATTGGTAAAGTTATCATACGAATTTGAATATCTTTCCAACTGAGCGAAAAATTGCCCAGGCTGGGAATCGAACCAGGTTACTTGGCTTACAAGGCCAATGCTTTACCTGTTAAGGTAACTGGACGATAGCCGGCTGGGATTTTTCGCTCAGATAACCTTATTGGCCATAACATCTGGTCAGTCATTTAAACAGCTCGGCAGAATAAGCCGCAGGTAATGGAACTCCATAGAACGATGGATACGTAGATATACTATTATTTTAACACAATCTAACTGATTGGTAAAGTTATCATACGAATTGAATATTTCCAACTGAGCGAAACACTGCCCAGGCTGGGAATCGAACCAGGTTACTTGGCTTACAAGGCCAATGCTTTACCTGTTAAGCTAACTGGACGATAGCCGGCTGGGATTTTTCGCTCAGATAACCTTATTGGCCATAACATCTGGTCAGTCATTTAAACAGCTCGGCAGAATAAGCCGCAGGTAATGGAACTCCATAGAACGATGGATACGTAGATATACTATTATTTTAACACAATCTAACTGATTGGTAAAGTTATCATACGAATTGAATATTTCCAACTGAGCGAAACACTGCCCAGGCTGGGAATCGAACCAGGTTACTTGGCTTACAAGGCCAATGCTTTACCTGTTAAGCTAACTGGACGATAGCCGGCTGGGATTTTTCGCTCAGATAACCTTATTGGCCATAACATCTGGTCAGTCATTTAAACAGCTCGGCAGAATAAGCCGCAGGTAATGGAACTCCATAGAACGATGGATACGTAGATATACTATTATTTTAACACAATCTAACTGATTGGTAAAGTTATCATACGAATTTGTATATCTTTCCAACTGAGCGAAAAATTGCCCAGGCTGGGAATCGAACCAGGTTACTTGGCTTACAAGGCCAATGCTTTACCTGTTAAGCTAACTGGACGATTGCCAGCTGGGATTTTTCGCTCAGATAACCTTATTGGCCATAACATCTGGTCAGTCATTTAAACAGCTCGGCAGAATAAGCCGCAGGTAATGGAACTCCATAGAACGATGGATACGTAGATATACTATTATTTTAACACAATCTAACTGATTGGTAAAGTTATCATACGAATTGAATATTTCCAACTGAGCGAAACACTGCCCAGGCTGGGAATCGAACCAGGTTGCTTGGCTTACAAGGCCAATGCTTTACCTGTTAAGCTAACTGGACGATAGCCAGCTGGGATTTTTCGCTCAGATAACCTTATTGGCCATAACATCTGGTCAGTCATTTAAACAGCTCGGCAGAATAAGCCGCAGGTAATGGAACTCCATAGAACGATGGACACGTAGATATACTATTATTTTAACACAATCTAACTGATTGGTAAAGTTATCATACGAATTGAATATCTTTCCAACTGAGCGAAAAATTGCCCAGGCTGGGAATCGAACCAGGTTACTTGGCTTACAAGGCCATTGCTTTACCTGTTAAGCTAACTGGACGATAGCCGGCTGGGATTTTTCGCTCAGATAACCTTATTGGCCATAACATCTGGTCAGTCATTTAAACAGCTCGGCAGAATAAGCCGCAGGTAATGGAACTCCATAGAACGATGGATACGTAGATATACTATTATTTTAACACAATCTAACTGATTGGTAAAGTTATCATACGAATTTGAATATCTTTCCAACTGAGCGAAAAATTGCCCAGGCTGGGAATCGAACCAGGTTACTTGGCTTACAAGGCCAATGCTTTACCTGTTAAGCTAACTGGACGATAGCCAGCTGGGATTTTTCGCTCAGATAACCTTATTGGCCATAACATCTGGTCAGTCATTTAAACAGCTCGGCAGAATAAGCCGCAGGTAATGGAACTTCATAGAACGATGGATACGTAGATATACTATTATTTTAACACAATCTAACTGATTGGTAAAGTTATCATACGAATTTGAATATCTTTCCAACTGAGCGAAAAATTGCCCAGGCTGGGAATCGAACCAGGTTACTTGGCTTACAAGGCCAATGCTTTACCTGTTAAGCTAACTGGACGATAGCCGGCTGGGATTTTTCGCTCAGATAACCTTATTGGCCATAACATCTGGTCAGTCATTTAAACAGCTCGGCAGAATAAGCCGCAGGTAATGGAACTCCATAGAACGATGGATACGTAGATATACTATTATTTTAACACAATCTAACTGATTGGTAAAGTTATCATACGAATTGAATATTTCCAACTGAGCGAAACACTGCCCAGGCTGGGAATCGAACCAGGTTACTTGGCTTACAAGGCCAATGCTTTACCTGTTAAGCTAACTGGACGATAGCCGGCTGGGATTTTTCGCTCAGATAACCTTATTGGCCATAACATCTGGTCAGTCATTTAAACAGCTCGGCAGAATAAGCCGCAGGTAATGGAACTCCATAGAACGATGGATACGTAGATATACTATTATTTTAACACAATCTAACTGATTGGTGAAGTTATCATACGAATTGAATATTTCCAACTGAGCGAAACACTGCCCAGGCTTTGAATCGAACCAGGTTACTTGGCTTACAAGGCCAATGCTTTACCTGTTAAGCTAACTGGACGATAGCCGGCTGGGATTTTTCGCTCAGATAACCTTATTGGCCATAACATCTGGTCAGTCATTTAAACAGCTCGGCAGAATAAGCCGCAGGTAATGGAACTCCATAGAACGATGGATACGTAGATATACTATTATTTTAACACAATCTAACTGATTGGTAAAGTTATCATACGAATTGAATATTTCCAACTGAGCGAAACACTGCCCAGGCTGGGAATCGAACCAGGTTACTTGGCTTACAAGGCCAATGCTTTACCTGTTAAGCTAACTGGACGATAGCCAGCTGGGATTTTTCGCTCAGATAACCTTATTGGCCATAACATCTGGTCAGTCATTTAAACAGCTCGGCAGAATAAGCCGCAGGTAATGGAACTCCATAGAACGATGGATACGTAGATATACTATTATTTTAACACAATCTAACTGATTGGTAAAGTTATCATACGAATTGAATATCTTTCCAACTGAGCGAAAAATTGCCCAGGCTGGGAATCGAACCAGGTTACTTGGCTTACAAGGCCATTGCTTTACCTGTTAAGCTAACTGGACGATAGCCGGCTGGGATTTTTCGCTCAGATAACCTTATTGGCCATAACATCTGGTCAGTCATTTAAACAGCTCGGCAGAATAAGCCGCAGGTAATGGAACTCCATAGAACGATGGATACGTAGATATACTATTATTTTAACACAATCTAACTGATTGGTAAAGTTATCATACGAATTTGAATAACTTTCCAACTGAGCGAAAAATTGCCCAGGCTGGGAATCGAACCAGGTTACTGGGCTTACAAGGCCAATGCTTTACCTGTTAAGCTAACTGGACGATAGCCAGCTGGGATTTTTCGCTCAGATAACCTTATATTGGCCATAACATCTGGTCAGTCATTTAAACAGCTCGGCAGAATAAGCCGCAGGTAATGGAACTCCATAGAACGATGGATACGTAGATATACTATTATTTTAACACAATCTAACTGATTGGTAAAGTTATCATACGAATTTGAATATCTTTCCAACTGAGCGAAAAATTGCCCAGGCTGGGAATCGAACCAGGTTACTTGGCTTACAAGGCCAATGCTTTACCTGTTAAGCTAACTGGACGATAGCCAGCTGGGATTTTTCGCTCAGATAACCTTATTGGCCATAACATCTGGTCAGTCATTTAAACAGCTCGGCAGAATAAGCCGCAGGTAATGGAACTCCATAGAACGATGGATACGTAGATATACTATTATTTTAACACAATCTAACTGATTGGTAAAGTTATCATACGAATTGAATATTTCCAACTGAGCGAAACACTGCCCAGGCTGGGAATCGAACCAGGTTACTTGGCTTACAAGGCCAATGCTTTACCTGTTAAGCTAACTGGACGATAGCCAGCTGGGATTTTTCGCTCAGATAACCTTATTGGCCATAACATCTGGTCAGTCATTTAAACAGCTCGGCAGAATAAGCCGCAGGTAATGGAACTCCATAGAACGATGGATACGTAGATATACTATTATTTTAACACAATCTAACTGATTGGTAAAGTTATCATACGAATTTGAATATCTTTCCAACTGAGCGAAAAATTGCCCAGGCTGGGAATCGAACCAGGTTACTTGGCTTACAAGGCCAATGCTTTACCTGTTAAGCTAACTGGACGATAGCCGGCTGGGATTTTTCGCTCAGATAACCTTATTGGCCATAACATCTGGTCAGTCATTTAAACAGCTCGGCAGAATAAGCCGCAGGTAATGGAACTCCATAGAACGATGGATACGTAGATATACTATTATTTTAACACAATCTAACTGATTGGTAAAGTTATCATACGAATTGAATATTTCCAACTGAGCGAAACACTGCCCAGGCTGGGAATCGAACCAGGTTACTTGGCTTACAAGGCCAATGCTTTACCTGTTAAGCTAACTGGACGATAGCCGGCTGGGATTTTTCGCTCAGATAACCTTATTGGCCATAACATCTGGTCAGTCATTTAAACAGCTCGGCAGAATAAGCCGCAGGTAATGGAACTCCATAGAACGATGGATACGTAGATATACTATTATTTTAACACAATCTAACTGATTGGTGAAGTTATCATACGAATTGAATATTTCCAACTGAGCGAAACACTGCCCCGGCTTTGAATCGAACCAGGTTACTTGGCTTACAAGGCCAATGCTTTACCTGTTAAGCTAACTGGACGATAGCCGGCTGGGATTTTTCGCTCAGATAACCTTATTGGCCATAACATCTGGTCAGTCATTTAAACAGCTCGGCAGAATAAGCCGCAGGTAATGGAACTCCATAGAACGATGGATACGTAGATATACTATTATTTTAACACAATCTAACTGATTGGTAAAGTTATCATACGAATTGAATATTTCCAACTGAGCGAAACACTGCCCAGGCTGGGAATCGAACCAGGTTACTTGGCTTACAAGTCCAATGCTTTACCTGTTAAGCTAACTGGACGATAGCCGGCTGGGATTTTTCGCTCAGATAACCTTATTGGCCATAACATCTGGTCAGTCATTTAAACAGCTCGGCAGAATAAGCCGCAGGTAATGGAACTCCATAGAACGATGGATACGTAGATATACTATTATTTTAACACACTCTAACTGATTGGTAAAGTTATCATACGAATTGAATATTTCCAACTGAGCGAAACACTGCCCAGGCTGGGAATCGAACCAGGTTACTTGGCTTACAAGGCCAATGCTTTACCTGTTAAGCTAACTGGACGATAGCCGGCTGGGATTTTTCGCTCAGATAACCTTATTGGCCATAACATCTGGTCAGTCATTTAAACAGCTCGGCAGAATAAGCCGCAGGTAATGGAACTCCATAGAACGATGGATACGTAGATATACTATTATTTTAACACAATCTAACTGATTGGTAAAGTTATCATACGAATTGAATATTTCCAACTGAGCGAAACACTGCCCAGGCTGGGAATCGAACCAGGTTACTTGGCTTACAAGGCCAATGCTTTACCTGTTAAGCTAACTGGACGATAGCCGGCTGGGATTTTTCGCTCAGATAACCTTATTGGCCATAACATCTGGTCAGTCATTTAAACAGCTCGGCAGAATAAGCCGCAGGTAATGGAACTCCATAGAACGATGGATACGTAGATATACTATTATTTTAACACAATCTAACTGATTGGTGAAGTTATCATACGAATTGAATATTTCCAACTGAGCGAAACACTGCCCCGGCTTTGAATCGAACCAGGTTACTTGGCTTACAAGGCCAATGCTTTACCTGTTAAGCTAACTGGACGATAGCCGGCTGGGATTTTTCGCTCAGATAACCTTATTGGCCATAACATCTGGTCAGTCATTTAAACAGCTCGGCAGAATAAGCCGCAGGTAATGGAACTCCATAGAACGATGGATACGTAGATATACTATTATTTTAACACAATCTAACTGATTGGTAAAGTTATCATACGAATTGAATATTTCCAACTGAGCGAAACACTGCCCAGGCTGGGAATCGAACCAGGTTACTTGGCTTACAAGGCCAATGCTTTACCTGTTAAGCTAACTGGACGATAGCCGGCTGGGATTTTTCGCTCAGATAACCTTATTGGCCATAACATCTGGTCAGTCATTTAAACAGCTCGGCAGAATAAGCCGCAGGTAATGGAACTCCATAGAACGATGGATACGTAGATATACTATTATTTTAACACAATCTAACTGATTGGTAAAGTTATCATACGAATTGAATATTTCCAACTGAGCGAAACACTGCCCAGGCTGGGAATCGAACCAGGTTACTTGGCTTACAAGGCCAATGCTTTACCTGTTAAGCTAACTGGACGATAGCCGGCTGGGATTTTTCGCTCAGATAACCTTATTGGCCATAACATCTGGTCAGTCATTTAAAAAGCTCGGCAGAATAAGCCGCAGGTAATGGAACTCCATAGAACGATGGATACGTAGATATACTATTATTTTAACACAATCTAACTGATTGGTAAAGTTATCATACGAATTGAATATTTCCAACTGAGCGAAACACTGCCCAGGCTGGGAATCGAACCAGGTTACTTGGCTTACAAGGCCAATGCTTTACCTGTTAAGCTAACTGGACGATAGCCGGCTGGGATTTTTCGCTCAGATAACCTTATTGGCCATAACATCTGGTCAGTCATTTAAACAGCTCGGCAGAATAAGCCGCAGGTAATGGAACTCCATAGAACGATGGATACGTAGATATACTATTATTTTAACACAATCTAACTGATTGGTAAAGTTATCATACGAATTGAATATTTCCAACTGAGCGAAACACTGCCCAGGCTGGGAATCGAACCAGGTTACTTGGCTTACAAGGCCAATGCTTTACCTGTTAAGCTAACTGGACGATAGCCGGCTGGGATTTTTCGCTCAGATAACCTTATTGGCCATAACATCTGGTCAGTCATTTAAACAGCTCGGCAGAATAAGCCGCAGGTAATGGAACTCCATAGAACGATGGATACGTAGATATACTATTATTTTAACACAATCTAACTGATTGGTAAAGTTATCATACGAATTTGTATATCTTTCCAACTGAGCGAAAAATTGCCCAGGCTGGGAATCGAACCAGGTTACTTGGCTTACAAGGCCAATGCTTTACCTGTTAAGCTAACTGGACGATAGCCAGCTGGGATTTTTCGCTCAGATAACCTTATTGGCCATAACATCTGGTCAGTCATTTAAACAGCTCGGCAGAATAAGCCGCAGGTAATGGAACTCCATAGAACGATGGATACGTAGATATACTATTATTTTAACACAATCTAACTGATTGGTAAAGTTATCATACGAATTGAATATTTCCAACTGAGCGAAACACTGCCCAGGCTGGGAATCGAACCAGGTTGCTTGGCTTACAAGGCCAATGCTTTACCTGTTAAGCTAACTGGACGATAGCCAGCTGGGATTTTTCGCTCAGATAACCTTATTGGCCATAACATCTGGTCAGTCATTTAAACAGCTCGGTAGAATAAGCCGCAGGTAATGGAACTCCATAGAACGATGGATACGTAGATATACTATTATTTTAACACAATCTAACTGATTGGTAAAGTTATCATACGAATTGAATATCTTTCCAACTGAGCGAAAAATTGCCCAGGCTGGGAATCGAACCAGGTTTCTTGGCTTACAAGGCCATTGCTTTACCTGTTAAGCTAACTGGACGATAGCCGGCTGGGATTTTTCGCTCAGATAACCTTATTGGCCATAACATCTGGTCAGTCATTTAAACAGCTCGGCAGAATAAGCCGCAGGTAATGGAACTCCATAGAACGATGGATACGTAGATATACTATTATTTTAACACAATCTAACTGATTGGTAAAGTTATCATACGAATTTGAATATCTTTCCAACTGAGCGAAAAATTGCCCAGGCTGGGAATCGAACCAGGTTACTTGGCTTACAAGGCCAATGCTTTACCTGTTAAGCTAACTGGACGATAGCCAGCTGGGATTTTTCGCTTAGATAACCTTATTGGCCATAACATCTGGTCAGTCATTTAAACAGCTCGGCAGAATAAGCCGCAGGTAATGGAACTCCATAGAACGATGGATACGTAGATATACTATTATTTTAACACAATCTAACTGATTGGTAAAGTTATCATACGAATTGAATATTTCCAACTGAGCGAAACACTGCCCAGGCTGGGAATCGAACCAGGTTACTTGGCTTACAAGGCCAATGCTTTACCTGTTAAGCTAACTGGACGATAGCCGGCTGGGATTTTTCGCTCAGATAACCTTATTGGCCATAACATCTGGTCAGTCATTTAAACAGCTCGGCAGAATAAGCCGCAGGTAATGGAACTCCATAGAACGATGGATACGTAGATATACTATTATTTTAACACACTCTAACTGATTGGTAAAGTTATCATACGAATTGAATATTTCCAACTGAGCGAAACACTGCCCAGGCTGGGAATCGAACCAGGTTACTTGGCTTACAAGGCCAATGCTTTACCTGTTAAGCTAACTGGACGATAGCCGGCTGGGATTTTTCGCTCAGATAACCTTATTGGCCATAACATCTGGTCAGTCATTTAAACAGCTCGGCAGAATAAGCCGCAGGTAATGGAACTCCATAGAACGATGGATACGTAGATATACTATTATTTTAACACAATCTAACTGATTGGTAAAGTTATCATACGAATTGAATATTTCCAACTGAGCGAAACACTGCCCAGGCTGGGAATCGAACCAGGTTACTTGGCTTACAAGGCCAATGCTTTACCTGTTAAGCTAACTGGACGATAGCCGGCTGGGATTTTTCGCTCAGATAACCTTATTGGCCATAACATCTGGTCAGTCATTTAAACAGCTCGGCAGAATAAGCCGCAGGTAATGGAACTCCATAGAACGATGGATACGTAGATATACTATTATTTTAACACAATCTAACTGATTGGTGAAGTTATCATACGAATTGAATATTTCCAACTGAGCGAAACACTGCCCCGGCTTTGAATCGAACCAGGTTACTTGGCTTACAAGGCCAATGCTTTACCTGTTAAGCTAACTGGACGATAGCCGGCTGGGATTTTTCGCTCAGATAACCTTATTGGCCATAACATCTGGTCAGTCATTTAAACAGCTCGGCAGAATAAGCCGCAGGTAATGGAACTCCATAGAACGATGGATACGTAGATATACTATTATTTTAACACAATCTAACTGATTGGTAAAGTTATCATACGAATTGAATATTTCCAACTGAGCGAAACACTGCCCAGGCTGGGAATCGAACCAGGTTACTTGGCTTACAAGGCCAATGCTTTACCTGTTAAGCTAACTGGACGATAGCCGGCTGGGATTTTTCGCTCAGATAACCTTATTGGCCATAACATCTGGTCAGTCATTTAAACAGCTCGGCAGAATAAGCCGCAGGTAATGGAACTCCATAGAACGATGGATACGTAGATATACTATTATTTTAACACAATCTAACTGATTGGTAAAGTTATCATACGAATTGAATATTTCCAACTGAGCGAAACACTGCCCAGGCTGGGAATCGAACCAGGTTACTTGGCTTACAAGGCCAATGCTTTACCTGTTAAGCTAACTGGACGATAGCCGGCTGGGATTTTTCGCTCAGATAACCTTATTGGCCATAACATCTGGTCAGTCATTTAAACAGCTCGGCAGAATAAGCCGCAGGTAATGGAACTCCATAGAACGATGGATACGTAGATATACTATTATTTTAACACAATCTAACTGATTGGTAAAGTTATCATACGAATTGAATATTTCCAACTGAGCGAAACACTGCCCAGGCTGGGAATCGAACCAGGTTACTTGGCTTACAAGGCCAATGCTTTACCTGTTAAGCTAACTGGACGATAGCCGGCTGGGATTTTTCGCTCAGATAACCTTATTGGCCATAACATCTGGTCAGTCATTTAAACAGCTCGGCAGAATAAGCCGCAGGTAATGGAACTCCATAGAACGATGGATACGTAGATATACTATTATTTTAACACAATCTAACTGATTGGTAAAGTTATCATACGAATTTGTATATCTTTCCAACTGAGCGAAAAATTGCCCAGGCTGGGAATCGAACCAGGTTACTTGGCTTACAAGGCCAATGCTTTACCTGTTAAGCTAACTGGACGATAGCCAGCTGGGATTTTTCGCTCAGATAACCTTATTGGCCATAACATCTGGTCAGTCATTTAAACAGCTCGGCAGAATAAGCCGCAGGTAATGGAACTCCATAGAACGATGGATACGTAGATATACTATTATTTTAACACAATCTAACTGATTGGTAAAGTTATCATACGAATTGAATATTTCCAACTGAGCGAAACACTGCCCAGGCTGGGAATCGAACCAGGTTGCTTGGCTTACAAGGCCAATGCTTTACCTGTTAAGCTAACTGGACGATAGCCAGCTGGGATTTTTCGCTCAGATAACCTTATTGGCCATAACATCTGGTCAGTCATTTAAACAGCTCGGTAGAATAAGCCGCAGGTAATGGAACTCCATAGAACGATGGATACGTAGATATACTATTATTTTAACACAATCTAACTGATTGGTAAAGTTATCATACGAATTGAATATCTTTCCAACTGAGCGAAAAATTGCCCAGGCTGGGAATCGAACCAGGTTTCTTGGCTTACAAGGCCATTGCTTTACCTGTTAAGCTAACTGGACGATAGCCGGCTGGGATTTTTCGCTCAGATAACCTTATTGGCCATAACATCTGGTCAGTCATTTAAACAGCTCGGCAGAATAAGCCGCAGGTAATGGAACTCCATAGAACGATGGATACGTAGATATACTATTATTTTAACACAATCTAACTGATTGGTAAAGTTATCATACGAATTTGAATATCTTTCCAACTGAGCGAAAAATTGCCCAGGCTGGGAATCGAACCAGGTTACTTGGCTTACAAGGCCAATGCTTTACCTGTTAAGCTAACTGGACGATAGCCAGCTGGGATTTTTCGCTCAGATAACCTTATTGGCCATAACATCTGGTCAGTCATTTAAACAGCTCGGCAGAATAAGCCGCAGGTAATGGAACTCCATAGAACGATGGATACGTAGATATACTATTATTTTAACACAATCTAACTGATTGGTAAAGTTATCATACGAATTGAATATTTCCAACTGAGCGAAACACTGCCCAGGCTGGGAATCGAACCAGGTTACTTGGCTTACAAGGCCAATGCTTTACCTGTTAAGCTAACTGGACGATAGCCGGCTGGGATTTTTCGCTCAGATAACCTTATTGGCCATAACATCTGGTCAGTCATTTAAACAGCTCGGCAGAATAAGCCGCAGGTAATGGAACTCCATAGAACGATGGATACGTAGATATACTATTATTTTAACACAATCTAACTGATTGGTAAAGTTATCATACGAATTGAATATTTCCAACTGAGCGAAACACTGCCCAGGCTGGGAATCGAACCAGGTTACTTGGCTTACAAGGCCAATGCTTTACCTGTTAAGCTAACTGGACGATAGCCAGCTGGGATTTTTCGCTCAGATAACCTTATTGGCCATAACATCTGGTCAGTCATTTAAACAGCTCGGCAGAATAAGCCGCAGGTAATGGAACTCCATAGAACGATGGATACGTAGATATACTATTATTTTAACACAATCTAACTGATTGGTAAAGTTATCATACGAATTGAATATCTTTCCAACTGAGCGAAAAATTGCCCAGGCTGGGAATCGAACCAGGTTACTTGGCTTACAAGGCCATTGCTTTACCTGTTAAGCTAACTGGACGATAGCCGGCTGGGATTTTTCGCTCAGATAACCTTATTGGCCATAACATCTGGTCAGTCATTTAAACAGCTCGGCAGAATAAGCCGCAGGTAATGGAACTCCATAGAACGATGGATACGTAGATATACTATTATTTTAACACAATCTAACTGATTGGTAAAGTTATCATACGAATTTGAATATCTTTCCAACTGAGCGAAAAATTGCCCAGGCTGGGAATCGAACCAGGTTACTGGGCTTACAAGGCCAATGCTTTACCTGTTAAGCTAACTGGACGATAGCCAGCTGGGATTTTTCGCTCAGATAACCTTATTGGCCATAACATCTGGTCAGTCATTTAAACAGCTCGGCAGAATAAGCCGCAGGTAATGGAACTCCATAGAACGATGGATACGTAGATATACTATTATTTTAACACAATCTAACTGATTGGTAAAGTTATCATACGAATTTGAATATCTTTCCAACTGAGCGAAAAATTGCCCAGGCTGGGAATCGAACCAGGTTACTTGGCTTACAAGGCCAATGCTTTACCTGTTAAGCTAACTGGACGATAGCCAGCTGGGATTTTTCGCTCAGATAACCTTATTGGCCATAACATCTGGTCAGTCATTTAAACAGCTCGGCAGAATAAGCCGCAGGTAATGGAACTCCATAGAACGATGGATACGTAGATATACTATTATTTTAACACAATCTAACTGATTGGTGAAGTTATCATACGAATTGAATATTTCCAACTGAGCGAAACACTGCCCAGGCTTTGAATCGAACCAGGTTACTTGGCTTACAAGGCCAATGCTTTACCTGTTAAGCTAACTGGACGATAGCCGGCTGGGATTTTTCGCTCAGATAACCTTATTGGCCATAACATCTGGTCAGTCATTTAAACAGCTCGGCAGAATAAGCCGCAGGTAATGGAACTCCATAGAACGATGGATACGTAGATATACTATTATTTTAACACAATCTAACGGATTGGTAAAGTTATCATACGAATTGAATATTTCCAACTGAGCGAAAAATTGCCCAGGCTGGGAATCGAACCAGGTTACTTGGCTTACAAGGCCAATGCTTTACCTGTTAAGCTAACTGGACGATAGCCAGCTGGGATTTTTCGCTCAGATAACCTTATTGGCCATAACATCTGGTCAGTCATTTAAACAGCTCGGCAGAATAAGCCGCAGGTAATGGAACTCCATAGAGCGATGGATACGTAGATATACTATTATTTTAACACAATCTAACTGATTGGTAAAGTTATCATACGAATTGAATATTTCCAACTGAGCGAAACACTGCCCAGGCTGGGAATCGAACCAGGTTACTTGGCTTACAAGGCCAATGCTTTACCTGTTAAGCTAACTGGACGATAGCCGGCTGGGGATTTTTCGCTCAGATAACCTTATTGGCCATAACATCTGGTCAGTCATTTAAACAGCTCGGCAGAATAAGCCGCAGGTAATGGAACTCCATAGAACGATGGATACGTAGATATACTATTATTTTAACACACTCTAACTGATTGGTAAAGTTATCATACGAATTGAATATTTCCAACTGAGCGAAACACTGCCCAGGCTGGGAATCGAACCAGGTTACTTGGCTTACAAGGCCAATGCTTTACCTGTTAAGCTAACTGGACGATAGCCGGCTGGGATTTTTCGCTCAGATAACCTTATTGGCCATAACATCTGGTCAGTCATTTAAACAGCTCGGCAGAATAAGCCGCAGGTAATGGAACTCCATAGAACGATGGATACGTAGATATACTATTATTTTAACACAATCTAACTGATTGGTAAAGTTATCATACGAATTGAATATTTCCAACTGAGCGAAACACTGCCCAGGCTGGGAATCGAACCAGGTTACTTGGCTTACAAGGCCAATGCTTTACCTGTTAAGCTAACTGGACGATAGCCGGCTGGGATTTTTCGCTCAGATAACCTTATTGGCCATAACATCTGGTCAGTCATTTAAACAGCTCGGCAGAATAAGCCGCAGGTAATGGAACTCCATAGAACGATGGATATGTAGATATACTATTATTTTAACACAATCTAACTGATTGGTAAAGTTATCATACGAATTGAATATTTCCAACTGAGCGAAACACTGCCCAGGCTGGGAATCGAACCAGGTTACTTGGCTTACAAGGCCAATGCTTTACCTGTTAAGCTAACTGGACGATAGCCGGCTGGGATTTTTCGCTCAGATAACCTTATTGGCCATAACATCTGGTCAGTCATTTAAACAGCTCGGCAGAATAAGCCGCAGGTAATGGAACTCCATAGAACGATGGATACGTAGATATACTATTATTTTAACACAATCTAACTGATTGGTAAAGTTATCATACGAATTTGAATATCTTTCCAACTGAGCGAAAAATTGCCCAGGCTGGGAATCGAACCAGGTTACTTGGCTTACAAGGCCAATGCTTTACCTGTTAAGCTAACTGGACGATAGCCAGCTGGGATTTTTCGCTCAGATAACCTTATTGGCCATAACATCTGGTCAGTCATTTAAACAGCTCGGCAGAATAAGCCGCAGGTAATGGAACTCCATAGAACGATGGATACGTAGATATACTATTATTTTAACACAATCTAACTGATTGGTAAAGTTATCATACGAATTGAATATTTCCAACTGAGCGAAACACTGCCCAGGCTGGGAATCGAACCAGGTTACTTGGCTTACAAGGCCAATGCTTTACCTGTTAAGCTAACTGGACGATAGCCAGCTGGGATTTTTCGCTCAGATAACCTTATTGGCCATAACATCTGGTCAGTCATTTAAACAGCTCGGCAGAATAAGCCGCAGGTAATGGAACTCCATAGAACGATGGATACGTAGATATACTATTATTTTAACACAATCTAACTGATTGGTAAAGTTATCATACGAATTGAATATCTTTCCAACTGAGCGAAAAATTGCCCAGGCTGGGAATCGAACCAGGTTACTTGGCTTACAAGGCCATTGCTTTACCTGTTAAGCTAACTGGACGATAGCCGGCTGGGATTTTTCGCTCAGATAACCTTATTGGCCATAACATCTGGTCAGTCATTTAAACAGCTCGGCAGAATAAGCCGCAGGTAATGGAACTCCATAGAACGATGGATACGTAGATATACTATTATTTTAACACAATCTAACTGATTGGTAAAGTTATCAGACGAATTTGAATATCTTTCCAACTGAGCGAAAAATTGCCCAGTCTGGGAATCGAACCAGGTTACTTGGCTTACAAGGCCAATGCTTTACCTGTTAAGCTAACTGGACGATAGCCAGCTGGGATTTTTCGCTCAGATAACCTTATTGGCCATAACATCTGGTCAGTCATTTAAACAGCTCGGCAGAATAAGCCGCAGGTAATGGAACTCCATAGAACGATGGATACGTAGATATACTATTATTTTAACACAATCTAACTGATTGGTAAAGTTATCATACGAATTTGAATATCTTTCAAACTGAGCGAAAAATTGCCCAGGCTGGAAATCGAACCAGGTTACTTGGCTTACAAGGCCAATGCTTTACCTGTTAAGCTAACTGGACGATAGCCGGCTGGGATTTTTCGCTCAGATAACCTTATTGGCCATAACATCTGGTCAGTCATTTAAACAGCTCGGCAGAATAAGCCGCAGGTAATGGAACTGCATAGAACGATGGATACGTAGATATACTATTATTTTAACTCAATCTAACTGATTGGTAAAGTTATCATACGAATTGAATATTTCCAACTGAGCGAAACACTGCCCAGGCTGGGAATCGAACCAGGTTACTTGGCTAACAAGGCCAATGCTTTACCTGTTAAGCTAACTGGACGATAGCCGGCTGGGATTTTTCGCTCAGATAACCTTATTGGCCATAACATCTGGTCAGTCATTTAAACAGCTCGGCAGAATAAGCCGCAGGTAATGGAACTCCATAGAACGATGGATACGTAGATATACTATTATTTTAACACAATCTAACTGATTGGTAAAGTTATCATACGAATTGAATATTTCCAACTAAGCGAAACACTGCCCAGGCTGGGAATCGAACCAGGTTACTTGGCTTACAAGGCCAATGCTTTACCTGTTAAGCTAACTGGACGATAGCCGGCTGGGATTTTTCGCTCAGATAACCTTATTGGCCATAACATCTGGTCAGTCATTTAAACAGCTCGGCAGAATAAGCCGCAGGTAATGGAACTCCATAGAACGATGGATACGTAGATATACTATTATTTTAACACAATCTAACTGATTGGTAAAGTTATCATACGAATTGAATATTTCCAACTGAGCGAAACACTGCCCAGGCTGGGAATCGAACCAGGTTACTTGGCTTACAAGGCCAATGCTTTACCTGTTAAGCTAACTGGACGATAGCCGGCTGGGATTTTTCGCTCAGATAACCTTATTGGCCATAACATCTGGTCAGTCATTTAAACAGCTCGGCAGAATAAGCCGCAGGTAATGGAACTCCATAGAACGATGGATACGTAGATATACTATTATTTTAACACAATCTAACTGATTGGTAAAGTTATCATACGAATTGAATATTTCCAACTGAGCGAAACACTGCCCAGGCTGGGAATCGAACCAGGTTACTTGGCTTACAAGGCCAATGCTTTACCTGTTAAGCTAACTGTACGATAGCCAGCTGGGATTTTTCGCTCAGATAACCTTATTGGCCATAACATCTGGTCAGTCATTTAAACAGCTCGGCAGAATAAGCCGCAGGTAATGGAACTCCATAGAACGATGGATACGTAGATATACTATTATTTTAACACAATCTAACTGATTGGTAAAGTTATCATACGAATTGAATATCTTTCCAACTGAGCGAAAAATTGCCCAGGCTGGGAATCGAACCAGGTTACTTGGCTTACAAGGCCATTGCTTTACCTGTTAAGCTAACTGGACGATAGCCGGCTGGGATTTTTCGCTCAGATAACCTTATTGGCCATAACATCTGGTCAGTCATTTAAACAGCTCGGCAGAATAAGCCGCAGGTAATGGAACTCCATAGAACGATGGATACGTAGATATACTATTATTTTAACACAATCTAACTGATTGGTAAAGTTATCATACGAATTTGAATATCTTTCCAACTGAGCGAAAAATTGCCCAGGCTGGGAATCGAACCAGGTTACTTGGCTTACAAGGCCAATGCTTTACCTGTTAAGCTAACTGGACGATAGCCAGCTGGGATTTTTCGCTCAGATAACCTTATTGGCCATAACATCTGGTCAGTCATTTAAACAGCTCGGCAGAATAAGCCGCAGGTAATGGAACTCCATAGAACGATGGATACGTAGATATACTATTATTTTAACACAATCTAACTGATTGGTAAAGTTATCATACGAATTGAATATTTCCAACTGAGCGAAACACTGCCCAGGCTGGGAATCGAACCAGGTTACTTGGCTTACAAGGCCAATGCTTTACCTGTTAAGCTAACTGGACGATAGCCGGCTGGGATTTTTCGCTCAGATAACCTTATTGGCCATAACATCTGGTCAGTCATTTAAACAGCTCGGCAGAATAAGCCGCAGGTAATGGAACTCCATAGAACGATGGATACGTAGATATACTATTATTTTAACACAATCTAACTGATTGGTAAAGTTATCATACGAATTGAATATTTCCAACTGAGCGAAACACTGCCCAGGCTGGGAATCGAACCAGGTTACTTGGCTTACAAGGCCAATGCTTTACCTGTTAAGCTAACTGGACGATAGCCGGCTGGGATTTTTCGCTCAGATAACCTTATTGGCCATAACATCTGGTCAGTCATTTAAACAGCTCGGCAGAATAAGCCGCAGGTAATGGAACTCCATAGAACGATGGATACGTAGATATACTATTATTTTAACACAATCTAACTGATTGGTAAAGTTATCATACGAATTGAATATTTCCAACTGAGCGAAACACTGCCCAGGCTGGGAATCGAACCAGGTTACTTGGCTTACAAGGCCAATGCTTTACCTGTTAAGCTAACTGTACGATAGCCAGCTGGGATTTTTCGCTCAGATAACCTTATTGGCCATAACATCTGGTCAGTCATTTAAACAGCTCGGCAGAATAAGCCGCAGGTAATGGAACTCCATAGAACGATGGATACGTAGATATACTATTATTTTAACACAATCTAACTGATTGGTAAAGTTATCATACGAATTGAATATCTTTCCAACTGAGCGAAAAATTGCCCAGGCTGGGAATCGAACCAGGTTACTTGGCTTACAAGGCCATTGCTTTACCTGTTAAGCTAACTGGACGATAGCCGGCTGGGATTTTTCGCTCAGATAACCTTATTGGCCATAACATCTGGTCAGTCATTTAAACAGCTCGGCAGAATAAGCCGCAGGTAATGGAACTCCATAGAACGATGGATACGTAGATATACTATTATTTTAACACAATCTAACTGATTGGTAAAGTTATCATACGAATTTGAATATCTTTCCAACTGAGCGAAAAATTGCCCAGGCTGGGAATCGAACCAGGTTACTTGGCTTACAAGGCCAATGCTTTACCTGTTAAGCTAACTGGACGATAGCCAGCTGGGATTTTTCGCTCAGATAACCTTATTGGCCATAACATCTGGTCAGTCATTTAAACAGCTCGGCAGAATAAGCCGCAGGTAATGGAACTCCATAGAACGATGAATACGTAGATATACTATTATTTTAACACAATCTAACTGATTGGTAAAGTTATCATACGAATTGAATATTTCCAACTGAGCGAAACACTGCCCAGGCTGGGAATCGAACCAGGTTACTTGGCTTACAAGGCCAATGCTTTACCTGTTAAGCTAACTGGACGATAGCCGGCTGGGATTTTTCGCTCAGATAACCTTATTGGCCATAACATCTGGTCAGTCATTTAAACAGCTCGGCAGAATAAGCCGCAGGTAATGGAACTCCATAGAACGATGGATACGTAGATATACTATTATTTTAACACAATCTAACTGATTGGTGAAGTTATCATACGAATTGAATATTTCCAACTGAGCGAAACACTGCCCAGGCTTTGAATCGAACCAGGTTACTTGGCTTACAAGGCCAATGCTTTACCTGTTAAGCTAACTGGACGATAGCCGGCTGGGATTTTTCGCTCAGATAACCTTATTGGCCATAACATCTGGTCAGTCATTTAAACAGCTCGGCAGAATAAGCCGCAGGTAATGGAACTCCATAGAACGATGGATACGTAGATATACTATTATTTTAACACAATCTAACTGATTAGTAAAGTTATCATACGAATTGAATATTTCCAACTGAGCGAAAAATTGCCCAGGCTGGGAATCGAACCAGGTTACTTGGCTTACAAGGCCAATGCTTTACCTGTTAAGCTAACTGGACGATAGCCAGCTGGGATTTTTCGCTCAGATAACCTTATTGGCCATAACATCTGGTCAGTCATTTAAACAGCTCGGCAGAATAAGCCGCAGGTAATGGAACTCCATAGAACGATGGATACGTAGATATACTATTATTTTAACACAATCTAACTGATTGGTAAAGTTATCATACGAATTGAATATTTCCAACTGAGCGAAACACTGCCCAGGCTGGGAATCGAACCAGGTTACTTGGCTTACAAGGCCAATGCTTTACCTGTTAAGCTAACTGGACGATAGCCGGCTGGGATTTTTCGCTCAGATAACCTTATTGGCCATAACATCTGGTCAGTCATTTAAACAGCTCGGCAGAATAAGCCGCAGGTAATGGAACTCCATAGAACGATGGATACGTAGATATACTATTATTTTAACACACTCTAACTGATTGGTAAAGTTATCATACGAATTGAATATTTCCAACTGAGCGAAACACTGCCCAGGCTGGGAATCGAACCAGGTTACTTGGCTTACAAGGCCAATGCTTTACCTGTTAAGCTAACTGGACGATAGCCGGCTGGGATTTTTCGCTCAGATAACCTTATTGGCCATAACATCTGGTCAGTCATTTAAACAGCTCGGCAGAATAAGCCGCAGGTAATGGAACTCCATAGAACGATGGATACGTAGATATACTATTATTTTAACACAATCTAACTGATTGGTAAAGTTATCATACGAATTGAATATTTCCAACTGAGCGAAACACTGCCCAGGCTGGGAATCGAACCAGGTTACTTGGCTTACAAGGCCAATGCTTTACCTGTTAAGCTAACTGGACGATAGCCGGCTGGGATTTTTCGCTCAGATAACCTTATTGGCCATAACATCTGGTCAGTCATTTAAACAGCTCGGCAGAATAAGCCGCAGGTAATGGAACTCCATAGAACGATGGATACGTAGATATACTATTATTTTAACACAATCTAACTGATTGGTAAAGTTATCATACGAATTTGTATATCTTTCCAACTGAGCGAAAAATTGCCCAGGCTGGGAATCGAACCAGGTTACTTGGCTTACAAGGCCAATGTTTTACCTGTTAAGCTAACTGGACGATAGCCAGCTGGGATTTTTCGCTCAGATAACCTTATTGGCCATAACATCTGGTCAGTCATTTAAACAGCTCGGCAGAATAAGCCGCAGGTAATGGAACTCCATAGAACGATGGATACGTAGATATACTATTATTTTAACACAATCTAACTGATTGGTAAAGTTATCATACGAATTGAATATTTCCAACTGAGCGAAACACTGCCCAGGCTGGGAATCGAACCAGGTTGCTTGGCTTACAAGGCCAATGCTTTACCTGTTAAGCTAACTGGACGATAGCCAGCTGGGATTTTTCGCTCAGATAACCTTATTGGCCATAACATCTGGTCAGTCATTTAAACAGCTCGGCAGAATAAGCCGCAGGTAATGGAACTCCATAGAACGATGGATACGTAGATATACTATTATTTTAACACAATCTAACTGATTGGTAAAGTTATCATACGAATTGAATATCTTTCCAACTGAGCGAAAAATTGCCCAGGCTGGGAATCGAACCAGGTTACTTGGCTTACAAGGCCATTGCTTTACCTGTTAAGCTAACTGGACGATAGCCGGCTGGGATTTTTCGCTCAGATAACCTTATTGGCCATAACATCTGGTCAGTCATTTAAACAGCTCGGCAGAATAAGCCGCAGGTAATGGAACTCCATAGAACGATGGATACGTAGATATACTATTATTTTAACACAATCTAACTGATTGGTAAAGTTATCATACGAATTGAATATTTCCAACTGAGCAAAACACTGCCCAGGCTGGGAATCGAACCAGGTTACTTGGCTTACAAGGCCAATGCTTTACCTGTTAAGCTAACTGGACGATAGCCAGCTGGGATTTTTCGCTCAGATAACCTTATTGGCCATAACATCTGGTCAGTCATTTAAACAGCTCGGCAGAATAAGCCGCAGGTAATGGAACTCCATAGAACGATGGATACGTAGATATACTATTATTTTAACACAATCTAACTGATTGGTAAAGTTATCATACGAATTGAATAATTTTCCAACTGAGCGAAAAATTGCCCAGGCTGGGAATCGAACCAGGTTACTTGGCTTACAAGGCCATTGCTTTACCTGTTAAGCTAACTGGACGATAGCCGGCTGGGATTTTTCGCTCAGATAACCTTATTGGCCATAACATCTGGTCAGTCATTTAAACAGCTCGGCAGAATAAGCCGCAGGTAATGGAACTCCATAGAACGATGGATACGTAGATATACTATTATTTTAACACAATCTAACTGATTGGTAAAGTTATCATACGAATTTGAATATCTTTCCAACTGAGCGAAAAATTGCCCAGGCTGGGAATCGAACCAGGTTACTTGGCTTACAAGGCCAATGCTTTACCTGTTAAGCTAACTGGACGATAGCCAGCTGGGATTTTTCGCTCAGATAACCTTATTGGCCATAACATCTGGTCAGTCATTTAAACAGCTCGGCAGAATAAGCCGCAGGTAATGGAACTCCATAGAACGATGGATACGTAGATATACTATTATTTTAACACAATCTAACTGATTGGTAAAGTTATCATACGAATTTGAATATCTTTCCAACTGAGCGAAAAATTGCCCAGGCTGGGAATCGAACCAGGTTACTTGGCTTACAAGGCCAATGCTTTACCTGTTAAGCTAACTGGACGATAGCCAGCTGGGATTTTTCGCTCAGATAACCTTATTGGCCATAACATCTGGTCAGTCATTTAAACAGCTCGGCAGAATAAGCCGCAGGTAATGGAACTCCATAGAACGATGGATACGTAGATATACTATTATTTTAACACAATCTAACTTATTGGTAAAGTTATCATACGAATTGAATATTTCCAACTGAGCGAAACACTGCCCAGGCTGGGAATCGAACCAGGTTACTTGGCTTACAAGGCCAATGCTTTACCTGTTAAGCTAATTGGACGATAGCCAGCTGGGATTTTTCGCTCAGATAACCTTATTGGCCATAACATCTGGTCAGTCATTTAAACAGCTCGGCAGAATAAGCCGCAGGTAATGGAACTCCATAGAACGATGGATACGTAGATATACTATTATTTTAACACAATCTAACTGATTGGTAAAGTTATCATACGAATTTGAATATCTTTCCAACTGAGCGAAAAATTGACCAGGCTGGGAATCGAACCAGGTTACTTGGCTTACAAGGCCAATGCTTTACCTGTTAAGCTAACTGGACGATAGCCAGCTGGGATTTTTCGCTCAGATAACCTTATTGGCCATAACATCTGGTCAGTCATTTAAACAGCTCGGCAGAATAAGCCGCAGGTAATGGAACTCCATAGAACGATGGATACGTAGATATACTATTATTTTAACACAATCTAACTGATTGGTAAAGTTATCATACGAATTGAATATTTCCAACTGAGCGAAACACTGCCCAGGCTGGGAATCGAACCAGGTTGCTTGGCTTACAAGGCCAATGCTTTACCTGTTAAGCTAACTGGACGATAGCCAGCTGGGATTTTTCGCTCAGATAACCTAATTGGCCATAACATCTGGTCAGTCATTTAAACAGCTCGGCAGATTAAGCCGCAGGTAATGGAACTCCATAGAACGATGGATACGTAGATATACTATTATTTTAACACAATCTAACTGATTGGTAAAGTTATCATACGAATTGAATATCTTTCCAACTGAGCGAAAAATTGCCCAGGCTGGGAATCGAAAGAGGTTACTTGGCTTACAAGGCCATTGCTTTACCTGTTAAGCTAACTGGACGATAGCCGGCTGGGATTTTTCGCTCAGATAACCTTATTGGCCATAACATCTGGTCAGTCATTTAAACAGCTCGGCAGAATAAGCCGCAGGTAATGGAACTCCATAGAACGATGGATACGTAGATATACTATTATTTTAACACAATCTAACTGATTGGTAAAGTTATCATACGAATTGAATATTTCCAACTGAGCAAAACACTGCCCAGGCTGGGAATCGAACCAGGTTACTTGGCTTACAAGGCCAATGCTTTACCTGTTAAGCTAACTGGACGATAGCCAGCTGGGATTTTTCGCTCAGATAACCTTATTGGCCATAACATCTGGTCAGTCATTTAAACAGCTCGGCAGAATAAGCCGCAGGTAATGGAACTCCATAGAACGATGGATACGTAGATATACTATTATTTTAACACAATCTAACTGATTGGTAAAGTTATCATACGAATTGAATATCTTTCCAACTGAGCGAAAAATTGCCCAGGCTGGGAATCGAACCAGGTTACTTGGCTTACAAGGCCATTGCTTTACCTGTTAAGCTAACTGGACGATAGCCGGCTGGGATTTTTCGCTCAGATAACCTTATTGGCCATAACATCTGGTCAGTCATTTAAACAGCTCGGCAGAATAAGCCGCAGGTAATGGAACTCCATAGAACGATGGATACGTAGATATACTATTATTTTAACACAATCTAACTGATTGGTAAAGTTATCATACGAATTTGAATATCTTTCCAACTGAGCGAAAAATTGCCCAGGCTGGGAATCGAACCAGGTTACTTGGCTTACAAGGCCAATGCTTTACCTGTTAAGCTAACTGGACGATAGCCAGCTGGGATTTTTCGCTCAGATAACCTTATTGGCCATAACAATCTGGTCAGTCATTTAAACAGCTCGGCAGAATAAGCCGCAGGTAATGGAACTCCATAGAACGATGGATACGTAGATATACTATTATTTTAACACAATCTAACTGATTGGTAAAGTTATCATACGAATTGAATATCTTTCCAACTGAGCGAAAAATTGCCCAGGCTGGGAATCGAACCAGGTTACTTGGCTTACAAGGCCATTGCTTTACCTGTTAAGCTAACTGGACGATAGCCGGCTGGGATTTTTCGCTCAGATAACCTTATTGGCCATAACATCTGGTCAGTCATTTAAACAGCTCGGCAGAATAAGCCGCAGGTAATGGAACTCCATAGAACGATGGATACGTAGATATACTATTATTTTAACACAATCTAACTGATTGGTAAAGTTATCATACGAATTTGAATATCTTTCCAACTGAGCGAAAAATTGCCCAGGCTGGGAATCGAACCAGGTTACTTGGCTTACAAGGCCAATGCTTTACCTGTTAAGCTAACTGGACGATAGCCAGCTGGGATTTTTCGCTCAGATAACCTTATTGGCCATAACATCTGGTCAGTCATTTAAACAGCTCGGCAGAATAAGCCGCAGGTAATGGAACTCCATAGAACGATGGATACGTAGATATACTATTATTTTAACACAATCTAACTGATTGGTAAAGTTATCATACGAATTGAATATTTCCAACTGAGCGAAAAATTGCCCAGGCTGGGAATCGAACCAGGTTACTTGGCTTACAAGGCCAATGCTTTACCTGTTAAGCTAACTGGACGAAAGCCAGCTGGGATTTTTCGCTCAGATAACCTTATTGGCCATAACATCTGGTCAGTCATTTAAACAGCTCGGCAGAATAAGCCGCAGGTAATGGAACTCCATAGAACGATGGATACGTAGATATACTATTATTTTAACACAATCTAACTGATTGGTAAAGTTATCATACGAATTGAATATTTCCAACTGAGCGAAACACTGCCCAGGCTGGGAATCGAACCAGGTTACTTGGCTTACAAGGCCAATGCTTTACCTGTTAAGCTAACTGGACGATAGCCGGCTGGGATTTTTCGCTCAGATAACCTTATTGGCCATAACATCTGGTCAGTCATTTAAACAGCTCGGCAGAATAAGCCGCAGGTAATGGAACTCCATAGAACGATGGATACGTAGATATACTATTATTTTAACACACTCTAACTGATTGGTAAAGTTATCATACGAATTTAATATTTCCAACTGAGCGAAACACTGCCCAGGCTGGGAATCGAACCAGGTTACTTGGCTTACAAGGCCAATGCTTTACCTGTTAAGCTAACTGGACGATAGCCGGCTGGGATTTTTCGCTCAGATAACCTTATTGGCCATAACATCTGGTCAGTCATTTAAACAGCTCGGCAGAATAAGCCGCAGGTAATGGAACTCCATAGAACGATGGATACGTAGATATACTATTATTTTAACACAATCTAACTGATTGGTAAAGTTATCATACGAATTGAATATTTCCAACTGAGCGAAACACTGCCCAGGCTGGGAATCGAACCAGGTTACTTGGCTTACAAGGCCAATGCTTTACCTGTTAAGCTAACTGGACGATAGCCGGCTGGGATTTTTCGCTCAGATAACCTTATTGGCCATAACATCTGGTCAGTCATTTAAACAGCTCGGCAGAATAAGCCGCAGGTAATGGAACTCCATAGAACGATGGATACGTAGATATACTATTATTTTAACACAATCTAACTGATTGGTAAAGTTATCATACGAATTTGTATATCTTTCCAACTGAGCGAAAAATTGCCCAGGCTGGGAATCGAACCAGGTTACTTGGCTTACAAGGCCAATGCTTTACCTGTTAAGCTAACTGGACGATAGCCAGCTGGGATTTTTCGCTCAGATAACCTTATTGGCCATAACATCTGGTCAGTCATTTAAACAGCTCGGCAGAATAAGCCGCAGGTAATGGAACTCCATAGAACGATGGATACGTAGATATACTATTATTTTAACACAATCTAACTGATTGGTAAAGTTATCATACGAATTGAATATTTCCAACTGAGCGAAACACTGCCCAGGCTGGGAATCGAACCAGGTTGCTTGGCTTACAAGGCCAATGCTTTACCTGTTAAGCTAACTGGACGATAGCCAGCTGGGATTTTTCGCTCAGATAACCTTATTGGCCATAACATCTGGTCAGTCATTTAAACAGCTCGGCAGAATAAGCCGCAGGTAATGGAACTCCATAGAACGATGGACACGTAGATATATTATTATTTTAACACAATCTAACTGATTGGTAAAGTTATCATACGAATTGAATATTTCCAACTGAGCGAAACACTGCCCAGGCTGGGAATCGAACCAGGTTACTTGGCTTACAAGGCCAATGCTTTACCTGTTAAGCTAACTGGACGATAGCCGGCTGGGATTTTTCGCTCAGATAACCTTATTGGCCATAACATCTGGTCAGTCATTTAAACAGCTCGGCAGAATAAGCCGCAGGTAATGGAACTCCATAGAACGATGGATACGTAGATATACTATTATTTTAACACAATCTAACTGATTGGTAAAGTTATCATACGAATTGAATATTTCCAACTGAGCGAAAAATTGCCCAGGCTGGGAATCGAACCAGGTTACTTGGCTTACAAGGCCAATGCTTTACCTGTTAAGCTAACTGGACGATAGCCAGCTGGGATTTTTCGCTCAGATAACCTTATTGGCCATAACATCTGGTCAGTCATTTAAACAGCTCGGCAGAATAAGCCGCAGGTAATGGAACTCCATAGAACGATGGATACGTAGATATACTATTATTTTAACACAATCTAACTGATTGGTAAAGTTATCATACGAATTGAATATTTCCAACTGAGCGAAACACTGCCCAGGCTGGGAATCGAACCAGGTTACTTGGCTTACAAGGCCAATGCTTTACCTGTTAAGCTAACTGGACGATAGCCGGCTGGGATTTTTCGCTCAGATAACCTTATTGGCCATAACATCTGGTCAGTCATTTAAACAGCTCGGCAGAATAAGCCGCAGGTAATGGAACTCCATAGAACGATGGATACGTAGATATACTATTATTTTAACACACTCTAACTGATTGGTAAAGTTATCATACGAATTGAATATTTCCAACTGAGCGAAACACTGCCCAGGCTGGGAATCGAACCAGGTTACTTGGCTTACAAGGCCAATGCTTTACCTGTTAAGCTAACTGGACGATAGCCGGCTGGGATTTTTCGCTCAGATAACCTTATTGGCCATAACATCTGGTCAGTCATTTAAACAGCTCGGCAGAATAAGCCGCAGGTAATGGAACTCCATAGAACGATGGATACGTAGATATACTATTATTTTAACACAATCTAACTGATTGGTAAAGTTATCATACGAATTGAATATTTCCAACTGAGCGAAACACTGCCCAGGCTGGGAATCGAACCAGGTTACTTGGCTTACAAGGCCAATGCTTTACCTGTTAAGCTAACTGGACGATAGCCGGCTGGGATTTTTCGCTCAGATAACCTTATTGGCCATAACATCTGGTCAGTTATTTAAACAGCTCGGCAGAATAAGCCGCAGGTAATGGAACTCCATAGAACGATGGATACGTAGATATACTATTATTTTAACACAATCTAACTGATTGGTAAAGTTATCATACGAATTTGTATATCTTTCCAACTGAGCGAAAAATTGCCCAGGCTGGGAATCGAACCAGGTTACTTGGCTTACAAGGCCAATGCTTTACCTGTTAAGCTAACTGGACGATTGCCAGCTGGGATTTTTCGCTCAGATAACCTTATTGGCCATAACATCTGGTCAGTCATTTAAACAGCTCGGCAGAATAAGCCGCAGGTAATGGAACTCCATAGAACGATGGATACGTAGATATACTATTATTTTAACACAATCTAACTGATTGGTAAAGTTATCATACGAATTGAATATTTCCAACTGAGCGAAACACTGCCCAGGCTGGGAATCGAACCAGGTTACTTGGCTTACAAGGCCAATGCTTTACCTGTTAAGCTAACTGGACGATAGCCGGCTGGGATTTTTCGCTCAGATAACCTTATTGGCCATAACATCTGGTCAGTCATTTAAACAGCTCGGCAGAATAAGCCGCAGGTAATGGAACTCCATAGAACGATGGATACGTAGATATACTATTATTTTAACACACTCTAACTGATTGGTAAAGTTATCATACGAATTTAATATTTCCAACTGAGCGAAACACTGCCCAGGCTGGGAATCGAACCAGGTTACTTGGCTTACAAGGCCAATGCTTTACCTGTTAAGCTAACTGGACGATAGCCGGCTGGGATTTTTCGCTCAGATAACCTTATTGGCCATAACATCTGGTCAGTCATTTAAACAGCTCGGCAGAATAAGCCGCAGGTAATGGAACTCCATAGAACGATGGATACGTAGATATACTATTATTTTAACACAATCTAACTGATTGGTAAAGTTATCATACGAATTGAATATTTCCAACTGAGCGAAACACTGCCCAGGCTGGGAATCGAACCAGGTTACTTGGCTTACAAGGCCAATGCTTTACCTGTTAAGCTAACTGGACGATAGCCGGCTGGGATTTTTCGCTCAGATAACCTTATTGGCCATAACATCTGGTCAGTCATTTAAACAGCTCGGCAGAATAAGCCGCAGGTAATGGAACTCCATAGAACGATGGATACGTAGATATACTATTATTTTAACACAATCTAACTGATTGGTAAAGTTATCATACGAATTTGTATATCTTTCCAACTGAGCGAAAAATTGCCCAGGCTGGGAATCGAACCAGGTTACTTGGCTTACAAGGCCAATGCTTTACCTGTTAAGCTAACTGGACGATAGCCAGCTGGGATTTTTCGCTCAGATAACCTTATTGGCCATAACATCTGGTCAGTCATTTAAACAGCTCGGCAGAATAAGCCGCAGGTAATGGAACTCCATAGAACGATGGATACGTAGATATACTATTATTTTAACACAATCTAACTGATTGGTAAAGTTATCATACGAATTGAATATTTCCAACTGAGCGAAACACTGCCCAGGCTGGGAATCGAACCAGGTTGCTTGGCTTACAAGGCCAATGCTTTACCTGTTAAGCTAACTGGACGATAGCCAGCTGGGATTTTTCGCTCAGATAACCTTATTGGCCATAACATCTGGTCAGTCATTTAAACAGCTCGGCAGAATAAGCCGCAGGTAATGGAACTCCATAGAACGATGGACACGTAGATATATTATTATTTTAACACAATCTAACTGATTGGTAAAGTTATCATACGAATTGAATATTTCCAACTGAGCGAAACACTGCCCAGGCTGGGAATCGAACCAGGTTACTTGGCTTACAAGGCCAATGCTTTACCTGTTAAGCTAACTGGACGATAGCCGGCTGGGATTTTTCGCTCAGATAACCTTATTGGCCATAACATCTGGTCAGTCATTTAAACAGCTCGGCAGAATAAGCCGCAGGTAATGGAACTCCATAGAACGATGGATACGTAGATATACTATTATTTTAACACAATCTAACTGATTGGTAAAGTTATCATACGAATTGAATATTTCCAACTGAGCGAAAAATTGCCCAGGCTGGGAATCGAACCAGGTTACTTGGCTTACAAGGCCAATGCTTTACCTGTTAAGCTAACTGGACGATAGCCAGCTGGGATTTTTCGCTCAGATAACCTTATTGGCCATAACATCTGGTCAGTCATTTAAACAGCTCGGCAGAATAAGCCGCAGGTAATGGAACTCCATAGAACGATGGATACGTAGATATACTATTATTTTAACACAATCTAACTGATTGGTAAAGTTATCATACGAATTGAATATTTCCAACTGAGCGAAACACTGCCCAGGCTGGGAATCGAACCAGGTTACTTGGCTTACAAGGCCAATGCTTTACCTGTTAAGCTAACTGGACGATAGCCGGCTGGGATTTTTCGCTCAGATAACCTTATTGGCCATAACATCTGGTCAGTCATTTAAACAGCTCGGCAGAATAAGCCGCAGGTAATGGAACTCCATAGAACGATGGATACGTAGATATACTATTATTTTAACACACTCTAACTGATTGGTAAAGTTATCATACGAATTGAATATTTCCAACTGAGCGAAACACTGCCCAGGCTGGGAATCGAACCAGGTTACTTGGCTTACAAGGCCAATGCTTTACCTGTTAAGCTAACTGGACGATAGCCGGCTGGGATTTTTCGCTCAGATAACCTTATTGGCCATAACATCTGGTCAGTCATTTAAACAGCTCGGCAGAATAAGCCGCAGGTAATGGAACTCCATAGAACGATGGATACGTAGATATACTATTATTTTAACACAATCTAACTGATTGGTAAAGTTATCATACGAATTGAATATTTCCAACTGAGCGAAACACTGCCCAGGCTGGGAATCGAACCAGGTTACTTGGCTTACAAGGCCAATGCTTTACCTGTTAAGCTAACTGGACGATAGCCGGCTGGGATTTTTCGCTCAGATAACCTTATTGGCCATAACATCTGGTCAGTCATTTAAACAGCTCGGCAGAATAAGCCGCAGGTAATGGAACTCCATAGAACGATGGATACGTAGATATACTATTATTTTAACACAATCTAACTGATTGGTAAAGTTATCATACGAATTGAATATTTCCAACTGAGCGAAACACTGCCCAGGCTGGGAATCGAACCAGGTTACTTGGCTTACAAGGCCAATGCTTTACCTGTTAAGCTAACTGGACGATAGCCGGCTGGGATTTTTCGCTCAGATAACCTTATTGGCCATAACATCTGGTCAGTCATTTAAACAGCTCGGCAGAATAAGCCGCAGGTAATGGAACTCCATAGAACGATGGATACGTAGATATACTATTATTTTAACACAATCTAACTGATTGGTAAAGTTATCATACGAATTGAATATTTCCAACTGAGCGAAACACTGCCCAGGCTGGGAATCGAACCAGGTTACTTGGCTTACAAGGCCAATGCTTTACCTGTTAAGCTAACTGGACGATAGCCGGCTGGGATTTTTCGCTCAGATAACCTTATTGGCCATAACATCTGGTCAGTCATTTAAACAGCTCGGCAGAATAAGCCGCAGGTAATGGAACTCCATAGAACGATGGATACGTAGATATACTATTATTTTAACACAATCTAACGGATTGGTAAAGTTATCATACGAATTTGTATATCTTTCCAACTGAGCGAAAAATTGCCCAGGCTGGGAATCGAACCAGGTTACTTGGCTTACAAGGCCAATGCTTTACCTGTTAAGCTAACTGGACGATAGCCAGCTGGGATTTTTCGCTCAGATAACCTTATTGGCCATAACATCTGGTCAGTCATTTAAACAGCTCGGCAGAATAAGCCGCAGGTAATGGAACTCCATAGAACGATGGATACGTAGATATACTATTATTTTAACACAATCTAACTGATTGGTAAAGTTATCATACGAATTGAATATTTCCAACTGAGCGAAACACTGCCCAGGCTGGGAATCGAACCAGGTTGCTTGGCTTACAAGGCCAATGCTTTACCTGTTAAGCTAACTGGACGATAGCCAGCTGGGATTTTTCGCTCAGATAACCTTATTGGCCATAACATCTGGTCAGTCATTTAAACAGCTCGGTAGAATAAGCCGCAGGTAATGGAACTCCATAGAACGATGGATACGTAGATATACTATTATTTTAACACAATCTAACTGATTGGTAAAGTTATCATACGAATTGAATATCTTTCCAACTGAGCGAAAAATTGCCCAGGCTGGGAATCGAACCAGGTTACTTGGCTTACAAGGCCATTGCTTTACCTGTTAAGCTAACTGGACGATAGCCGGCTGGGATTTTTCGCTCAGATAACCTTATTGGCCATAACATCTGGTCAGTCATTTAAACAGCTCGGCAGAATAAGCCGCAGGTAATGGAACTCCATAGAACGATGGATACGTAGATATACTATTATTTTAACACAATCTAACTGATTGGTAAAGTTATCATACGAATTTGAATATCTTTCCAACTGAGCGAAAAATTGCCCAGGCTGGGAATCGAACCAGGTTACTTGGCTTACAAGGCCAATGCTTTACCTGTTAAGCTAACTGGACGATAGCCAGCTGGGATTTTTCGCTCAGATAACCTTATTGGCCATAACATCTGGTCAGTCATTTAAACAGCTCGGCAGAATAAGCCGCAGGTAATGGAACTTCATAGAACGATGGATATGTAGATATACTATTATTTTAACACAATCTAACTGATTGGTAAAGTTATCATACGAATTTGAATATCTTTCCAACTGAGCGAAAAATTGCCCAGGCTGGGAATCGAACCAGGTTACTTGGCTTACAAGGCCAATGCTTTACCTGTTAAGCTAACTGGACGATAGCCGGCTGGGATTTTTCGCTCAGATAACCTTATTGGCCATAACATCTGGTCAGTCATTTAAACAGCTCGGCAGAATAAGCCGCAGGTAATGGAACTCCATAGAACGATGGATACGTAGATATACTATTATTTTAACACAATCTAACTGATTGGTAAAGTTATCATACGAATTGAATATTTCCAACTGAGCGAAACACTGCCCAGGCTGGGAATCGAACCAGGTTACTTGGCTTACAAGGCCAATGCTTTACCTGTTAAGCTAACTGGACGATAGCCAGCTGGGATTTTTCGCTCAGATAACCTTATTGGCCATAACATCTGGTCAGTCATTTAAACAGCTCGGCAGAATAAGCCGCAGGTAATGGAACTCCATAGAACGATGGATACGTAGATATACTATTATTTTAACACAATCTAACTGATTGGTAAAGTTATCATACGAAATGAATATCTTTCCAACTGAGCGAAAAATTGCCCAGGCAGGGAATCGAACCAGGTTACTTGGCTTACAAGGCCATTGCTTTACCTGTTAAGCTAACTGGACGATAGCCGGCTGGGATTTTTCGCTCAGATAACCTTATTGGCCATAACATCTGGTCAGTCATTTAAACAGCTCGGCAGAATAAGCCGCAGGTAATGGAACTCCATAGAACGATGGATACGTAGATATACTATTATTTTAACACAATCTAACTGATTGGTAAAGTTATCATACGAATTTGAATATCTTTCCAACTGAGCGAAAAATTGCCCAGGCTGGGAATCGAACCAGGTTACTGGGCTTACAAGGCCAATGCTTTACCTGTTAAGCTAACTGGACGATAGCCAGCTGGGATTTTTCGCTCAGATAACCTTATTGGCCATAACATCTGGTCAGTCATTTAAACAGCTCGGCAGAATAAGCCGCAGGTAATGGAACTCCATAGAACGATGGATACGTAGATATACTATTATTTTAACACAATCTAACTGATTGGTAAAGTTATCATACGAATTGAATATTTCCAACTGAGCGAAACACTGCCCAGGCTGGGAATCGAACCAGGTTACTTGGCTTACAAGGCCAATGCTTTACCTGTTAAGCTAACTGGACGATAGCCGGCTGGGATTTTTCGCTCAGATAACCTTATTGGCCATAACATCTGGTCAGTCATTTAAACAGCTCGGCAGAATAAGCCGCAGGTAATGGAACTCCATAGAACGATGGATACGTAGATATACTATTATTTTAACACAATCTAACTGATTGGTAAAGTTATCATACGAATTGAATATTTCCAACTGAGCGAAACACTGCCCAGGCTGGGAATCGAACCAGGTTACTTGGCTTACAAGGCCAATGCTTTACCTGTTAAGCTAACTGGACGATAGCCGGCTGGGATTTTTCGCTCAGATAACCTTATTGGCCATAACATCTGGTCAGTCATTTAAACAGCTCGGCAGAATAAGCCGCAGGTAATGGAACTCCATAGAACGATGGATACGTAGATATACTATTATTTTAACACAATCTAACTGATTGGTAAAGTTATCATACGAATTGAATATTTCCAACTGAGCGAAACACTGCCCAGGCTGGGAATCGAACCAGGTTACTTGGCTTACAAGGCCAATGCTTTACCTGTTAAGCTAACTGGACGATAGCCGGCTGGGATTTTTCGCTCAGATAACCTTATTGGCCATAACATCTGGTCAGTCATTTAAACAGCTCGGCAGAATAAGCCGCAGGTAATGGAACTCCATAGAACGATGGATACGTAGATATACTATTATTTTAACACAATCTAACTGATTGGTAAAGTTATCATACGAATTTGTATATCTTTCCAACTGAGCGAAAAATTGCCCAGGCTGGGAATCGAACCAGGTTACTTGGCTTACAAGGCCAATGCTTTACCTGTTAAGCTAACTGGACGATAGCCAGCTGGGATTTTTCGCTCAGATAACCTTATTGGCCATAACATCTGGTCAGTCATTTAAACAGCTCGGCAGAATAAGCCGCAGGTAATGGAACTCCATAGAACGATGGATACGTAGATATACTATTATTTTAACACAATCTAACTGATTGGTAAAGTTATCATACGAATTGAATATTTCCAACTGAGCGAAACACTGCCCAGGCTGGGAATCGAACCAGGTTGCTTGGCTTACAAAGCCAATGCTTTACCTGTTAAGCTAACTGGACGATAGCCAGCTGGGATTTTTCGCTCAGATAACCTTATTGGCCATAACATCTGGTCAGTCATTTAAACAGCTCGGTAGAATAAGCCGCAGGTAATGGAACTCCATAGAACGATGGATACGTAGATATACTATTATTTTAACACAATCTAACTGATTGGTAAAGTTATCATACGAATTGAATATCTTTCCAACTGAGCGAAAAATTGCCCAGGCTGGGAATCGAACCAGGTTACTTGGCTTACAAGGCCATTGCTTTACCTGTTAAGCTAACTGGACGATAGCCGGCTGGGATTTTTCGCTCAGATAACCTTATTGGCCATAACATCTGGTCAGTCATTTAAACAGCTCGGCAGAATAAGCCGCAGGTAATGGAACTCCATAGAACGATGGATACGTAGATATACTATTATTTTAACACAATCTAACTGATTGGTAAAGTTATCATACGAATTTGAATATCTTTCCAACTGAGCGAAAAATTGCCCAGGCTGGGAATCGAACCAGGTTACTTGGCTTACAAGGCCAATGCTTTACCTGTTAAGCTAACTGGACGATAGCCAGCTGGGATTTTTCGCTCAGATAACCTTATTGGCCATAACATCTGGTCAGTCATTTAAACAGCTCGGCAGAATAAGCCGCAGGTAATGGAACTTCATAGAACGATGGATATGTAGATATACTATTATTTTAACACAATCTAACTGATTGGTAAAGTTATCATACGAATTTGAATATCTTTCCAACTGAGCGAAAAATTGCCCAGGCTGGGAATCGAACCAGGTTACTTGGCTTACAAGGCCAATGCTTTACCTGTTAAGCTAACTGGACGATAGCCGGCTGGGATTTTTCGCTCAGATAACCTTATTGGCCATAACATCTGGTCAGTCATTTAAACAGCTCGGCAGAATAAGCCGCAGGTAATGGAACTCCATAGAACGATGGATACGTAGATATACTATTATTTTAACACAATCTAACTGATTGGTAAAGTTATCATACGAATTGAATATTTCCAACTGAGCGAAACACTGCCCAGGCTGGGAATCGAACCAGGTTACTTGGCTTACAAGGCCAATGCTTTACCTGTTAAGCTAACTGGACGATAGCCAGCTGGGATTTTTCGCTCAGATAACCTTATTGGCCATAACATCTGGTCAGTCATTTAAACAGCTCGGCAGAATAAGCCGCAGGTAATGGAACTCCATAGAACGATGGATACGTAGATATACTATTATTTTAACACAATCTAACTGATTGGTAAAGTTATCATACGAAATGAATATCTTTCCAACTGAGCGAAAAATTGCCCAGGCAGGGAATCGAACCAGGTTACTTGGCTTACAAGGCCATTGCTTTACCTGTTAAGCTAACTGGACGATAGCCGGCTGGGATTTTTCGCTCAGATAACCTTATTGGCCATAACATCTGGTCAGTCATTTAAACAGCTCGGCAGAATAAGCCGCAGGTAATGGAACTCCATAGAACGATGGATACGTAGATATACTATTATTTTAACACAATCTAACTGATTGGTAAAGTTATCATACGAATTTGAATATCTTTCCAACTGAGCGAAAAATTGCCCAGGCTGGGAATCGAACCAGGTTACTGGGCTTACAAGGCCAATGCTTTACCTGTTAAGCTAACTGGACGATAGCCAGCTGGGATTTTTCGCTCAGATAACCTTATTGGCCATAACATCTGGTCAGTCATTTAAACAGCTCGGCAGAATAAGCCGCAGGTAATGGAACTCCATAGAACGATGGATACGTAGATATACTATTATTTTAACACAATCTAACTGATTGGTAAAGTTATCATACGAATTGAATATTTCCAACTGAGCGAAACACTGCCCAGGCTGGGAATCGAACCAGGTTACTTGGCTTACAAGGCCAATGCTTTACCTGTTAAGCTAACTGGACGATAGCCGGCTGGGATTTTTCGCTCAGATAACCTTATTGGCCATAACATCTGGTCAGTCATTTAAACAGCTCGGCAGAATAAGCCGCAGGTAATGGAACTCCATAGAACGATGGATACGTAGATATACTATTATTTTAACACAATCTAACTGATTGGTAAAGTTATCATACGAATTGAATATTTCCAACTGAGCGAAACACTGCCCAGGCTGGGAATCGAACCAGGTTACTTGGCTTACAAGGCCAATGCTTTACCTGTTAAGCTAACTGGACGATAGCCAGCTGGGATTTTTCGCTCAGATAACCTTATTGGCCATAACATCTGGTCAGTCATTTAAACAGCTCGGCAGAATAAGCCGCAGGTAATGGAACTCCATAGAACGATGGATACGTAGATATACTATTATTTTAACACAATCTAACTGATTGGTAAAGTTATCATACGAATTGAATATCTTTCCAACTGAGCGAAAAATTGCCCAGGCTGGGAATCGAACCAGGTTACTTGGCTTACAAGGCCATTGCTTTACCTGTTAAGCTAACTGGACGATAGCCGGCTGGGATTTTTCGCTCAGATAACCTTATTGGCCATAACATCTGGTCAGTCATTTAAACAGCTCGGCAGAATAAGCCGCAGGTAATGGAACTCCATAGAACGATGGATACGTAGATATACTATTATTTTAACACAATCTAACTGATTGGTAAAGTTATCATACGAATTTGAATATCTTTCCAACTGAGCGAAAAATTGCCCAGGCTGGGAATCGAACCAGGTTACTGGGCTTACAAGGCCAATGCTTTACCTGTTAAGCTAACTGGACGATAGCCAGCTGGGATTTTTCGCTCAGATAACCTTATTGGCCATAACATCTGGTCAGTCATTGAAACAGCTCGGCAGAATAAGCCGCAGGTAATGGAACTCCATAGAACGATGGATACGTAGATATACTATTATTTTAACACAATCTAACTGATTGGTAAAGTTATCATACGAATTTGAATATCTTTCCAACTGAGCGAAAAATTGCCCAGGCTGGGAATCGAACCAGGTTACTTGGCTTACAAGGCCAATGCTTTACCTGTTAAGCTAACTGGACGATAGCCAGCTGGGATTTTTCGCTCAGATAACCTTATTGGCCATAACATCTGGTCAGTCATTTAAACAGCTCGGCAGAATAAGCCGCAGGTAATGGAACTCCATAGAACGATGGATACGTAGATATACTATTATTTTAACACAATCTAACTGATTGGTGAAGTTATCATACGAATTGAATATTTCCAACTGAGCGAAACACTGCCCAGGCTTTGAATCGAACCAGGTTACTTGGCTTACAAGGCCAATGCTTTACCTGTTAAGCTAACTGGACGATAGCCGGCTGGGATTTTTCGCTCAGATAACCTTATTGGCCATAACATCTGGTCAGTCATTTAAACAGCTCGGCAGAATAAGCCGCAGGTAATGGAACTCCATAGAACGATGGATACGTAGATATACTATTATTTTAACACAATCTAACGGATTGGTAAAGTTATCATACGAATTGAATATTTCCAACTGAGCGAAAAATTGCCCAGGCTGGGAATCGAACCAGGTTACTTGGCTTACAAGGCCAATGCTTTACCTGTTAAGCTAACTGGACGATAGCCAGCTGGGATTTTTCGCTCAGATAACCTTATTGGCCATAACATCTGGTCAGTCATTTAAACAGCTCGGCAGAATAAGCCGCAGGTAATGGAACTCCATAGAGCGATGGATACGTAGATATACTATTATTTTAACACAATCTAACTGATTGGTAAAGTTATCATATGAATTGAATATTTCCAACTGAGCGAAACACTGCCCAGGCTGGGAATCGAACCAGGTTACTTGGCTTACAAGGCCAATGCTTTACCTGTTAAGCTAACTGGACGATAGCCGGCTGGGATTTTTCGCTCAGATAACCTTATTGGCCATAACATCTGGTCAGTCATTTAAACAGCTCGGCAGAATAAGCCGCAGGTAATGGAACTCCATAGAACGATGGATACGTAGATATACTATTATTTTAACACACTCTAACTGATTGGTAAAGTTATCATACGAATTGAATATTTCCAACTGAGCGAAACACTGCCCAGGCTGGGAATCGAACCAGGTTACTTGGCTTACAAGGCCAATGCTTTACCTGTTAAGCTAACTGGACGATAGCCGGCTGGGATTTTTCGCTCAGATAACCTTATTGGCCATAACATCTGGTCAGTCATTTAAACAGCTCGGCAGAATAAGCCGCAGGTAATGGAACTCCATAGAACGATGGATACGTAGATATACTATTATTTTAACACAATCTAACTGATTGGTAAAGTTATCATACGAATTGAATATTTCCAACTGAGCGAAACACTGCCCAGGCTGGGAATCGAACCAGGTTACTTGGCTTACAAGGCCAATGCTTTACCTGTTAAGCTAACTGGACGATAGCCGGCTGGGATTTTTCGCTCAGATAACCTTATTGGCCATAACATCTGGTCAGTCATTTAAACAGCTCGGCAGAATAAGCCGCAGGTAATGGAACTCCATAGAACGATGGATATGTAGATATACTATTATTTTAACACAATCTAACTGATTGGTAAAGTTATCATACGAATTGAATATTTCCAACTGAGCGAAACACTGCCCAGGCTGGGAATCGAACCAGGTTACTTGGCTTACAAGGCCAATGCTTTACCTGTTAAGCTAACTGGACGATAGCCGGCTGGGATTTTTCGCTCAGATAACCTTATTGGCCATAACATCTGGTCAGTCATTTAAACAGCTCGGCAGAATAAGCCGCAGGTAATGGAACTCCATAGAACGATGGATACGTAGATATACTATTATTTTAACACAATCTAACTGATTGGTAAAGTTATCATACGAATTGAATATCTTTCCAACTGAGCGAAAAATTGCCCAGGCTGGGAATCGAACCAGGTTACTTGGCTTACAAGGCCATTGCTTTACCTGTTAAGCTAACTGGACGATAGCCGGCTGGGATTTTTCGCTCAGATAACCTTATTGGCCATAACATCTGGTCAGTCATTTAAACAGCTCGGCAGAATAAGCCGCAGGTAATGGAACTCCATAGAACGATGGATACGTAGATATACTATTATTTTAACACAATCTAACTGATTGGTAAAGTTATCAGACGAATTTGAATATCTTTCCAACTGAGCGAAAAATTGCCCAGTCTGGGAATCGAACCAGGTTACTTGGCTTACAAGGCCAATGCTTTACCTGTTAAGCTAACTGGACGATAGCCAGCTGGGATTTTTCGCTCAGATAACCTTATTGGCCATAACATCTGGTCAGTCATTTAAACAGCTCGGCAGAATAAGCCGCAGGTAATGGAACTCCATAGAACGATGGATACGTAGATATACTATTATTTTAACACAATCTAACTGATTGGTAAAGTTATCATACGAATTTGAATATCTTTCAAACTGAGCGAAAAATTGCCCAGGCTGGAAATCGAACCAGGTTACTTGGCTTACAAGGCCAATGCTTTACCTGTTAAGCTAACTGGACGATAGCCGGCTGGGATTTTTCGCTCAGATAACCTTATTGGCCATAACATCTGGTCAGTCATTTAAACAGCTCGGCAGAATAAGCCGCAGGTAATGGAACTGCATAGAACGATGGATACGTAGATATACTATTATTTTAACACAATCTAACTGATTGGTAAAGTTATCATACGAATTGAATATTTCCAACTGAGCGAAACACTGCCCAGGCTGGGAATCGAACCAGGATACTTGGCTTACAAGGCCAATGCTTTACATGTTAAGCTAACCTAAATCCGGTTATCTCCCGGTTAGATTAACAGGTAAAGCATTGGCCTTGTAAGCCAGGTATCCGGGTTCGATTCCCGGCCTGGGCAATTTTTCGCTCAGTTGGAAATATTCAATTCGTATTCTATCTGTGTGTTTGAAAAAAATGACTTACCGATATAGAAAAGTTCTATTTTTATCTATGAAGGCATTTCTGGACTAAAATAAGGTCTTAACATAATCCTAATACCATATGTAAATTATCTATAACATCATTTTATTTCAAAAATGCCTTCATAGATACAAATAGAACCTTTCTATATTGGTAAATCAATTTTTACAAAAACACAGATAGAACCTTATTATTCTCAGGTGACGTTTGTCAAAAATACCATTTCAGAAATAAATCATTCTTATTATGTCATACGTCGTACCATTTACATTTCGGAATTACGATCGTAAAATATTTGCTGCCTTATTACGCATTCAACTATGGAAAAATCTGAATAAAATTTTCTTTCACAAAATCCTTTTCAAAATTCATAGAATACCAAAATATTTCTTTTTCGACGCCATTTAAAATGTGTATAAGGGATTTGAAATGTTATTCCGCAACAAAATTTCTTTTGAAAATGTAAAGAAATAGAGTGTTGATGGATTCTCATTTGCATATCAGTAAAATTTCTGAGTTATATTTATCAGATTATTCATTCATTAAAATTGATCAATAAATGCACTAAGTACACTATTAAAAAATTCTGTAAAAAATACAGAAAAAAGCAACTCTCGATAAATTTACACTAGTTATCGCTTAAATGCGACTGGTAGAGTTTTCTGGTCATCATTTTACCCATATTTATCTTATCGTACATCAGATTCGCTGTAAAGATTTCCATGCCTTTATATAAAGATATTTTTCTCTTTGCTAAATCTTGTAATTGAAAACACTCACCTTTAAAATTCTTTTACAATTTTATTAGAAACATTAAAGAAGAAAAATTAGTTAAAAATTGCAATTTTTTAAAACTTGGATTAATTAAGAAAGAAAAAAAAATGATCTCATGAGATTTAGTTGGGAGATATCTTTACTGAATCAAAAAATACATATTTTGTATGTACACTGAAAAAAAAACTGCAAGGTTATTAAGATTTTTCTGGTCAGCAAAATTTCATGTAACTGGGGAAGGTTGCATCAGTTTTTGCTATTTCCGTTACATGAAAAGTTCTTTGAATGCAAGTTTACTAGAAAAATCTTAGCAACTTTACAGATTTTTTTTTTTCATATAATATAAAACATCACTTTAAAATATCAAATTATTTACATATGCTATAAGTGATCCATTAAAATAAAATAAAATGTCAAAAAACACTGTTTATTACTTACCCATCATACGTAGTATAGGGTATGTCTTGCAATCGTTTTGAAAATCGAAAAAAAATTTTTGACGGATTTACACGTTTCAGATAGTGGAGATTCCGAAAAACATATTTTTAGAAAAAAAATTTTGCCGTCCGTCCGTCTGTGTGTCTGTCTGTCTGTCTGTCTGTAACCGCTCTATCTCTCGAACAAATTGAGATAAAGACTTGAAATTTTGTATGTACTTAGTATGTAAGAATGGGACGTAGCCTATTTAATATCAGTAACCTCGATTATCCGGAACTATTTTTTTCGGATTCTCGAAAAATTCGTTCTGATGAAAGGTATATAAAAATTTTCGATTTTTTTAATTTTAAGGAGTGGACATAAAAGACAATAAAATAACACAAATTTAGTATAAAGAACGAAGTCGATCGGATTATTAGTTGCCGAGATATATGTAATCCTGTTTTCCACATTCTTCGATTTTTCATGACCCTGTATTTTATTCAAATTTCAATACAAAGATATATTTTAATTGGAAATGAGACGCTTAATTCGATGCAGTAAATTGTTAGTTGATATGATCATTATTTTTAGAGTTATAAGGATGTTTCTTTTACGCAATCTAGTACTACTTGTGTATTTTGACGTTTTGTATTATTTGTCGAAATGGGTTCATCAGCCATTCATTACAGAGCATTACTATGTATATTAAAAGTATTTAAATGCATGTTTAAGTTTTGTTTTGGAATTGCAATGCATGTTATAAATAGTTTACACGTGCTTTATTTTCATATTTTATACTATGCATATTTATGATGGGTAAGTGTTACGGTGGCCTCCAACGACTAGTTTTTAATTTGAAGCTATTTTAGCGAAATTTTTAATTTTTAATTTTTTGTTTTTGAAAAAATTGCCGCCAGAGCACACGAAACATGTAAAATTAAAAGGTATTTTTTGCCATTTTATTTTATTTTAATGGATCACTTATAGCGTATATAATTATTTTTTTTTCTTCTCAGTGTAATTGAAATATCTTTTGTAGCTCATTTAGAAAATTCTCCCACTTTCAAGTGGTCTCGGTTTTAAATCCCAGGACGGCTAGAGATAAATTTTGTTGAAGATTACTGATACAGAAGTTCAAATTTATTCAGAAAATTCAAGTTCTGTGAAGCGCACTGAAGATCGAGAGGCTCACTAGTTTCAAAAACTTAAATTATTTTCATTTAAAGTAAATTTAAAATGTTTTGATTATTTTTCAAGATGAATTTAGAGAGTCTATTCTACCTTTACCGAATATTTTCTCTGTTATTTAACAGAGTTTCGGTTTTTCCAATCATTGTACTTTTACATAAGACTTAAAATTACTTGTAGATTATCTGTAATTTCCCAGGTTTTTTTTAACAGTCTAATTGTAACTATAATGATAATTATAATGATAACGATAATGATAACTATAATGATAACTATATAATTTGCTTTCAATCTAAACACTGTAAAAAAATCCGTTAAATTTACGGCAAAAACTGCTGGCAGTAAAGTTTCGAGCAGGTTCTGCCGTAAAAAGTACAGTAAAATTAGATGTAATATATATTTTTTTTATCTGATTTCATTTCAATTTTTACGGCAAAAATATCTGGCAACATTGCTGCCTGCAGTATTTACTGTAAAATTAAAAGATTTTTTTTTTTTTTTTTTTTTTTTTTTTTTTTTTTTGTACAATAAATTAGTAGTATTAAGGAAAGAAATTACGCTATTGTTTCTTGTACAATATTTAATATAACAGATCAGATATCAGTTTCAATCAACGGAAAAATAACTTTAAATTTAATTAAATAAGCAACGGAGTGATTTTTCGGACAATTTTTGTTGTAATTTTTCAAGCACCGATGCTGTGAAAGCTAGTTTCAACAACAAATAATGTAAAAATTGTTTTTTTTCTGTCAGGTGCATAACTTAGCCTATAGCAACTCTATAGGCTGTAACGATGATTATAAAGATTTGAAATATTTTTTAATTTATGTTTTTAAATTTATTTAAATAAATATTATTTAAATAAATTTATAAACATAAATATTTATTAAATAAATTATAAATTTATTTTTATATATTTTTTTCTGTCAGGTGCATAACTCAGCCTATAGCAACTCGACTTCCCTCAGACTTGAGAAAATGTAAGGAAATAAAGTAATGATGGAGTCATATTTACATATAAGTAAAATTTTTGAGTTATATTTGTCGTATTATTCATCGATTTTAAATAAATTTATATAAACAAATGATCTATGTAACGATGATTATAAAGATTTGAAATATTTTTAAATTTATGTTATTTGCATTAAGGATTAAAATTACACTATTTTTTCCGAACATTATAAAATACACTGTAAAAAAATCGGTTAAATTTACGGTAAAAACTGCTGGTAGCAATGGTGCCAGCAGTTTTTTGCCGTAAAAATTACAGTAAAATTAGATGTAATAAATAAACTTATATGTCAAATTAAAAGAGTCAAATTTTGTCAAATTAAAAGAGCTGGGGAATCTTGGAAGTATATTTTTCAAAGGTAATTTTGTATTAAAAAATGAACCATATTCATGAGAAATATGTCAATTTCTGTTTTTTGTAGGTGTAAAAAAATGTGCCTTTTAGTCTATAATTACTTTAGTTTTACGTTCGAAATTTTTAATTATTTTCTACACACTTAAAATAATTTATGCTAACATCTGTGTCAATATATTTCAAATTGGAATTATTGAGCCACAAAGAATGAACATCGTATAATTTTGCCGAACACGCGTGAAAAAGACTATAGCAATAACCGTATTGCCCAAATTGCATCAATTGCATCATTTTTATTTATATATTATAAATAAAATTTTAATTTAATAATGCTGTTCTTTCTGTATATTTTCAGAAAATTCAAAACCAGCATTACGCATAAAAAAATATACTGAAAATAGTCTTCCACTGAATCTTTTGAGTCCATTTCATAAACATATAAAATTCTTACATTTCAAAGCCTGTCAGCGTGAATAGATAATTCAGAAAACTATATTTTACTTCAAGATATTTTCTCAGATATATCAATAGAAAATATAAGGTTTTTACGCGAAATATATATTTACATTTAAATGGAAGCTCTGAATTTTATTTTTCCTTAAATTATTCAAAACAAAATCTATCCTTTACAGTAAGGATAAAAGTTTCTTGGTCTGTTGACTGTCATGTTAGTTGCAATTGAACAACAACAACAAAAAAAAAAAAAAAATACAAACAAACAAAAACAATTAATAATTTTGATACTTGTATTTTATATCATAAATTTAACCTTTAGCTAATGTTGCATAAAACACTACTTTTTTCAATTTTTATAGTTAAACATGTAACTTTCCGTTTAACTACAAACACTACTGAAATCATGTTTCAATTGAAACTTTTGTACTGTCATCAGAGACTTTTAAATAGGTGAATATTAATTGTAACAACCATGTACAAAAACATCATTCTATCTGTTAACCACTTAACCGGCGACAGGTATGGGGAAACTGTAATTTTACCCTCGACTTGTCTTGGGGCAAACGGTAAAGTGGTTACCATATTTTTTATTCATTTTTCAATCTTACGGTCTCGCTTAACATTAATTATGTTACAATTTCTGTCGCAATTATTAAATAGGTTTTTAAAGGTTTAAATAAGTTTGAAAATTGAAAAAAACAATCCTTTTTATCATTATTGCTATTTATATATTTTTATATTATCTTTTCTATTATAATATGTCTGTAGTACTTTTCTAAATTTTCAAATCAATTGGGGGAATATTCTAAAAAGCGAGAGCCTTTGGAAAATCACCTCATTAGGCTAGATCAACGGTGAACGACATAGGTATATTAAAGCTGTTGCTTACCTATTATTTGTTTGTTTCTCGCTCACTTTTCTTCCAGACTAATAGTCACCTATTTTAAATATTTTAGTTTCCCTTATTGAGTGTATATTCATTAGAAAAGAAAAAAAAAACTTGTTTTTTTAACTGAACGTAACTTTTAACAGGAAATGTACCGTCTCACAGATGTCTGAGTGCACTATATATGTTTTACACACAAATTAATGAGTCCTCAGATTTATCAAACCAGTGGCTCTTTGTCTTCCCTAGTAATTTTTCACACCAACATGTTTTTTAGTTATTTAAAGAAAAAGTCTTTTATTTTCAGAACTACCATCTGTAGTACGACGCATTTCCGTTTATGTGGTGTTTTGCTCTAAGATACTGGAATGTCTGGGGCTTAATGCACGTACGCTATGGTGATAGAGGTGTTGAACACTGTAAAAATATCCGTAAATTTACAGCAAAAACTGCATGCAGCAATGATGCCAGCAGTTTTTGCCGTAAAATTAGATGTAATAAAAAAAATTACACCTAATTTTACTGCAATTTTTTAGGGTAAAAACTGCTGGCATCATTACTACAAGAAATTTTTGCCGTTATTTTAACGGATTTTTTTTAGTGGAGTAGGAAGTAGCATAACTGATGGCGAAAGTATTTCAGATGTTGAACTCTAAACGCAAATTCTTTCAAAGCTTTAAACCTAAAAGTAATGATCTCCTAAAAATTTCATATGTTTAGAACATGTTGCAATATTTACTAAAATATAATTTATTAATTTTTACTGTTTATAATTGTATTATAAATGAAATAGAGCAATATCATTAAAATACAACATATCCGATTTTCCCCCATACATTACCCCAGTAGCCAAACAATATTGGACCAATATTGGCTACATCTTGAAGCAATATTGACACATTGGCACAATACCAGCATGAAATATTGCTCCAATATTGGGCTGTTTACATTTTGCCCTTATTTAGCCAATATTAGCTGCCAACATTATGCCAATATTGGGGTTTCATTGGAAATATTGCTAATATAACGCCAATATTGGTTAAATATTGGGGTTTTATTGGAAATATTTCCAATGTAACGCCAACAATTGTACATTATTGGAAATTCGTTTGAAATATTTTCAATGTAATGCCAATATTCACATAATATTGGCTGCAAATATTGGCTAAATAAGGGCAAAATGTAAACACTCCAATATTGGAGAAATATTGGCGTTTTATTAGCAATATTTCCAATAAATGAAATATTGGTGCAACGTTGGACCAATATTGGTTTACTACTAGGGTAGTTAAATCGAAGGAATTTGATTATCCATAAATGAGCTATAAATGCTAAACTGAAAAAAAAATGATTTCTCAAAATTGAGTAAAAAGTACTCAATTTTAAGTACCTCACATGCTCAAAATAGCTCCGATCCAAATGTACTCAAAATTGATAAACACATGTACTCATTTTTGATTCCATAGTTGTGCTCAAATACAAATCATTATGAAATGCCTCCATAAATTATAAATTAAATTAAAAATAAACTGGAATTTATTTCTTGCTCAAAATTATTAACGATAAAAGTTTAATTTATTGTTTATTTAAAAAAAAGCAAAAATTATTTGCAAAATTCCCAAATCGATGTACTCATTTTTAAGTTTTTTTTCGGTATAAGTACTTGAGTTTGAATACGAAATCTTCCATAGCAAACCCCCAATAGCGAATATAAATTACGTAGAATTCTGTGTACATTTACGTGAGTTGAAACTCAGGGATAAACGACCAGACAGACCAGTCGAATTCATAAACACTTTTCAACTATGATTAAAAGTATTTTTTAGCACTTTAACAATGAAAGTAGGAAAGAATTAACAAAATGAAACGAAAAAACGAAAATACTTTACAATATGTTCAATGGACACTTTTATTAATAAACATATAATTCATAAACGTAATTCATAACATAAACTCATCAACACATTTCAACTGTGATTAAAAATATATGTTAACACTTTAACATTGGAAGTATTAAAATAATAACAAAATGAAATGAAAATGTATATACTTTACAATATGTTTAATGCATACTTTTATTAATAAATCATATACTTAAATCGTCCCACCAGTGGCCGCAAGGTTCTGCAACTCTGAACTGGTAGACGGTAAGTTGTGGGTTCGAACCCAATCGCGACCGTCCGTCTAACCGTTTGGAGCTCTCATTGGTTTTCTTCGAACCTTGGATTTCGCCGCGTAAATCTGGGTTAAGCTCACTTAGAAAGACTCCCACGGGTATCCCACTCATTACGGGCTATATCCCAAGCGTAGATAATAATTGGCCGTCATAAACAAAAAACAAATCTTTAACATAAATTCATAAAAACTTTTCTACTAAGATTAAAAGTGTTTTTTTAACTCTTTAACAATGCAAGTGGGAAAATAATAACAATCTAAAACGAAACTGAAAAACCTTTACAGTATGTTTAAATTTATATCTATACATCACGTAAAATCATGCTGGTGGATATATGTAAAATAAAACCCGGAAATATATTTCCTTCTGTAGCTTCCAGGCGATATTTATTTTTATTTTATTCGGATGTATGAACAAAAATAAAACATGACAGTAATACATTTGGCGCAGTGAATATAAATAGATTCTTATTTTTAAAGGAAAAATTTCGTCCCCCTTTTTACGAAAGAAATGTCTGGTATATGCGTATTTTTTAAAAACTTAAATTAATAAGAACATATTACATTTAGAGTTTTCAAGTATTAATACTTAGAAATTAACCAGAGATATATGTAAATATTTTTTTTTCAGATTTAAGGGGATTCCTTACACAAAAATCTTCGAAATTAAAAATATTGTTATTGCATAAAAAACTTGTTTGTTTGTACAGCATAAAATTAAGTTTAAATTCTGTTTCTAACTTTTAATTTAACAGGAAATATTAATTTTTAGGTTTTGTAAATTTTTTTTCAAAATGCACTTTTCAAGCAACGATTGCTCTGGAAACGACTTTTTTGCAAATGTGCATTTTTCTTCATGATGGAGTTTTTCCCCATTTCTCCTATTTAAGTTGCTATAAGTCAAGAACTGTTAAAGATAAATCATTCAAACTTGGGGCTTTGTCTTTTTCAATTATTTTGATTTAATTTAGATTTTAAAAAAATCAAGAAAATATATTTACTTTTAAAAATATGATATTTTTAAAAAATTACATTATTTAAATTTTTTTTTAATTTTATAAATTTTTATTAAAATAATTGTTTTTGAAAAATTCTGAACCACAAGATTAAAGCTTATATGTTTATCTTTTTTTTATGAAAAAAAATAAATTCTATAAATAACATTTCAGTTATAATTATTTTAAACTACACCAATATTTTAATAAATTTTAAACTTAAAAAATTATTATACAAATTCTGAAAAATTTTATCATGTTATTTTGTTTACGAATGATATGGCTAACCATCACAAAAAATTCAAAATTTTAACGCAATAAATGATATTTTTCTTTAAATGTCTCAACCTCAAGTCGGGAGTTTTAAATATCTTACACATTTATTAATACTTTCCGAACATTGTTAAAGTGTTCTTATTAATTCAGTTTTTTGTCTGTCTGCTCTGCAATACTCTTAAGTATATCTGATAGTGAAAAACTTCGGTACAAAAAAAATATAATAAATAAAAAAATAAATAAAGTTTGCAGATAAATATTCAGGGCATAAGGGGATTTTGTATGACGCGAACAAAAAAATAGTACAAAATTTCGATAGTAGAAGGCACCACTGCAAACCATTCCATGGAATAATTTTGTATTTCTTCTTCAACGCAAAATTTGCACTCAGAAATATTAGAGAATAATGCTTGCATACTTTTTTGTATAAAATCTTGCAAAGTTTGAGGAATATGTAACTATTTGTATACATTTATTAGCGAGATTTTCAATTAGTTTTTAGTATTTGTTCATCTGAAGCAAACGTATTCGTTTCTGTCCTCTGCCTTTCCGTCACATTCTTACTTAAAATCTGTAACAGTCAGAAACTTCAAATTTTCAGTACATACAGCTGAATACCTCGTCTTAAAGGATAGATTGCAAAAATTTAAAAAGTCTATTATTTTAATTAAATTATTTTTTTCAGTACCATCCGTTCATTTTTGCGGTTTCAAAAGAGAAGCTGAATCAGGGCCGTAGAGCTAGAAGCGAAAAATAGAGGAAGGGGAAAGGGCTCAAGGTGATGCAGGGGGCGGGGAGATTATCATTTTTTTTTCTCTCTCTGACGCAGAAAGATAAATTAGTATATATATTAGTATATTAGTAGTAATATGTACAAGCAAGATGGGGGAGTGTTGAAACACTTATTTTAGATATAATTTAGTAGTAATTCTGCAAAATGTGAAAAGGTCTCAAAACTAAATTAGATTTTTGAACAGAATTTCATTTGAATTTTCGGAACAGAAATTCATTTACTGACCTAGGAAACTTTTCCAGGGTGGCTCAAAATATTTTAGGGGGCACGTAGCCGCCCATAGCACCTTCTTAGCTATGACCCTGAGCTGAATTCGAACGTTTTTTGTGTAGATATCATAGTTTGGGAGAAATGCATTTTGCTAGTAAGCAGAAGGTTCTTAGTTCGGTTCGGGAGCTTGAAACTTTCATAGTAAGATGGATTTAATGAAAGAAATTAAGAAATTTTAGTAATTTCTTAATTAATTGAAGAAATTTTTCATTTTGGGCAAATTTAAGGATTTATATTATTAGTTTTTGTTCATCTGACATTTATAACACTTTTTAAATTTAATTTTCTTTGTGTTTAAAAAACTTTTGCTTTTTATTAATAATTCACCATTTTAAATTTAATTTGAAGCATTTTGTTTCGCTTTTATATACTTAAAATATCATTAATATCTATGCTATTTTTTTTAGTTTTTCAAAAATTTAGAATTATGGATTTTAATTAAATTATTTGATTTTAACATTTTTTATTTGAATAAAATGACTGATGAAAATAAATTATTTTTATTTGATAAAACCTGATTTTTACATTTATTTTTAATTTAAATTTATTACTGTTACAATCTATGTAAGAGTAGTATAATAATTATAAATTATCAATGTGGAATTATCAATGTGGAATTATTAATTGAAGGATAAATTGTTTGGAAAGAAATATTAAACGAAACCCTCTGTGAGATATGCGATCACACTTACACACTTGTTTATTGGTGTCGAACGAAATCCAGTATCACGCTGCACATTTATCATGCTTCTCCGAGTCATAGATATTTTTATTGCGCTTTATACTAGTGTGCATAAATTAAGGACAAGATTTCTTTCGATCCTGAAATCCGTGTAGAAGTTTTCTACATCCTCCAAAATCGTACATAAGATCTCCAAGTTGTGAAAGACTGACCATTTAAACTAATTAGATGAGGCAGTTTCAAAATATCTTTCTTCTATCTTACGCATGTTAATACTACCTGACAAATGCAGAAAAACAACGCCCACGGTTAGATGGTTAACCAGAATCTGGTCAGCAACAGCTCATGTCAACTTATAACTGAATCTGAAATTTGTTGAGAATCCGTGCATTAGTTTTTGAAATTGAGCTATTACAATATCTTAAAAACAAAAACTGCATAAGAGCGCCACATGTTGGATGATGATTGGAGAACTATCCGTGCTACGTATTTAAATAATTACGAACGCACTTAAAAAATAGTTTAAAAAAATAAGACATAAGCCATGTTTCTAGTACTAAAACAAAGACGTTCTTTGAATTGTTTTGGATTCAAAACGTGACTGAATACTGCAGTGATTTTCTTGGAAATCTTGTAAATACACTTAAGGTGGTCAAGTGTACCGAAAAAATAGAAGCTGCTCTGAAAAGAAAAAAAAACTGATGAATCGATCACAAACTAAAAAAAAAAAAAAAAAAAAAAAAATATCAGAGTAATCGAATATTAGAGAAAGGTTATGAACAAGGAAACAAAAGAATGCATTGCATCATACAAAGTTGATTAATATAAAACATATCTCGGATATCATACTAACTATTAACTTTAGTGCTTCACTTTGGTATTTTTTAAAATTTGTAATTTTTATTTTTTCTCATAAAAGTAATTAACATTGAACAATCATATTTTTTGCCAATTTTCACAAAACTAACCAAAGTTTGCTACCTCTAAATGTTATCCGATCTCCTTGAAATTTGGCGTTACTGAGAGTCGGAGTGTAAGCAAAGTTTGCAAGCATTTTTCATGTTACATTTTACCTTACAAGATGAAACACCCTAATATAGATTAAGCATAATTGCGAACCTCCTAATTTTTTGAATAACAATAAAATTAAAAATTCCTAACGTTTCGAACTCAATCTAATGAGTCATCTTCAGAGGTATATTTTTAAAGGAGAAATAATTTACATTAAAAGCAGATTGGCATACTATAAATTGACAAAAATTATACAAAATAAACATGTTTATTTTGTATAATTTATTTGTATTTATTTATATCTGCTTTTAATGTAAATTATTTCTCCTTTAAAAATATACCTCTGAAGATGACTCATTAAATTGAGTTCGAAACGTTAGGAATTTTTAATCTTTAATAAATTGTTTTTTACGCTGATAAGTAATAAATTTTTCCTTTTAACTTATAATGTTTACAGCGTAAGTCCAAGATTTCATTTGAACAATAAAACTTTGCAACAATGTTTACTTAATTTAATTGCAAATAATGTGTTTTGTATAAAATAAGTATTTCTACATAAAAAATAATAATATTACGAAATCGGGATTTTTTTCAACTAATCATTTATGAAGTGAAATTTATTAAAGCAAAATAGAGATCGCCAGACAATGTATACTTTATTCGTACGTTTAAAGACTGTATAAACATACGAATAAAATACAACATTTTGATGCTTTTATTTTTCCATTATCTTTAAATTTAAGAAAACAGAATTCGATGGATAGAAATCTTTATATTATTAAGTTTTCTACTTTTCAACCAAAAGTTCTTAATCATTACCGTTACTATGCTACAATATTGCTGCATGAAAATACAAAACGTGTAAATAAACATAAACATGTATTGAAAATTACCTAATTCCGATATAGTTAATGGTTACATTCTTTTCAAAATCATATTCGTGTAGTAATGAAACAATTTTATACGCATGGAAAACTTTATGTAGATAGTAAATAAATTTACATGCAGCAAGTATAAGTAATGGATTTGAAGTATGATTGATAGATCTACATTTGAAAATTTCCTATGAGAATTACAAACATGTTTATAGTAATCAGTTTATCTTGTAAGCATAATAAATGCATTTTAGACAAATAAATAAACTTTCCGTTTTCCATTAATTTTCGAAAAATATCTCATAGAAGAAAAGTTTATAATATGTTTACAATCTGAAAGTTCAGTTTGATGTTAGAATTATTCTGAAAATTATTCGTGATAAAATTAAAGATATTTTGACTACATATAAAACTCTTCCCTATATGCATTTATGTGCTTTGGTAATGAGATACTGTCAAATATAGTATATAAAAAGAAAATTGGTCTGTAATTTGTATGCAATGAGACAATTATAATTCATGATAAAGATTTAAACTATTATTTACATGTAAGCTGTTTTAATTTTATTCTCCTTTTGTATACATGTATAAAAAATGTCAGTCTGAAATTTGTAAATAAATAAAAAGCAAATCGTAACGCAAAAACATAACCGTAAAGTAACGATGCTATCGTATTCACGTTAGCTATGACGATTATAAATTTTCGTTTTTTACCAATGTTGTAATTATGTAATAATGTAAATATTTGTTTTATTGAGACGTTCCTTTACATAAGAGAGACACGGGTACAATAAATTACAGTGATAAACAAGATTTATGTTCTTTATTAAGCAAGTGGTGATTTTCATAAATTAGATAGTGCTGAGATAGAATATGCCATTAAAAATATAAAATTTGTAAAAAAAAAAATCAAAATTTTGAAAATCGCAATTTTGTAGTATTTATTCAATACACATATCTTTGTAAATTATTTTATTTGGTATTTCAGTAATAATAAACGGTTTAATAAGCATTTATAAAGCTTAGAACTAATGTATTTAATACAGTGAAAATATCAGCTGTTTATAACGTTTTAGAAAAATGTATGAGAATTTTTGTGAAAAAATATGACATTCTTTTTTTAAAATTTCAATTTTCCTGCTTTATGAAGCGGTAACTGTCTCAACTCTAAATTGTGATGACTGATGATGGGTTTTTTTTGTTTGTTTGTTTTATTCAACGGCGCCGCTTCTTTACGTTACGTGACGAGCCGACGGGTGAGAGAGAGAGAGTGAGGAGAGGAAGGGGTAAGGAAATAGAAGTGTGTGTCGTAGGTAAAGAGAGGACCTGCGAATGGTTTTGGGGCAGGTAAAAAGAATTTGAAATAATCCGGTAATATGTATAGACGTGTGCTAAGGGCACGCGTTTTAAATGCTAACGAAAGAAGATTTGTATAGGAGTATTTGAAAGAAATATGAAATCTGGATATATACAAATATATATTTAATTGTGTGTGTTCCAACTTCTGTTTTGTGACGTCCTTGTGTTCTGTGTCTGTAAATAAACTTTTGGTTTCATCAAAGGTTCATTTCTTGGATTATTTCGATATACACAGGTGCTCCGCAGTACATTATGAAAAAACTGAGGTAACAGCAATAGCGTGTATAACATAAATATCCTCTTATAGATACAATTTTTAGCTTCTTTAACCTCCTCCTCACTGACAAGCTCATATTAATACATTCACTACTATCCAAGTTTCACTGTAATATTTAAAGTATTATAAAACTAATGATTTAATGGATTTTTAAGTCGTTGTACAATGATTGATACTCTCGAGGTTTACATTTATATTCGAGATAATTTTTTTTTTTTTTTTTTTTTACACAATGTTCAATAACTAAACTTTTTTTAGCATTTAAAACTAAATACAGAAAAACCAAGCATATTAGTGGTTCACTTGCCTTGATATTTGATTTCAAGTGTAGAAATATTAACTGAAAAGTGCTTCCCGTGCTTATCACAGCTCTTTTACTTTCAGGGAAAAATATAAAATGGAACACTACAGCGTTTAATTTGACATTAGACATCCTAATTTTTTATAACTTTGTAATGTGTCATTAATTATTTTTTTCATATTTAGGACTTTGATAATTTCCTAAGAAATGTGTCACAACATTTAAAAAATCTAGCTGTGATGGTTTTTTTAAATTCAATATATCTTCAAAATTTTTATTCTTCATAATGTGCCTAATTTGTGGGCCAACAAATATATCCTATTAAATTTAGCGTAGCTCAACGATGGAAATTGTTCTTGAAGATATTAAAATCTACTAGATTCTTTATTCATCACTTTAACAATTTTTTTGATAAACCCCACCTTCATGTGCAATAGTTGAAGAATAAATTTATTTTTATTGATTCATTAGAGGAAAGTTTTAGAATAAAATGTTTGTGCTATGTTCACTTGTTTCTCATTTAATATGATGTTCATGTTTTGCTCTGTTGTGCTATTTGCATAGATAACAAATGTTTTTTGTATTTAGTTACATACCGATGAGAATGTTAATTACTTCAAAATGTGTACTTATAGTCCAGATATGATGTGATCGATGAATTGCTTGAAACAGCATCTTAATATTTTCATGAAAGTCTTTCTTTATCCAGTAATATTAGTAATATATAGTCTGTCTCAAAAGTTTAAGCACTCTGAAAATCTGGTTTAAAAAAGTGGAAGAAGTAAATATTTTATGCTAATTTACAATAAATATTCGATATTTAATTAAAATAAAATAAAATAGGCCATTCTGGTGGTTGGAATAAAACATATATTTATTTATATTTAATTTTTCATTTTTCTTGAAGAAACGCTGTCTCAAAAATTGCACTTTATTCAATTTTTTAAGAAATACGGGATTGGCTGGGTGTAATGACATTGTATGACATCCTTTTGTACTTTCACAAAATTGTAAAAAGTGGCTAAATCATTTTCTCTCGTTTTAAAAATGCCGACGGATAAAGAATTCACAAAGTGTGAGATTTTGAAAATTTTTAAATTGAAATCGCAAAATAAAACTGTTCTGAAATGTCAACGTTTTAAATCGGTAAAAGCAAGGTATATATCAAATAATCTATAGAAATGATAACTTTAAGAGGAAACAAAAATGTGGACGACCATGTATGACGACTGTTCAGTTTAATCGGAGAATATGGAGATTGATATCTAGAGAAAATATGTCCATATCGCAAGGTAAAAATAATTTCAGTGTACAGGTGTCCAAACACACTGTACATAAACGTATTAATGAGTGTAATTACATCATATTAAAACAATAGCACGCAAACCGTCTCTCAAATTACATCACAAACAGGCAAGAATGAACTGGGTTGAAATACTCATGTCCTGCTAAAACAAATGACTTATTGTTTTATTCAGTGATGAGAAAAAGTGAAACTTAGGCGGCCCTGATGGTTGGAATGGCAACGGATTGGCATGGTTGGATAGTGGCATGATTTACGAAATGAACCAAGGGCATTTTTCTGCAGGCAGCAAAACGGTAAATCTGTTATGGTTTGAGGGACATTTGAATTCAATGGCCAGATCTCTCTAGCTTTTCTAAAAGGACGACAAGATTAAAACATGTATCAAGAGGGCTAAACATTTACTTTCATTTGGTGACATTATGGGGATCCTGAACGGACTTTTCAACAAGACAGTGCCTCAATCCACGTATCACATGGGATTGCAAATCACATGCGTGCGTATCACATTCTACAAAACTTTGGCTTTCTCAGAAAAATGATAAAGTTCTTAACTGTCCAGCTTTAAGTCCAGACTTAAATCCGATTGAGAATGTCTGGGATATTTTAACGCGCAATGTTTCTGGCAATGAAAAGCAGTATGACTCTATTAAAGAACTCCAAGAGGCCATTCAGAAAGCATGGTACTCTTTGCAACTAAAAACCCTACAAAAACTAAGAATTTCAATGGACGCATGTGTATTTGTACTAATCCGAAATCACAGAAAAATAATTTGTAAGTAAAAGTTCTATAAAAATTATAAATCTGGTTGTTACTCACATTGAACATAAACTTTTGAGACAGTTTTTTTAAACATTATTCTTATTATAATTTTTACAAATATGTAATTATTTTTCTACTTTTGATACAATTTATTTAAATAATGTTGCGAAATACTGAAATAAAAAAATTTTATTCATTTTAACTTTTTTTAATTTTTTGAAAATTGACATTTTATTCTTGTGCATTAACTTTTGAGACAAACCTTATTACTGGAACAGATGTTGGGATATTTTTATAGTTTGTTTTTGAACCATAGATAAACAATCGCCATTATTCTGGGTTATGATGACAAATTCAAGCAAACATTAAACCACTTATATCATTAAAAAATAAAAATTATTTTGTTCCTACTTACATCATTACAATAGCATTAATCAGCTTTTGGAACATAAATATTTCTTATGTCGATCTTGGTAAATAAGTATGTTAGTGGTTGTTTTTGAGGAGAATCCAAACCGGGAATTCATCCAAACCAGATATATTTTAATAGAAATTTATTAGAGTGAAATTTCTTTTTTATCTTGCTGTATGCTCTATCACATTATTATGTAAAAAATTGTATTTGTTAATCACACGCATGTGAAAGAAGAATTAAATACATTTATACTACTTTACAATAGCCTAAATAATCCAAAACGTATACATAAAATTCCTTAAAATTGAAGAGTGATAAAAGAATTTTATAAGCATATTCTTTTTCAACATCTTAAAATCTATAAGAAACACTCATTGTATACAGAGAAACATAAAATTATTTTAAATTTATTTATCAGCGTTATAATTTTCAAAAATACCATTTCAGAAATAAATCGTTCTTATTATGTCATACGTCGCACCATTTATATTGCGGAATTACGATCGTAAAATATCTACGGCCTTATTACGTATTCAAATTTTCGTTCACAAAATCCTTTTCAAATTCATAGAAAACCAAAATTTCTCTCTATTTCGACGCTATTTAAAATGTGTATAGGGGATTTGAAATGTTATTCCGCAACGAAATTTCTTTTCAAAATGTAAAGAAATTGAGTTATGATGGATTCACATTTACATATCAGTAAAATGTATGAGTTATATTTATCAGATTATTCATTCATTGAAATTTATAAATAAATGTACACTGTTAAAATTTTCTTTAAAAAACAGAAAAAAAGCAACTCTCTGTGAATGTGCATTAGTTCGCGATTAAATACATTTGGTTGAGTTTTTCGGCCATAATTTTTGGATAGTTCTCTTACCTTATATCTAATTTGCTGTAAAGATTTCCATGTCTTCATTTAAAGATATCTTTATCTTTGTTAAATCTTGTAATTCAAACTACATAACTTTAAAATTATTTGACAATTTTATTAGAAATATTAAAGAAAAAAAATTTGTTTAAAGATTTTTTTAAGTTAGAACAATTTAGAAAATGTAAATGGGGAATGCTGAAATCTGCCCCCAGTATATCTGCCCCCGTCCGCCATTTTGACCTTTACATTAGAAGGGGGTAGATATCCAGCGCTGCAGCATTTCACTTTCTACGAGGGCCTTATATCTGCCCCCAGTATATCTTCCCCCGTCAGCCATTTTGAGCTCTGCATTAGAAGGGGGAAGATATCCAGTGCTGCAGAATTTCACTTTCTACGAGAGCCTGATATCTACCCCCAGTATATCTGCCCCCGTCCGCCATTTTGACCTCTGCATTAGATGGGGGTAGATATCCAGTGCTGCAGCATTTCACTTTCTACGAGGGCCTGATATCTGCCCCCAGTATATCTGTCCCCGTCCGCCATTTTGAGCTCTGCATTAGAAGGGGGAAGATATCCAGTGCTGCAGAATTTCACTTTCTACGAGAGCCTGATATCTACCCCCAGTATATCTGCCCCCGTACGTCATTTTGATATCACAGTAGAGGGGACATACATGGAGTGCTAGAATATTTTTTAGGTTCATCGAGAACCTAAGAATCCTGGATATATATCCTTTCTGCGTATAGTTTTTATTGTTTCCGCTAATAATCATACGGTTTATTTATCTTGAAATTTGTAGACGACACTTAAAATGTAATTCTAAAATTATATAATATATATGAGGACGGAAACTTCAAAACGCACTTTATCGACATTTTTAAAAATGAATTTTCTGTATGAACCTATTCTATTAATAAATCTGCGTAAAAGAAAAAAAATCTGTAATTTCAGAGCAGGGCGCGAATCATGTGCCAACCAGCGAATCATGTCAGGGGTGGACTCCGAATTTTTTTTTTTTTTTTTTGGGGGGGGGGGGGCTAACATCTTTTAGCAATTATTAATGCAGTAATTAAGCAAACTAAATACTTTAAAAACTGATAAAATGGATCTGTCTATAAAGGAACCCGATTAAAGCGAAACCTCTTTAAAATGGAGTTTTCCTAAATGGAAAATATTCGTGATCACCGGAAAATAATTAAGAGCGGTATACCTCCGAACCCTGTATTTCCCAAATTATGAATTCATGAAAATTTCATCTTCTGAAGCATTTTTTGTGAATTTTTGAATCTACATAAGAAGATCTACACAATTAATTAAGAGGCTACTTCAGTCAAGCGAAAAGGCCCGTTCGATAATGCTAATCCTGTGGAAGAAATTAAAAAAATATATATCTCGTTTGAATTTACAAGTTTTTAAATGATTTTTTTCATTGAATATTAGAGATTTTTTCGATTTTATTTACAGATAATTTTAGTGAAAACACTTTTATTTTCGGAACCGGTTTCGAAAGTGAAAGCATATTCATGAGAAAAAAACATATAATCAAAATCGAAAAAGTAAGAAACGGCCTGCATACAGATCATCTAAGAAAAAATATTAAAAATATTGAAATTCAATCGAGATATTTTTATAAATCTTTTCCATTGGATTAGCATAAGCTAGCGGGTCTTTTCTCATGACTAAAGTTCCTCTCAATAAACTTTAAAAGAGTTTTCACAGTTAAAATTAATTAATTAAATTTGTGTTTTAGAAATTTTATGCAATATTTATAACTGCACTTAAATTTTTTATTTTAAATACTTTTTTAGATTTTTATTGAATTACAAAATGTACAAACATAATGGTCTTACTCTAGAATTATAAAATGATACTTGATTGAAAATTTCCCCCCACAATCTTTCAACGCTAAGAAAGCTGAGAAATGCAAATGAAAAACAAATCGTCCTTTTAAAAATATTTTTGTTTGTTCAACCAATTATGCTCTTGAGATAAGATGAAGTAAAGTAGTATTTAGAACGCATTCTAAAATGTATTACTACTAATCGAGTATTACATGCATTTTAAAACAAATTATTTTAAAGGTGCTTTAAAGTGACGCCGGGACATAAAGGGATAAGAAAGCCTACTTAAAACTGAACTTTTCTCCATTCCATAAGATTTAGTCTTAGGTTGTTGTTATGATTAATGTAAAATATAGATAGCATTCTTCAATTCATTAAAAAATAATAATAACTTGATTTATATATTAATAAAGAAAACTGATGGATAGCACATGCGCATTATTTTCTTGGATTCTCATTGCTGTTTTGACATTATTGAACATATTTTGGAAAATGCCATAAGTAAAATTATTCTTGATTCCGTTTAAAATATATATGATGAGTAAAATGTATTAATTAGAGTTAAAACAACTTTCAAACAGCCGATAACTTGACAGAAGCAAACAAAATAAAATTATGCATTGGACATTGATTTAAATTGTATTTTTCCATTCAGAAATAATTTAAAGAGAACGCAACTTTGATTACACAGTATTTCAGTGAAGAGCAAATATTAGCTTTCTAAACAACATTTAAAGTTTCCTTAGAATAGATATAAATATAAATCGAATATAATTATATATTCCTAAAATTATTAATTTCATAATGCAGAAACTTATTATTATATTTAAAAAACACTTTAATATATTAATTCCACAGGTTTGATTTTTTGTAACTGATTGTATTTGTAATTTAGTTTTATTAATTGTTTTCCGACGAATTTTTAGATTATTTTAAAGTGATGGCTGTTTTAAACACGATTCAATTCAGTGATGATGTTGTTTCTCGTTAAAACTAACTTTGCCTGATCTTATTTCATTAATAATATGAATTATAAAATTAGTCATTTAGCAATTCGCTATAATTAAATTTAAAATTCTGCATGTGATTATATCATTTCAAGTATAAATCAATTATTATAAACATATATCCATTCATCCTGTATAAGATCATTGCTTTTAAATTATCACGAAGTGACCGACGAAACAAGTGGCAGCTACTTAGTTCATTTGGATACCATTTCCCCCATCTGGTAGGTAAACAGAAAAAAGTGACATAAACTATAAAAGCGGAGAAAAGTGACACGGAAAAAAAAGTTACAGGAAAAAAAGTGACAAGGAATTGATTTTGGGGATTCATTGATCAGACGGAGGCTCTTAATTTAGGTAAATGGGTTTTTCATACTGAATTAACGGTTTTGGTCCAATTTTTGGATATACGCCCATATTGAAAAGACGCTTTCCTTATTAATCATTTAATAAATTTTTGAAGGATTTTAGAAGGATTGAATTATTTAGAAGGATTAATTAAATTTGAATTTACAGGGATTTTGTGCAATATTTATAACCCACTCAAATCTTTTATTTTAAATTGTTTTCTTCGTATTTTGTAGAATTATAAAATGTACAAATATGGTGTTCTTACAATATAAATGTAGAAATACAGTCGGCTCTCGTTAATTCGAACTTACTGGGACCATAAGAAATGTTCGAATTATGGTAAGTATGACAGAAAAACATAATTAAAAGAGTTCTTTTACAAAGGAATTATAGTATTTTCTAAATTCATTTCATCTGTTCAAGTTAGAATGTGACTTAATATTAAATTAAAATACATAAATACATAAACCAATTAAGGAATTAGGAACAATCGATATGGAAGAAGAGGTGGATGTGTCATACAGACAGGCCCGACTAATAAGTTTCTATGCCCTGGGCACTTTCAAATTTTCGTGCCCCCGTAGATTAGTTAATTTACTGATAGTAGTTTTTTCACACATTATACACTTATCCGAAAAAAAGTTTCCTCGAAAATTGAAAAACAATTCCATAAATAAAAATTAAAGAAATTCTACTATTTATTGAAACGTGCTTTTAAACATAAATTGATGTATACTTTTGTCATTTTACCGAATTAATATCACTTTTCGTTCCGCAATTATGATTTTTATGATATAAATTTAGATGAAATAGGAAATGTTTTGTGTTCCACAGAAATTTCCTTCCCAGGGCATAGAACTCGAGTGCCCGTGCGATAGTCAGGGTTTGCATACGGATAATTAGAAAGCGGATATCAAATGGATGGGATTATGTGTATACTAATTCAGAACAATTTTTACTAAAATGAAAGAAATCAAGTTATTTCAAGGATCTCGAGTTTAAAAAAAGGAAAAATGAAAAATTGGAGTTCCCGTTAGTTTGAATTAAACGATGTCAAGAGAAAATGAGTTCAAATTAACTGAAAATTTTAACATTATTCTGCCATTGAAAATTTCGGAACTTAACGTTTAGTTCGAATTAAGTGAAGATTCGATTTATCCGATTTTGAATTAACGAGAGTCGACTGTATTTCCGAATTGAAAAATCCCCATCCCCCTCCCTCAGCGCCAATAAAGCTGAAAAAATACAAAGGGAAAAGAAATTATACTTTTAAAAATATATTTGTTTTGTGTAACTAATAATGCTTTTGGAACAAAATAAAGTAATGTATCTGTAACTCATTCTAAACAGTATTACAACTAATTGACGTATTAAAAGAATTTTATAATGAATAATTTTAATGGACTTATAAGTACCGTCCGTAGATAAAGGGTTAATCGAAGATTATAAAAACCATTAATAAATTAGTGAACCAATTTTATAAGATAGTTTGTGATTTTTTGTGTGAATGGTTATTTTCGAGATTGTCAAAACTACACACTCTCTGAAAATTTTACAAACTTCGACTTTCAGAAATTCTCAAAAGAAATATTTAAAAACAAATCATGGGGAAAATGTTATTTTGTACAGAGGAAATGGTATTTCAAAACAATATTTCTCTGTAAAAAGGCAGGGCCCGATTAAGCTCTGATGCTATGGGAGGCACAGTGTCATTTCGGGGCCCCTCTTTCATTTGTAAAGAATTTACATTCGAGATACCTGGAAATTCACCACTGCTACAAATATTATTCAAAAGAATGGCTCACTTGATTTCGTATGTATTTCATTAATCAATATCCCCCCCCCTTTTTTTTCTTTTTACATTAAAATTGAATACAATCAAGCAAAATATGCTAAAAGAGATTAGCATGGGGCTAATATAAAAAATATAATTGGATGAAAAGATTGAATTAAAAATGTATGCACAACATAAAGTGTCAATATTTTGATATACTTCTTTCAATAACGGCAATAGCTATTTTTTTTTTTTTTTTTTTTTTTTTTTTTTGTACATATAAGCTAAATTTAACAATTCTAAAATTCAATATGTAAAATAAAAATTTATCTAAAATAATGTACAAAAACTGATCTTTTACATGAAAAATTAATTTGTTATTTGCATTCACGAAGAACTTAAATAATACAAATTATATATATATGCATATATGCATAATTAATAATTTGAAAAGAAATTAGGTAAAATTTTAGAATTAAGTTAATTCCATGCAAAATTCAGGGCCCCCTGTGTTCTCAATTTTGGCCCCCTTCAAAACTTTCTAAGGGAAGCATGTACTTCTCGTACCTATTCGGTAATCAGTAAATCGGAACTCCCTAGGAGACCCCAATTAGCGCGGGCCGTGCCCTAACTGTCGCATCGTTTGTCCCATAATTGAGTCGGTCTAGCTGCCAGTATCAGATAGACCCGTTGTAGTCCACAGGCTCTTTGTCCTGAAGGCATGGGTATGGCAATCCGTGGTCAAAGAAGGGTTCTTTCTGAATTTCTTAGGAAAACAGGAAGTGCCTGGCTGTTTGTAAAAAGAATGATGAATGAAGTGACAGATTTAGATTAGTACTCACCTCAGTACAAAACAAGAAGAGATAATATTTGTCTTGTTCTATGTTCTATGCAGGGATTCTTTTAGTAATGGTTCTTATGCAGGGATTCTTTTACCAATGGTTCTATGTCTTGGGTGAAAATATTCTCACAACAATTCTGGGAAACATTTTTCCAGTTAACTTGTGAATAATAATTAAAAAATGTGTGCAAGTTCAGATTTGTAATAGTATGTAATCTCTATAGTTGTTTGATACGGTGCGGGCCCCATCTTGTTCCCAGTGCCCTTGCCCTTGGGCAGTTTCCCACTGTGCCCCCCCCCCCTCTAACCGGCCCTGTGGCCATTTAAAACTAAAAAACTAAAACATAAAAATGAAGTACAAAAAATGAAAAAAATAAGCGTTTTTTATGTGTTTGAACTTTATAAAAAAAGGGTCGGAGATTTTTTTTCTTTCGTTCATATCTTAAAAAATGGCTGAGGTGTGGCAATTTGAATTTCTAGTGTGCACGGCCGGTAACAGGTTTCACGGGCTCCTGGGCAGACTAAAAATACGGCCCCCCTCCTACAATTAAACATATGGAAATTTGCCGCTTATTTGAATCACTGTACTATTGAATAAGTCCTTTTTTAATTAAGAAAACAACGTTTGTCATTTGTTTAATCAGCACCGTCTTCTTTAATCGAATCAAATTCTGCTTTACAAACAGTGTTAATATAAAAGGTAAACTTTTTACAAGCTTGACAATCCTAATACTTTTTATACATTTGTAAACGAAAATTTCGGCTAATTTTAGTCAAATTTAAGGAATTAAGAAATATGTCCCCATAAACATAATGCATCTTAGATTTTGATTATAATCAATTGCTAGTTGGCGAGCAATCTCTCTTATGTCCTTAAAATTGTTTTTCAGTACAAATTTTGGCTGCAATCATAGTTAAATAATTTTTTCGGTTATTAATGTCAAAGCTCATATTTAAAATGAAAATGTTGCTAAAATGTATAAAAATTGCAATATTTTTAGGATGATTAGTACTAACGTTAAAAAATATTCAGGGTGCAATATAAAGTTATATATTTATAATTTTAATAATTCTTGAGCGAGTGGATTCCAATTTCATATCCAAAGCTAAAATTTGCTCAAGACTCAAAATTTAAAGTAAAACCATGTTTTAGCTTGGAATATTTACGATTCTTTCTCGAAATCTAGAAATATTTCCCTCAAACTAATAAAATTTTAAGGAAACATTTTCCAATTACATTACTATTTTTATTTTCCTCGATAAAAATGAATGCGTGGAAGAATCTTTTTTTTCCTATAACTAATTTGCAAAGACATACAACTTAACAACTTATAAGCTTAACAACAATAAATAACAACATATAAATACACTGGTGCTTAACAACATATAAATAGTAGGTGTCTCGCCTAGCTTTAGTCGGGATCAAAATATTAGCTTTAAAAACACCTGAAATAAAACCGTTCATTAATTTGAACAACTTTATATTTTTAAACGGAAATCTAGTATAAAAAGCTTGCAGAAGCATTCTTCTGTTTTTCTTTTTTATCGACTACCAATAAATACATTTAAATTTTTTTAAAAGATATTTATTATTGTCTAAACGATTTAAAAATTTTATGAAATACAAATGTGGTGATTTCAAACTCCGTGTTTAATTTTCATGCAAAAAGGCTGATATTTAGTGGTAAAAGTGCTGCACATCAAGAGCAATACTGACATGCGTAATTTACGATTTAAGCAAATAATTAGAAAAAGCCCCTACCGCCTCAAAATATAGCCGTAAGGTATATTTGAAAGTTAATTACTAATTTTTAAAAAAAGGAAATCAAGATTAGAAATAAACGCATTTTCATCTAGCCGCTTTTGATGAGTTTTTAATTCAATTTTCAGTAAGCGCCTTTTTAAACAGAATTATGTTACTGTGACTTCTTTTCTTCTCTAACCTCCTCTCCCTTTATGATTCTTTTTTTGTTAGACTTGGTCCCATGAACAACTTGTCAATATAAAAGTTGTAGATAATATTAAGAAGATTTATAATAAATTTAATTGCATTTAATATCTTGTAAACAGACGAAGATATGATTTTTTTTGTTTTATTTTAATCCTTTTAAGGACGTCTTTTGCAGTCTGGAAACGGTTAATCTGAAGGTTCAAACTGACAAACGGAAGCAGTAAATTTTTACTGCAATTTTGATCGCATAATATGCATAACGAAAAGTTTTCGATTATTTTTAAATCAGTTTGTTCAAAAATCGCAGTTTGAATGAATTATTTGACCAGTTTCTGAGCAGAAAAGCCTTGCCCATGAAAGGGTTAAAACATTATTTTGATATATATATATTTGAGCCCATTTTTAACGATGTCAAAAATCTGTCATAGATAAATTTTTAGAACTTTTCTTAGAAGTAATAATAACGGTAATTGATTTTATGTACATCACAATTGTGAAATTATGGGTTTTTTCTGTTTTCACAAATCCCTTCCCCATTTCCAACCTCCTTGGTCTGATTTTGGCCATTAAGGAACATGACCGAGATTTTCTTCTCCTTGATTTTATGTATGAGGTTGCAAGAGATTTATGCAAAATTGTAGAAATTACGTGGATATATACAGAAGTGCAAAAATCTAGGCGCCAGCGGCTCTCATCGCTAAAAGAAAAAAGCTTTCCTCATTGAAACTTCAATAGCACTTATGTTGAAAATGATATGCAATCGAAGATATAATAATAATAATAATAATAAGAATAAAAATAATAATAATAATAATAATAATAATAATAATAATAATAATAATAATAATAATAAAATAGTAATAACAATAATAACTTTTTTCTGCGTTTCTAATCAGAGTTTTTTAAGTGTAATATTTTCAAAAAGCATAATTATGTGAAAACGCAAAAGTTTAAATTATTTTGAAACCCATTCCCATCAATTCGATATTTAAAAAGAAAAAAAATCTTTGAAAAATCTACTTAAGCCTTATTTACCAGAGTAAAAAGTTCCTTAGACTGCTGATGTACAAAACTTCTTTGTATTGTAGGACTTTTAGAAGAGGTGTCTACAAGCATTCTCACGTTGAACTCTTTTTAAAAGGGGATTCAAATGCTGAAATTTAATATCCTGCGTTGAGGAGCATTGCATGCGGGAATGGGTGCAGAAGAATTAGAGGGACATTTTTGTTGAGCTTTTTTTGTCAATCTCAGGGACTGATCATTGTTCGTTTTTACCTGTCTCTCCAACATAGATCAATAAAAGGACTAGCCCTGTGAAAAGAAAAAAAAATCTTACTAACTCGTGTATAAGTCGACCGACTCCTATTTTTAACTCCCAAATTTTGTGTAAAATTCTTCGACATTTGCACTAGTATATACGGTATAAATAAATAAATAAATATGAACAGATAAATATTTATATAAAGTTTTAAACGGGGGGGGGGGGGCTTTGGATTCTATTACTCATGATGGGCATGGATCTGCAAAAAGTTTTCAGAAATTTCAACATAGGGGGAAATATAATAGGTATAGTATTCTTTACGAAATCTACCTATAAAAAATCCTGAAGAGATGTCTGGAAACGAATTTGCCTGAAAGGTTAAATGCCAATATCGTTTAAAATTGAAAAAAATCTTCTTAAAGATGAATGTTTGTTTACGCGTGTGTGATTTGTCTTTTCGTATTTAGATTTTAAATTCTGGGTGAAAAATTTTAAGTATTTCAAAAATAAATAAATAAATAAATAAATAAATAATACGAAAGTGTGAGTTTCAAAAAATTATTATTTTTTTAATAGATTGTCATTTTCAGAGAGATAATTGAACGTAGATATGCTGCTTTGGTACCTTTATTTTTTTTATGTTTTTGATTTCAATATTTATGATGTCAATTTTTAAACATCGCAGAAAAAAAATCACAAACGGAATCGACGACGGAAATTAGTGCATTAGTTAATGAGATAAAACTGTCGTATAAATCGTAAAAATGCAGCAGAGCAACGCCACCTGTTGAGCGATTTGAACCAAAAACTAATCAACATCAATCTATATCAGGGACTACCAGGATAATAAATTTTCATTAAATTCCGTGTATTTGTTCCTGAGATGGAGTTGTTGCAAAAATCGTGAAAAATGCAGCATAGCAGCTCCACCTATTGAGCGATTTACACCAAAACTAGTCAGCGTCAATATATATGAATGACTACCTGAAGTAAACTTTTATTAAATTCCGTGCATTAAGGGTGGATTCGAAAAAATATGTTCCAACTCTCAACAGCTCGAAATTTTCTGATACATTTTCAGACTCATTTTTAAAAGTAGAAACATGAAATTTGCTAAGATGATTTTTGAAGATGCCGTGTGATTTAATTTTCCCCTCAATTCATTAGAATTGGACTTATAAACAATTATTTTCTCACTCTGATCTTTTATTTTTATTTTATTTTATTTTTGTTTTGTTTTCTGTTTTAGATCTTCCGCTTCAAAAACTTCGGTTCAAAACGTCATCTTTGACAGCCTTTTTTTTTTTTTTTTTTTTTTTTTTTTTTTTTTTTTTGCAATATTTTCTCCATTTATCAAAAACTCAATAAGCACGGCACATTGTGTACTTTCTTAATAATAGAATTTGCCAGTTTGATGCACTTGAGAGCAAAAAGGAATTTAAAAATAAATCGGAATATAAGAAATTTGGTTTGGAATACACCCTTAATTCTTGAGACAGAACGATAGCAAAAATTGTGAAAGATACAGCATAGCAGCGCCACTTCTTGAAACATTTACACTAAAATGTAAACAAACATCAGTTCATATCAAGGACTAACTGAATCGGAAGTTTGATGGAAATATGCGTATTAGTTATCAAGATATAGCTGTTGAGTAAATCGTAAAAAAATGCAACATAGCAGCGCAACTTACTGATCGATTTTACACCAAAAACTAATTACCACCAAGTGTATTTCAGGGACTAACTGAATATAAAGTTTTGTGAAATTCTGTTTATAAATTCTTGAGATAGAGTGTCCACAAAATTTATGTCACAGAGAGACATTTCGTAAACACGTGTTTTTTGGAATCTTTGACCCCCTAAAACGTGTAAATCCGACGAAGATCGAAATTCAAAAATTTTTATGAATCCATCCTTTTTTCCAGGTAGAGGTAGAATAAAGAAAAAATACGAATATTGCATAGATCCTGATAAGAGATTAGGTTTTCGTTTAAAAGTATAAATTCTGACAAAATTCGGTAACATGTTTCGGTAACAAATTTGATGTTTATTAAACCCTTGAAGGGCAGTGGCTCATTTTTCATCACTTAATTCACTTAACCGCCCTAAATTAGATAAATCGGTTTTTATGCAGAATTATCCAAAGTGTGTCAAATTTTGGATATAGGTTCTTTCTGATAAGGCTTATATATAGTATATAATGCCTAAAGAGATTTGGGAATTTAATGGTTTAGCATAGAGGGAGAACGGGGGAATAATCTTTCTTAAATTAAATTAATAGGTTTTTATGCAGAATTATCCGATTTGTTTGGAATTTTTGACATAAGTTGATTATGATAAGAAATATCTCTGATTAGTTATGTGATTTTTTTTTTTTTTTGCTTATTAATAAAGGGGGGGGGCAATTATCTCGCCTCAAATTAGATAAATCGTTTTTTATGCAGAATTACCCGATGTATTTCTTTTAAATGTAGGTACTTTCAGGTGAATACCTGAATAGTTCTAAGACTTTAATGGCTAAGTATAGAAGGTGAATCGAATACAACCCCCACCCCCTTAAATTAAATAAATGGCTTTTTACGCAGAATTATTGGATTTGCTTCAAATTTTGGATTATAGATTCATTATGATAAGGTGTATCCCTGATTAGATATAGGATTATTTTGCTAATTAAAAAGGGACGAGTGATTATAACCTCCCCTTAAATTAGTTAAATTGTTTTTATGCACACTTATCAGATGTATTTCATATTTTGGATATAAGTTCTTTTTCATAAAATGAATCCCGGAATAGGTTTTAGGGTTTAAAAATCACCCCAGGAAATGAATATTATATGTTCTTTTTTGTTGCCAAAATATTTTCCAAAATATATTCTTAATTTAATATTTTATGTGTTAAAAACTGACAATCTGTGAGTAACATTTAAAGATAAATTGTCAATCACATAAGGAACTAAGACTTTCAATAAACGTTTAAAATGGATTGCATATTCTCTATCGTCTGTTAAATGTTGAATTTTGATACTTATCATTATTTTCATTAGTATTTATGTGTTTATATATTTTGATTCTTTTTAATGTGTCAATTAAATAGCTGTCGTTAGAACTTTTTTTTTCTTTTGTTAAGCGCAAAATAATTTGTTAAGAATGTTTTTTTTTTTTTTTTTTTTTTTTTTTTTTTTTTTTTTTTAACAATGTTAATTTAAAGCGAAAACCAAAAGCTAAATTTCGAAAATTTTAAGTTTACAAAATGTAACGAATATTGTTAAATGTTAAATGTTTTGTTTTATTCGCTCTTTATTTTGTTTTTTTAGAATATATTTTTTTAGAATTTTCCTTTTTTTTCAAATAAATGAGAATTTATTTTATATAATGCGTCGATTAAATTTAATTTTTTAACATCAATAAAACAGTGAGAGCTGCTGATTTAAAACATCAATAACATAAAAAAAAATTGTATAAATGTTGCTTTAAATTACTGAATATAGTTTCATATACAACTATATAAAAAAAGGAGGAGGATTTCAGATTATAAAATGAATTACATACTATATATATGTATCTTTTTATAACTCAAGAGGGCAGAAACAGCTATAACCTTTCACATGAATTTTCACTTCATATAAATCATTAAAAATTTTAATAATTTAAAAAAATTCAATAGTGAAGATACATACCCTATTAATATATTTTATCATAATAGGAAAGTTCTACTATAGTTCAGAACTATTATATAGAATATATAGAACTATTGTATAGAATAGTTCAGAATTATTATATAGAACATTCAGTTATCACTTCATTTTGTTAATGGTTGAAAGCGTTATTGTTGTATATGCAAATATAGAAAACAAGGAAAATCCAAAAGTAAATAGTATAATATAGAAATCTTAACAAACATATGCAAATGCAAATAACAATACTACTAATAATAATTCGCTCCAAAAATTGCTAAAATTACCTTTCTTTGAGATATTTTGAACCTTTTACGTACAATCGTAGAAGAAAAAGGTAACCACCCCCTATCAACTGTACAATAAATTATTTTAGTAGAAAGTTGCTGTTAGCAAAAGATAAAAAATAATGTCTACTTTTAAATGATGTATATAAAATCGTTTAGGGGGCCATTTTCATATAAAAATAATTTCAAATTTTGTCCTTTAACAAATAATTTTGCCACCATAAATAGATTTTGCACCCTTAAATTAGCCTAAATTCAAATTTTCATAAATTTCTTATTGTACAATTAATTTCCAAGAAATTAATTATTTTAAAACAAGCATATTTTAGAGACTGCATCTAAATTGAAGTTATGTTATCAATTATTGGAATGCTACAGAATGATTGTCTCTTCTATTAATGTATATTATTTTTTACCAATAAGACCATTTTAGTCGCTTAATATCTTTCGGCTATAGTCACGACATATGTTTCGTTAAAATGGGTAATACATGTATATATATATATATATATATATATATATATATATTAGGCATAATTTAAACCAAAAATTTGAAATATCTTGTTAAAATTGGGTACCGCCGTTGAAAAAAAAAAGTTTCGGTTCGTTTTAATATGTACATGTCACCTCCCCCCACTTAGCACATTTTATATGCATCATTTAATAGTGCACTTTATTTCCAATCCTTTGGTACCAACAACTTTCTTCTACAATAATTTGTTGAGGCGTTAGTATGGTGGTTTTTTTTTTTTGGGGGGGGGGGAGCTATTCCCATGCCTGTATGCTATTCTTTTCACTCAAAACATGAAATTTTTAGCTTATGAAGTTTTTCACCGTATACACGTCCTTTTATAACTTGTTTTTGTATTTTATATTTTTTAATTAATTTAATTGTAAAGTACTTCTTTATGTGAAATTATATTCAATCTAAAGTTAACAAAATACTATTTCTATAAAATTCAGTTACATATATTATTAAAATTAAATTTTATTCTACATCTAAAAAATAAAAAAATAATAAAAATAAAGATCTTTTATTGTAATAAAGTTATTAAGGTTTTAATGCTTCTATTCCAATATGAAAAAAAAGCAGAATTGATTGCACTTTTACTCAAACATAGAATATTTTCTCCAAACCTAAATCTGACGTCATTTTCATGATATCAAAATTTAAATATACACCTTTCATATCTGTATTCACTTTTTAAAGAAAATCGATAATTTAATTTGATCATTTTGATTCAAAACTTGAAGTCTCGATAGCTATTAACTGAAACAGATACTAAACTATCCATATACTTTTTTAAAGCATAAATGAAATTTTATAAAAGAAACAAACATTCACTGGGTTTTATAACAGACAATATTCTTGACACAACGTAGTTTAATTATTTTTTTTCACTTTTAATAAAAAAATGGCAACATAAAAATCCAGTAGTCTGGTTTTTTTTTCGGTTTTTTTCCCTTTGCTTTTAATAAGCATGGAGTACTTCTGTTGCCACGTTTAGAAAAACGGTATTACAAACTACAAAAAAATTAATGTTTCAAAAATAAATTAAGATACAGTATTCAAATAAATCGCATTTAAAAGTACATTTTTTCCCCTATACGATGGTGTAAAAATTAGAAAAGTGGGCAGTTAAGAAATACAAAAATTTGCAGTAGAAAAATTGCAAAACCGGAAATGCATTTCAAACTTTAAAGTGTTGCCATTCTTAAAATGACGTATGCGTTACGCACAGATACTTTTGGTCTTTATAATATAGATATTGAAACCACATTTTTAATTATTATATAGGTTGGAAAAAAGCGTATATTTTTATTATTATCATTTCGAGTAGTATTTAAAACTTAGAAGCAATTTTTTTATTACTTTTTTTATTTTTTTATTTGGGACCGTGTAATAGGTATAGAATTTAATATAAAGAGTAATACGCAAAAAAAACCTAATCAAACTTAAAAGCGTATACCGAATTTTAAAACGTACACTCCAGCAATTATTATGCAAAGACAGTACCGTAACCGATTTCTTTTATGTGTCCCTGTAAATTAATAAAAAATGTTAAGAATGTTCTATTTTAACGTGATCGTAAAGAAATTCAAGAATTTATGCCAGTTTCAAAAGATTTGGAATAGCATAATGTCATTAAAATACTCTTCAATTCTTTTAAGTGTCCCTAAAATTGAAACATTAACAGTACATACTTAATATGTAATAACAAACATGTTTTAATAAACCTAAATAAGTTTTATCAATTGTATAAAAATCCGAGTGTATTTACGGGAATCAGTGCATGGACAGACGGACAAACAAACAAAATGCAAAAGCACTCTTTTAACTTTGTTGGAAAATGCTAAAAATCTACAAAAGTACTAAAAATATTACATGTATATAAGAGGGCGTGAGGTTCAAACTTTGCCTTTTCCAGAAAGTAAAATTTTTGCTATTTAAATAAATATCATAAAAACTATTAGTTTTCATTGTAAACACCAAGATTTTACAATGCCAAAACACACGTTAAAACTTTCTTTCTTTCTTTCTTTTTTTCATTTTTTTTTTTTTTTTTTGTAAAATTATAGGTTTTTTTCTTTTACGCTGATTTATTAATAGAATAGGTTCATACAGAAAATTCATTTTTAAAAATGTCGATAAAGTGCGTTTTGAAGTTTACGTCCTCATATATATTATATAATTTTAGAGTTACATTTTAAGTGTCGTCTACAAATTTCTAGATAAATAAACCGTATGATTATTAGCGGAAACAATAAAAACTATACGCAGAAAGGATATATATCCAGGATTCTTAGGTTCTCGATGAACCTAAAAAATATTCTAGCACTCCATGTATGTCCCCTCTACTGTGATATCAAAATGACGTACGGGGGCAGATATACTGGGGGTAGATATCAGGCTCTCGTAGAAAGTGAAATTCTGCAGCACTGGATATCTTCCCCCTTCTACTGCAGAGCTCAAAATGGCGGACGGGGGCAGATATACTGGGGGCAGATATCAGGCCCTCGTAGAAAGTGAAATGCTGCAACACTGGATATCTACCCCCATCTAATGCAGAGGTCAAAATGGCGGACGGGGGCAGATATACTGGGGGTAGATATCAGGCTCTCATAGAAAGTGAAATTCTGCAGCACTGGATATCTTCCCCCTTCTAATGCAGAGCTCAAAATGGCGGACGGGGGAAGATATACTGGGGGCAGATATCAGGCCCTCGTAGAAAGTGAAATGCTGCACCGCTGGATATCTACCCCCTTCTAATGTAGAGGTCAAAATGGCGGACGGGGGCAGATTTCATGGGGGAAGATTTCATACATCCCATTTTTGGACCTGTTAACGCGCGTTACATTGTTATCGATCTCATAAAACACTGTTTTTTTTTTTTCAATTTTTATAGTTAAACATGTAACTTTCCGATTAACTACAGACACTACTGAAATTTTGTTCAAATTAAAACTTTGGTAGTATCATCAGAGACGTTTAAATGGGTGAATATTAATTATGACAGTCATGTAGTAAAACATCATTCATGCCTTTTATTCATATTTCAATATTACGGTCTCGCTTGACATTAATTATGTTACAATTTCTGTCGCAACAGTTAAATTGGTTTTTAAAAGTTTAAATGAGTTTCAAAATTAAAAAGAAAATTCATTTTTATCATTATTACTATTTTTGTATATTTTATATTATTTTTTATACTACAATATGTCTGTAATTTTTTTTCTAAAGTTTCAAATCAATTGTAGGAATATTCTAAAAAAGGAGAGGCTTTGGAAAATTGATCGTCCATACTGGGCATGCTCAGAATTTTTTTTTTTTTTTTAAATACCAACTAAACTACCCATGTAGATAATAAAAGATCAGTCAAAATTAGCGGCGAAAGTACAGAAAAAAACCTGTAAAAATTATTTTCGAATATTTTGCGTGAAAAAACGAAAGTGTCACGCGATTTGGCGAGCAGTAATTTTCCTCGCCAAAAGCAAACGATTTTAATGCAACCGAAAACTTATGGATTTTTAGAATGCGTATTGATGGTAAGTGAATTTTAAACATAAACAATGAGAGAATGTAATATATTATATACATAAATACATATTGTATTGCATAATATACATTGTTTGTTGCTGTAGTTATTTAATTTACCTCTGGAAAAAATATTTTTATGTTTTAAAAATTCATATTCAGAAAAATTATTTTCATACATTTAAGCGTATTCAAAAATAAAAGCTCGATATTTCCATAGCAACAAAATCGAATTGACGCTCAGTTGGACTTTGAATTTGAAACAATTTTAATTTATTTAAATTTGAATTTTGTTTTAAATCCCAAATTTTAATGGATACATTTGAATATAAATACATATAAATACCGATATAACAAAATTATACTTAAAACAAACTAAACCAGACAAAATCAAAGTTATTTATTTTATCTAAGCAAGTTGAACATGAATATTTTTCTCTTTAAGATGTATTTGACATACAAATTTATTTTTTGAAGTTACTTTTCATCGCCAACCGATGATAAATCGCCAAATAACGAAATTTTCATTATTTTTTTACGGACAGTGTTTGGAGGTTCCGCCAAAATTTTTTTCAGATTTTCGGAGTATGCCCGTATGGAGACCTTCCTTGTAAGATACTGGAATGTCCGGGGCGTGATGTGCGTACACTATGGTGATGGGAGTTTTGAACACTGTAAAAGAAATCCGTTAAATTGAAAGAAAAATCTGCTAGCAGCTGTTGCCCCTAAAATTAGATGTAATAAATAAAATGCATCTAATCTTACTGCCATTTTTATGGAAAAAACTTCTGGCAACATTGCTGCCAGCAGTTTTTGCCGTAAATTTCACTTTTTTTTTTTTTTTTTCTCACAATGAAGAAATTACTTTGCAAAGACCTCATGGAGTAGGAAATAACATAAGAGATGTCAAAGTATTTCAGATGATGAACTCTGAACGCAATTTTTTTCAATGCTTCAAACCTAAATTTAATGATTTTCCAAAAATTGCAGGTGTTTAGAACATATTGCAATGTTTACTTATAAGTAATTTATTATTTTTTACTGTTTATAATTATATTATAATTGATGTAAAGCGATATCATTAAAATGCAACGTATCTGTCTTTTTCCCATAGACATTAATTAAATAGAATTGTTTTGATTACCCTTAAATGATAAATGATACACAGAAAAAAATGGTTTCTCAAAATTGAGTCAAAATTAGCATTACTTCGCATACTCAAAATAGCTCCGATCCAAATGTAATCAAAACTCAGAAACACTCATTTTACTTACCCATCATACGTAGTATAGGGTAAGTCTTGCAATCGTTTTGAAAATCGAAAAAAAAATTTTGAGGGATTTACACGTTTTAGACACTGGAGATTTCGAAAAACATATTTTTAGAAAAAAAAAATTGCCGTCTGTCTGTCTGTCTGTAAACGCTCTATCTCCCGAACAAATTGAGATAGAGACTTGAAATTTTGTATGTAGTTAGTATGTAAGAATGGAAGGAAGCCTATTTAACATCAGCAACCTCGATTATCCGGAACTATTTTTTTCGAACTCTCGTAAAATTCGTTCTGATGAAAGGTATATAAAAATTTTCGAATTTTTTTGTTCTAAGGAATGGACGTAAAAGGCAATAAAATAACACGCATTTTTCATATAAAACGAAATCGATCGGATTATTAGTTGCCGAGATATTTGTAATCCTGTTTTTCACATTCTTCGATTTTTCATGACCCTGTATTTACATAAAATTTCAATTCAGAGGTATATTTTAATTGGAAATGAGACGCTTAATCCGACGCAGTTAATTGTTAGTTAATACAATTATTATTTTTGGAGTTATAAGGATGTTTCTTTTACGCAGTTTGGTACTACTTGAGTAGTTTGGCGTTTTATATAATTTGTCGAAATTTGTACATCAGCAGTTCTTTAATATAGCATTACTATGTATATTAACAATATTTAAATTTTGTTTATGAATTGCAATGCATTGTATAAATAGTTTTCACATGTTTTATTTTCATATACATATCCATGATGGGTAAGTATTACGGTGGCCCCCAACGACTAGTTTGATTCGTGGCTGTGTTCAAATATAAATCGAAATGAACTGCTCCCTTAACTCATAAATTAAAGTAAAAATACACTGACATTTATTTATTTCTCAAAATTATTAACGATAAAAGTTTAATTGATTGTTCATTGAGAAAAGTAGGAAAAACTATTTACAAAATACCCAAATCGAATATTTTTATGTCAAAAGCATTTTTAAGTTATTTCGAAATAGTATAATTTAATATTTATATATCGCCATGAATGAAATAAACCATTAAACGGTAGAAAATATTGTTAGTTTGGATTTTATAAAATGTGATGTTTCATAATTGAGAAAGCAATATGATCACTTTTGATCCAAACATACCCAATTTAGTAAGAGTGCATCGATGTATTCTTTTTTAAGTATTTCTTTTTTTCCAGTGTAAGTACTTGATTTTTAATACGAAATCTTCTACACTAAACCCCGATAGCGAATATAAATTACATTTCAATCTGAGTACATTTACGTGAGCTCGGAGATAAACGACCAGACAGTCAAGCTGAATTCATAAACTCTTTTCAACCATGATTAAAAGTATTTTTTAACACTTTAACAATAGAAGTAAGAAAATATTAACAAAATGAAACAAAACAGAAAAACCTTTACAATATGTTCAATGGATATTTTTTTAATAAACATATAATTCATTACAATAATTCATAAACACTCTTTAACTATGATTAAAAGCATTTTTAACATTTTAACAATGGAAGTAGAAAAATAATAACAAAATGAAAGGAACTGAAAATACTTTATGTTTAATGGATACTTTTATAAATAAACATATAATTCATAACTTAAATTAATAAGTACTTTTCAACTATGATTAAATGTATTTTTTAGCACTTTAATAATGGAAGTAGGAAAATAATAACAAAATGAAACGAAACCGAAAATACTGTACAATATGTTACATGGATACTTTTATTAATAAACATATAACTTATAAACATAATTCATAACATAAATTCATAAATACTTTTCAACTATGATTTCAAGTATTCTCTTTAACAATAGAAGAAGGAAAAAATAGTAAAATGAAACGAAGCCGAAAATATTCTACAATATGGTCAATGGGTACTTTTATTAATAAACATATCATTCATAAATATAATTCATAACGTTAACTTATAAACATTTTTCAGCTATGTTTATAACTATTTTTAGCACTTTAATGGAAATAGGAAAATAATAACAAAATGAAACGAAACTGAAAATACTTCACAATATGTTCAATGAATACTTTTATTAATGAACATATAATTCATAAACATAATTCATATCAAAAATTCATAAACACTTTTGAACTATGATTAAAAGTATTTTTTTATCCCTTTAACAATTTAAGTAGGAAAATAATAACAAAACGAAAAGAAATAGAAAAACCTTTACAGTATGTTTAAACTTCTATTTATACATCACGTAAAAATATGCTGGCGGATATATAAAAAATAAAACCCGGAAATATATTTCCTTCTGTAACTTCCGCACGCCATTTATTTTTATTTTATTCGGATGTATTCATAAAAGTAAAAATGACAGTAATACTTTTGGTGCAGTGAATATAAATAAATTTTTATTTTTAGAGGAAAAAATTCGTCTCTTTTTTACGTAAGAAATGTCAATTATACGCGTATTTTTAATCAGCTGGTTTGTTATGTGTATGCGTCGATATCTAAGACATGTCTTTCTAAATTTAATGATTTATTTTAAAAAGATAATTATTGTAATGAAAGTCCGCATAAACATTAGATACATAATAACTCCTCATTAATTCAACTATATTAGTCTATAATAAAAAAATGTCTAAGTGAATTTTGTCTACCGGCTTTGTCTTAGTAAGCTTTTTTGGTTGCATAAGAGAAGTTTCTTGATTCAAATCCAATTCTGTGCTTTTTCCAATCAGTTACAAAAAGGAAATTTCTGCAAAAAATATTTATCGATGCATTGCTTCAGTTAGCATTTTTGTACTCGACTCCAAAACTGTACTCAACAACGCTAAAAAAATTCTATACGCTCAGAAAAATTTCACAAAAGAAAAGATTGCGAAAATTTTAGTTTACTATTTCAAATAAATGCATATGAAAAGTTATTGCAAGCAGTTCCGTCTTTTCCAGAGATGTTCCATTGTTTCGATTTGTGCTTTAGTTGATCTGATTTATTCTTTAATGATAACTTTTGGTCGCGTTAATTTTTTTAATAAAATACTCTTAGATATTCTTTATTGTTACAATTTATTTCTCTTTTATTTATCTATAAATTTGAATCAATTTTTGAAAGCTTAGAGTGCTACTTCAGTTACATGGAAATATATCGTTAATGTTATTCCACTTACTGAAAATTTTTACAGTGTCTCGTTTGTGTTTCAATGTTTTTCAAAGTTTTTTTTTTTCTTTTGCATTGTGTATGCATGTAATTTCTTCATAGAATTCTTCTATATGTGGATACTTTCACTTTCGAAATCGGTTTCTAAAGTGAAAATGTCCTAATATAAACAACTTCTTAAAAGAATCGAAAAAGTAAATAGGATTTTTGTGAAAATTCATGCCAGCTATACAATGAAAAAAACCCCCATAATATTGAAATGTAAATGAGACAGATTAAAAGGTTTCACTCCTTCGATTATTATAAACAGCCAGTTTTTTTTGTTTGGCTGAAGTAACATTTAAGAATGATGATGTTGAAAAACACAGACTTTTTTGTGAATAATTATTCTTTAAATTTTCATTTTTTTTTTTGCATTTTTTTTTATTCGTGCATTAAAAAGCCATTTTTTACATAATAATTCAACAAATACGTTTTATTTTTTCAATTGTTGATACATATGTATATATTTTAACGACAAAATAGACATAATATCAAATAAATCCAGATTTACACATAGAAGTAGAAAAGTTGGATTATTTCTTCTTTCACACAGTAAAGAAGAAAATGTTTAGAACTTTAAGTTATATGAAGATTTGAATGAGACGTTATTCTATTTCCTTCAGCTTTTTCAGAATAATAATAAAATTTTCAAACCTATGAAAATCTTGACAGACGTTGAAAATGAAAAAATTCGATTTCATACAACATAGTTGAAAAGTTTCTATAAAAGAAAATTTGGATTCTTAAAGGAGAAATAGGTAATGGGATAGAAGAGTCATGGAAATATGTTTCATGACCAATAGAATGTTTTACAGTTCTATTTAGACCCTCTATTTTTTATTCGCAATCGATTTATTGTTTCACTATAAGCAAATAACAAGTGCTTATTAAGGGAATATTAATCTTACAAAGTCAGAAAAAAGTTTTTTTAATCTTATTATTTTTATTATTATTTACAGAATGGATAATGATAATGAGCCATGTGAAAACAAACTCTCATTAATGTAAATCCAATTGGTAAAACATTTATTATTATCTCATGTGCGTTTCAATGGTTTTCATTTGTTTTACTCATTTATTATATATATATATATATATATATATACAAATATATATATATATATATTGTTAAATTATTTATATATATGCATTTTAAAATTTGCATTATATAGGCGAGTTCGATATCTACAAAGGTCGTTTTTTATTTATTTTTATTTTCTTTGTAAGGTTGTTTTTAATATGAGGATGCTCTCACTTTCGAAACTGGTTCCAAAAGCGAAAATATCCAAATAAAAAGAGCTTGCTAAAAAATTAAGAAAGCATAAAAGTCTTTTAGGATGAATCATCTAAACAGTAGAATGAAACAACAATATATTTAAAAATGACAGCGAAATGGATTAAAAGATTCGCCCCAATTAATTTTCTTTTTCCCAATTAATTATTTTTATTTGCATTGTTCTTAATTGTGCAACAAAAAGCCATTTTTATACATAATAATCCAACGAAGGCGGCAGTTTTAATTTTTCAAACATATTTTTTGTTTTTTATTCTAACGACAAAATAGACATAATATTAAATAAATCACGATTTACACATAGAAGTCTAAAATTTGGATTACTCGTACAGTAAAGAAGAAAATGTTTGAATTTTAACATATGTGCAAAATTGAGTGAAACGTTACTTTATTTCCTTCAGCATTTTTCAGAATGATATAAAATTTTCAAATCTCTGAAAATCTTAACAAACGTTAAAAGTGACCCCAAAAAAATATACGACATAGTTGCAAAGTGTCTATAAAAGAAAATTTTATGTTTAATTTTAAAGGAGAAATAGGTAATGGGATATAAGAGTCATGGAAATATGTTTCATGACCAATTTAATGTTTTACAGTTTCTTTTAGACTTAATTTGGTGATATTTTTTATTCTCAATAAATACATTATATATTCACTGTAAAAAACATGTGTTTTAAGTGAAAAGAGGGGGGGGGGGGTAGTAGATCTGCCTTATAAGGACAAAAAATGTTTTTATTAGCCATTTTTTAGTGGTAGCAATAAAAATCCGGGATTTTGCATATTTCTTATTACCATTCGAAGGATTTTTAATGAAAAATTTTAAAGAAAATTTAAAGATTCTGCTAGAGTTACATAAGTGGATATGTTAGAGTGCACACCGTTTACTTTTAATTGGTCAGTGACTTCTAGATCACCAACGTCTCTCGCAATCAATTTTCTTTAAGAATTATGAAAGTAAATAACATTAATTGAAATGAAAAAAACTTCTTTAAACACCATAAAATAAGTTAATTGAAATGAAAAAAACTTCTTTAAACACCATAAAATAAGTTAATTGAAATGAAAAAAACTTCTTTAAACACCATAAAATAAGTTAATTGAAATGAAAAAAACTTCTTTAAACACCATAAAATAAGTTAATTGAAATGAAAAAAACTTCTTTAAACACCATAAAATAAGTTAATTGAAATGAAAAAAACTTCTTTAAACACCATAAAATAAGTTAATTGAAATGAAAAAAACTTCTTTAAACACCATAAAATAAGTTAATTGAAATGAAAAAAACTTCTTTAAACACCATAAAATAAGTTAATTGAAATGAAAAAAACTTCTTTAAACACCATAAAATAAGTTAATTGAAATGAAAAAAACTTCTTTAAACACCGCAGTTGTGTCATTGCGTTATTACACCAGCTTCAATTCTATACATTGTAAATAACATTGTCTAGAATTTCAAGCATTATGAATTTAAAATATTGAAAATCAAGGAAGTGAGAGCTATTTTGTTTTTTAAAAAAGATTGTTTTATGACTCTTTTAGGTGCGTTCGTAATTATGTAAATACGTAGCATCTATAGTTGTCGTTCAGTCCGTCCGTCTGTCTGTCCGCATATAACAACGCAAAAACTACCAAACCGAATCGTTTATATATATTTATTACATAATTTTGTCGAGTCATTTCAAATTTTATGAAAATCGGGTGCATAGATCAATTACAGAGACAATCAAAAGGATTCAGTTACATTACGGTCGATGGGGAAAAAAGCATCAAATGTATGGTAATCGTTTGAAATTTAAAATATATTTATTACATAACTTTGTCGAGTAATTTAAAATTTTATGAAAAACGGATGCATAGATCAATTATAGGGATAATCAAAAGTATTCCGTTACATTACGGTCAATACGAAAAAATAGTTTCAAGTACATTTTAATGCTGTTATATTCTTTCTAATATAATAGAATTGACATGTACCTATGAAATATATATATATATACATACTACAATATACATTCAGTACAATCTGTGATGCAAAGAACATATATTGTTAAATTACGAGGCCACATAAAAGTATTTCACTGCATAATGCTATACGGGAAACATTGTTTGGGACGTGTTTTAATTATATTAAACTATTTCATATTTTATGAATATGATATGCGTTACTAAGATGTAATAATATAAGTTACTTCCTGTATATTTACAGGAACACAAACAAAAAAAAATTCTTCCACTATACTGTATCCGAAGTACTGTCTACTAGAACAGCAAGATCTGAATATTTTAAAAACTTCGTTATCGTACGAACGCGCCTCATTTGCTACGCTTTGCGTGCAATTTCCAACTTGTTTTTTTTCGCAGTTTGAAGTGCATCTTAAGATTTTTATTTTTTATAATAGTGACCTGAAAATGTTCTATAATAAACAAGCTATTTATAGAAATAGTATTAACTAAATCTTATCGCATTAAATGATTTATTCGTAAAAGTAATTTCTCTATTTTCAATATGATACTGATAATTTAAATGTAAAAAAAGAATGCCTGGATTTATGTATCAAGATTTGAAGCATTAGATAGTATATTAAAAAATTAAAATGAGAAATACAAGTCGTAGTTTACAGTCCTGCCAGTAGCGCCACAGATTTAAAAACATTTTTAATATCGATGATTTTAAAACTAGAATAAACGCTACAATAGATGGTGCAGATAACAAAAACTGCCAGCTAGCTGGTGCACCAGCAAATAGTGTATACTGGAACATCAAAAATTCTTAATATATTTATGTCAATGGCAACCCAATTACTGATGATGTCGCCAATTCGCGTTAAATATCAGTAATCGGATTTATGTTCATTTAACACTTGAGTAGGCTGTGTCATATGGCTTAGGCAATATGGTGTGACCGCAGACAGGTAGTTTCGTTATCATATGTAATAAATCATTTCGTATATATCAGTCAGTTATACAAAATCATAGCTGCTAACATTGATTACAAAATGTGATGCTGTTTTTCAGGTAGAAAAGCTTATATGGAAATTTTAGCGAGGATTTTTTTTCGCGGAATGCATATGTTACCGTTAAAGCGTATAATCCGTTATTTCATAAAATACCAAGTTATTTCATGAAATAAGTAACCAAGTACGTTAAAGTGTCTAAAATTATTACATTTTATGATTTAACTGGGTATTTTATAGATTAACGCTTGTTTAATAATTAAAGTATTAAAGACAGCACGCGACTTCATCGTTTGAACAATTATAGTTTGTTTTAATTCAGGTTTCAATCGTTTATACCTGTTTTGCAGTCAGTATATATGATTTTCTACATTTCTTAGATTCTTCGTTTTTAACTGTCATTGACAGTGCATGTTTAATGCATATGTTATTACTTTCTTTCATCTTTATAAGAAGAAAATATTGGATTCGTGAAATATTTTGACTTCCAGTTTTAAATGGAATGATACGTCAATGAGTCAAACCAATGAGTCAAACCATTGTCTTGATGGAAATTTACACCTTGTTATTAAAGTCAAAATATACACCTTTTAAGTATTTATTTGTATATTTTGACTTTCATTTATTCGTTTTAGAAGATAATGAATACGATTTGTGAGATTTTAGAAAATGTCTGTCTGTCTCTCCATGAGTCTCAATGTGTCTTGTACTCCGTCCGCACGGGCTACCGGGCGCATTTTCAGAAAGAATCACGTTTTGAGCACCAGCCTTGGCGAGTTGTCGAAAGCGAGAACGTACAGCTAGCTGCATCGCCAAACACAAAATAAACTAAGTTCAAATGTGTTATAAAACATATGATTAATAGAATTATATTTATTACAACAGAATCTTTACTACTGTTTTTAATCAACTTCTCAATTTCTTATAACATAACGAGTTAAGGAAATAATATTTTTGAATTGAGAAAGAAAAAAAAAACCTATGTTTAGATGTTCTGTGAAATTTAAAGCATTTTAATCTGAAAAAGCTCCTTGTTTTAAACTATGTTTTAATCGTAAACAACGGTGAATAACATTCCCTAATAGTCTTTGCTTCATAATATTTACGGAAAAACAAATGAACAATAAGCGCGATCTCTTTGCAGAAGGAAGGGTTGCTATTCGCGAGGCGTTTGATATCACAAACAAGAAAGGATGCGTAGCATTGACTTAATCTCCGCGCCAATCGTTGTTCTGGCGATAAGGTGCTCAAAACGTGATTCTTTCTGAAAATACCTACCGGACCCGTGCAATGGGACAGCCCTCGGAGCAGTCTTTTTCCGGTGGGGTTCGGTAGAAAGGCGGGATCTCGTCACCACCAGCAGCGATTCGACTGCTTTGCATTTCGGCCCAAAATTTATCCCTTCTCCGGCACTACTTAGCATTTCGGCCATTTTATTATTGGTTTCTTTTTTTTTTCTTCTAATTTTCCCTCAAAATTGTCCCCTTTGTTGTCTGCTAAGGACGTGCCACCGTTTTGGCTCTAAAATCTTAGCTCCAGCCCCATTTCACCGAGCACGACCAGTGGGAGTGATGTGTGCGGCGCCGAACTCAGTTTTTTCACTTAGGCAATAAACCACTCAGTCCAGCAACCGTTAGCCAAAATCAGCCGACCTAGGACTTGTCAGTGTAGATCTCCCCATACGGCGATCAGGCGAATTCCGCCCCGCTGTCCAGGCAACCAAACCCTCTAAACTGGATAGAATCTCGGTAGGTAGGGGCCTGTTCAGCGGTTTCCGAGTCTCAATGTGTCAAGAACTTTGTGAGAAATTCCAGATCAAGAACTAATTCGCTTAATTTCACAAAAGTTTAGATTCAGTTAAACCATGTTATGATGTTAGACCATGTCTGATTAGTTTCTGGTTTATATCGCTTAATGGTAGTGCAGTTACTCTGTATTATTCGCAATATCCAAACTATCTCTATCTCAAGAACTAATGCACGGATTTTTATGAAATTTCAGATTTAGTTAGTATCTGTTATAAAATTATCCTTATGAGTTTTTCTTGTGCATCACACAACAGGTGTTGCTGCAATGCAGATTTTTTAAAGATTTTCGCAATAATTCTATCTTAGAAACTATAGTCGTATTAAATAACAGAGGCGACTGATGTTGACAAGATCAGACGGTGTTTCCACGAAACGCGTGATAGAATTACATGTGATTTTCCCCTCAATTGGCGAGAATGAGGGGTAATCTTGTCCAGGTCATTCGCTTCTGTTATATTTAAAAGGGTTATAATGCACGGATTTGCTATTTTTAATACTGGAAAACCTTTAAATGGAATCTATTCAATTATTCGTTATAAATATCGATATGTGTCAGCTTAGTATTAATGTCAATATAATGAATATTATAGTTGGCTTTATTTATCTGAAATAAGAATCTGTAGATTCAGGGCCTTTCATCTGTAAGTGTCAGTATTATTGTTGTAAATTTTTATTTCTTTGGACTTATAATATTTTAGTTTTTATTGGAGCTCATCGACAGTGTCTGTATGCTATGTTAGCTGTTTAGTTTTAGTAAATTATTATTTATAACAATTTGTCAGATTGGCAGTTGGCGATGTAGACTGGTATTTTTCTGATCCGTTATTTTTCCAAAACCGATTACTGTTTTGTTTGTAATTGTTATTATTGTTATTGTTATTGTTTGCGAATTTGTGATTGTTGAACATTGTCTTTTTGTTTGTTGGATGGCGGAGGGGACTTTTCCCTCGGGACGTAAAAACCCATAAACCTAATCATTGGGGTCTTTGTGGGGTGTTTTCTTGCAAATTCTTTAAACGAATTCTTCATAAAAGTGACACCTGTTGAGTGATGTACACAAAAAACTAACCAGGATCCATTTTTATCAGGTCATAAATGAATCTGAAGTTTGATGAAAATCCATGCCATAGTTCTTGAGATACAGCTGTAGCAAAATCATAAAAAAATGCAACATAGCAGCGCCACCTGTCAAGAGATTTACACTATAAAATAAGCATCATTAATCTATATCAAGGACTAAGTGAATCGTAAGGTTCAGAGAAATCCGTGCGTTTCTAGATTAGTTCTTGAGATAGAGCTGTTAATCTAAAATCTTGAAAAATGCAGCATAGCGCTGCCACCTATTGAGCGATTTAAATTGAAACGTATAAAAAAGAAAAAAAAACCTCTTATAAAAGATTAACAAAATGTAAAGTTTGATGAAATTCCATTTTTAACTCTGGAGATAAAGTTATTGCACAAAATGCAACATAGCAGCGCCACCTGCTGGGAGATTTGCATCAAAATGTAAAAATAACACCAGCTGCCAAATTAACAGCAAAAATTCATGTACTCGATTCTGTTACATGAATTTTTGCTACATGAAAAAAACTTAGATCTATCTCAGTTTTCTATAAAAAGTTTAGTAAATTTACAGATTTATTATTATTATTATTATTATTTAATAGAGAAAAACCTTATAGCAAAGTATAACTCTATCTTTCTCATTCGAAATTTACCTCACTTTTTAACAATTTCTTTTTTAAAAATTTCCTTATTTTTAAAATTTCTCTTTAGTTTTACATTTTATAATATTCCTTTATTTTAATGTGAGCTGCAGTTATTAGTCTCAAACCCTGCTTTTCGTAAAATATTCTTGAAGAATTGCATAAAAATTTACATCATTAAAAAGTTTGTTTTAATTGATTCATTTATTTAATTAGAAACTACAATTATTATTCTCTAATCTTTTAGTTTTCAAAAATCTATGTGAAAAAAAAAACTATTAAAATATACAATATAATTTCTGCTAAATAATCAAATTTTATAATTTAAAAGCTAGTTACTTTAAATAAATAAAAGCTAGTCCAGCTAAATTTAATAATTTTTTAGCTCACAGGCTATCATAGCCTGAGAGCTTATGTGCCCGCCCGTTCTGTATGTACGTTCGTGCGTAACGCGATACTCATGATAAAAATATCGGATCCACTTGAAATTTCGTATATAGGTATATCCTGATAAGGCGCTTCCCTGATCAGTTTTTGGTGTTCATTCGAAATGTATAAAAGGGGGAACGGGGGGCTCATGCCCCTCCCCTTAATTGATTTAATGGGTTTTTCATGCAGAATTAACAGTTTTCGTTCAAAAATTTAGATATAGGATCATTTTGAAGAGGCAATTTCGTGACTATTATTAAGTGTTCATTGAATAAGTATAAACAGGGGGAACGGGGATTCTAATGCCCCTCCCCTTAATTGATATAAAAGGGTTTTTCAAGCAAAATTGTCAGATTTCGTGTAAATCTCTGAATAGTTTTGGAAGTTTAATGGTTAATTATAAAAGAGGGGAATAGCTCCTCTTAAATTATATAAATGTTAAATGGGTTTTTATTAAGAATTATCCGATTTGCTCTGAATTTTGGATATAGATTTTTTATATGATAAAGCATGTTTTTGATGGTTTAGGGGGTTTAATGATTAAGTATAAAAAAGAGGAAAGGAGAGAGCTGTTTCCCTTTTTTAATTTTTTTTCAACGGAATTAACCCTTGAAAATATAAGGCTGTAATGTACAATTAGTATGCGTAGCCTGTGAGCTCAATGCCATCAGTATAACTGGACAATATTCTTTTTTATTTTCTTATAAGTCTTTTTCTCTTATAGTTGTAATAGCAATTTGAGTGCAAACGAAATAATTCTGTATTTATTGCAGATGTTTAAATAAACTATGCTGTATTTTATTCCATAAATAAACATTGAGAAAATAAAATTCAAGGCTCAAATTTGAGTGACAACTTTTCTCAATTTTCTTCGCCAGTAAACTAGGAAATGTCTAGCATAAAAATAAAAAGTTTTCAAATCCCTACACACCTTGACAGGCGTTAAAATGTTTAAAAATAATAATAATAATAAATATTTCAGATGAAACGAGAGAAAAGATTTCGCAAAAAATAATCTCAACGGAAACTTTTTGATTACCGAAATAGGACAGACTGAAATAAAACTTTATTTACAGTGCAGTCATGAACTAATATTTTTTATTTATATTTACAATTTATTTAATTTTGTAAATCAATACACATAAAATTTTTAAAATGTTATTAACATGTTGATTGCCAAGTCTATTTTGTCTGCCTTTTCGTTTAGACCTCGAAAAAAGATTCCTGTTACACAATCTGCTAAAATCAAGAAAGAAAAATCATGCGTAAAGCATAGATTATAAAGTGCTTTCCAATATATTAAGAAAAATTATTACCGTTATTACCGAATTATTACCATTTAAAAAATTAAAATATTACCTCTCCTTTCACCACATGAAAATGTATAACGCATTTCAAAACCAAATTTTAGCTGTTTCATCTACAATTGGAAAATTATCCGAATTTTTTAACAGCCCTGTATATTATACTGAGATTTGTGTCTATTAACAACTTTCATTCCAAAATTAAGTTTGTTTAAGGTAATTCAGTTATTTCAGTTGAAAATTCCCCATCAGCAATTTCTTTTAATAAGGAGAATGGCATACGAATGCTTTTGTGCAACCCTATATATAAGACATAGAATTTATATATAAAGCAATATGCCAAAAACTATTTAAATTTAAAAGCGCATGTCGAATTTTAAAATGTACATTTCAGCAATACGCAAAGACAGTACTGTAATCGATTTCTGTTGCGTATCCCTGTAAATTAATAAAGAGTACTATGGATGCTCTGTTTCAACATGGTCTTAGTAAAATTCAGTAATTTATGTCAGTTTTCATACATTTAAAATAATGCCATATCATTAAAATGCTTTCCAAACGATTTTTCTTTATATAATATAATGTAATCGAAATCTTTTGAGTTAATCATATATCCATTAATCATATATACTTTATATGCAATGCCAATCATATTTTGTTTACCCTAAATAGGTTTTATTAATATTATGAAAATCTCAATATATTTACGGGAGTTAGAGCGTGGACAGACGACCAGAAAAACAGATTGATAAGCATTTTTCAACTTTGTCGGAAAAGAAGTGTGCTAAAACAGTAACAACTGTGATAAAAATTCTATAAGGACTCTAAAGTGCACGTCTCTAAAAATATATCATAAGCATAATCTATGTGGCTATGAATGAAATAAACCAATACAGGATAGAAAATTATCATTTATTTGAGTTTGATAACATAAGTTGTTTCAGAATTGAGTAAGTGATCTGTTCAATTTCGATCCAAACATGCTCATTTCAATATGTGTACATCGATTTAATCATTTTTGAGTACGTCATTTTTTTTCAGTTTAATATGGTTTTTATCTGAAAAATATAATTTTACTGAGCTTTTTATGGTTTTTATCTGAAAAATATAATTTTTAGTAATTGATAGACTATTTGGTCATAGTGTCGGACTCCAGACTTAAAGGTTCCGCGTTCGATGCTTGACATCACCAAAGACTCACCAAGTGCATGCGGTGTACACGCTCGTTAAATAAAGAGGTTCTGAAAATCCTGTGGACGGTCGTAGCAGTTATCATGGGTAATGATCTCTGGAGAAACTTTCTCTCCACTTCAGAGATATATCAAAATTGAGGAGATGGCGATGCTGGTGCTGCCATCTATTGCGGCTTTGCCGAACATCTTCCGCTGCAGAAGTCTGTCTACCTACCCCTTGGGTGCAGTTTAAAGAAAATTCTAGCAACCCTCCTGCTCTCCGGTTACACGTCAACAACATCAACAAAGAATTCGGTTATAGAAACTCTTGGATAAAATCTAATTCAACACAGTAAATAAGTATTAAATATTAGAGCAAAATTAAAGGAACACTTTATCTTTTTCAACATTTTTTTTTATGTGTGGTTCAAATGATGAGCTTAATCCATTTCAATGTTAAAAAATAGGGAATTTTCATAATAATAATAATAATAACTGCGTATTTAATTAAAAATTTTAGAAAAAATGTAAAAAAAAAGTATTTTTTTTACTCTTATAACTTTTGGAATTTTCTTATAGTTTTGTTCATTTTTTTTTAAATATTGTATATTTATATTTTTTCCAATTATTCGAGACATTATATCAAATCAAAATCTGGTCATTTATACATGTCTTTTAAAGTGTCTTAAAAAACTTTATATTTATAAATTTACACTGTTAAAAATAAATCTGTGAATTCACGATGAAGCTACTGGTAGCAAAGAAGCCAAACTTTTATCGTTCCATTAGTAGATTTTCCGTTTTGTAAATAAAAAAGGAAAACTCCGATTGAAGAAGCAGTAACTTTCTGTTACAAGGTTTGATTTTTAATGATAATAATTTAGTATAATTTTTTAAATTAATTAATCGTAAAAGAATTCGAAATTTCCGAGTGATTTTAAGCTTCTACATTTTGTTACTCAATTAATTTATTTTTTGTATAGTTTACCTCATGCCGACCTAAGGATCGAACGCTAGACCTTTTGATAGCGGAACAAATCCTTACTGAATGAACCAAAGCTGCTAATGGCGGCTTGTACAAAGTATGTTTTTTATGAGTTAGTGGAAAAATCTGTTGTGCTCATTAAAAATTTCCTTTCAAATATATTCGTTAGAATATTTGTAAACTTATTTAATTTTGTTTTAGACTGATACATAATACTTATTTTTAAATATCAATTATTTTTTAACTAATTTAAATTAAAAAAATCACTACTTAAAATCACTGAGGTTTTTTTTTTTTCGTTTTTTTCCCTTGAATGAATGATTTAAAAAATTTTTTATTCATTTTGCACAAAAATAATGTTATCGAGAATTTTTTGAAATTGTGGTACGCTATTTATTTGTTTATTGGCTAATTAGTTAAAAGATTTTTTAAATAAGAAATAAGAGAAAAATAAACAGAAAAAATGCAATATAAGTGAGATTTTTTATGTTTTCATTATTTCTAAGCCCCAATGGGATTCGAACCCACAATCTGAGCTCGCAGGCGATTGGCGGTGTGGTGACTTGACGATTCGACTACGGACCCCCCCCCCCCCACACACACACACAAATAGCGGAGTGTCTCCGCTTTTCGTTTCTATTAAACCGTTTCGTTATTTTCCGGAAATATGTGACAGTTTTCTGATTTTTAACGGGAAATGCCCTTGTGTTGTAAAAAGGGACTTACTTCTTCTGTGAGATTCGGAGAAAAAAATGTGAATTTCAGAATTTTTTTTAAAAGTGTCGTGTATAAAAAAATAAAATTTCAGAAGCTGTATAATAACTGTTTTTTTTACATTTTCAATATGTAAAAATAGTATTTCTTACAGTTTTATTTAAATTAATAATTCTAGTACAATTTCATAAAACACATTGATCGTATATGAAACATTAAAAAGTTCAAATAATAATCATTCCTTATATAAATCTAAAAAAGTAGTATAAATCTTTATAACCCTCTCACTGACATGCCCGTGTTAAAACGTTCACTATGCTCCAGATTTCACTGCAATATAAGCAATATTTAAAATAATACAATTGTATTGATTTAATGATTTTTTTTATAAACTAAACAACAATTAATACTCTCAAGCATTACATTTATATATGTTTTACATTTTTTAGATGATGTTGAAAGATTCATGTTTTTTAACAGTAAAAATAAAATGCAGGGAAAAGAAAATTACATTTTTGCCCTTTTGTAAAACTGTCAAAGGGTTTTAAACACATCGGTATAGCTAGATAAATAGGAATTCAAGTAAAATAATTTATTTTGCACTTTAATCATAGCATATAATATTCAATTACATTTAAAGAAACATTTCAAAGTTTTCACGCCAAAAGTTTAAAAAGTTGATTTCCTTACACAAATTCAAAAGAGTAGTACAATTCTTCTTCCCTCTGACGGCCGAACAAAAGGGCAAAATTGTAATAAAGTTTTCCCTGTAATTTATTTTAAATGTTAATAAAAGAAAGATTTTCTAACGTGGTATAATTTTTTTGCTACGTATATGCTTATAAGCCTTAAAAGTATCAATCATAGCTTAATTTCTTAAAACTAGATTATGTTTGTGGAATTATATTAATTTAAATAAAGCTTCAATTGCAGTAAAATCTCCAGCCTCGTAAATGGGTATATATCAGTCTGCGGCAGTTGGAAGATTAAAAACACGTTTCTGTTACCTGGAATAATTGGTAAATACCGGGTGTCCCAAAAATGACTGATGGATTTTAAAATTCAATAACTTGCAAACGGTGTAACTATTTAAAATTTTTTTGCAGGGTGGGGGGGGTTATGTATAATGTTAGGAGTTTTTTTACCGTAATTTTTTATTTTAGTTCGCATCTCAAACAATAGGTGGCGCTGACGACGATTGAAGGCCAGGTCAACACTTCACTCAGCATTGATCAACTGGCCTTCAATCGCCGTCAGCGCCACCTATTGTTTGAGAGGCGAACTAAAATAAAAAATTACGGAAAAAAAACTCCTGACATTATACATAACCATCCTGCAAAATTTTTTTAAATAGCTGTCACCGTTTGCAAGCTATTGAATTTTAAAATTCATCAGTCATTTTTGGGACACCCGGTATGTGAAAATATAATTGTGACCACAGGTGTTAACTTAAACAAAACAAAACAAAACAAAAAAACTTTGTTTTTCTTATTTATTTTGTGTTAAGATTCTCCCATGTTTATTATACAAGACTGGATATGGATACATAAATTTTGTATTCATATTTGATAAGAATGGAAAAGCTTTTGCAGCAAAATCTTAATATACAAGTAACTAATCACCTCATTTGTCATGTTTGCACACGATTTCCGACTTGATTTTCTATCAAGAAATAGGCGAAACAAATCCGTCCTTACAGTTTTATTTAAATGTGAATCTCCAAATTTTCCTCGATTTTGCATAAGAAAATCCATTTCAAAGATTTCATTTTGCATTCGAAAAGAGAGAATTCGATTTCAGAAGGAACTGAAGAAAGGATTTTGTAAAATGTTTTTTTTTTTTGCGAAAATTTAAAAGAAAAATACGTAATGTACAGCTCATATTCAAAATATTAGAATAATTACCTTTTTTTTAGAAATTGAAAATATCGTTTGGTAATTTAATGTCTTTTAATGAAAATATGCAAACGATATTTTTATTAAGAACTTATTGTTGATTAAACTTACTTGTTATCTTAAATTTAATATCATTTTTGAAAAGATTAATTGAAAAAAAATTATTTTGAAAAGTCAAAATATTAGAATATTTATTCAAGTGGTTCAAAATATTAGAATATTTCACATTAATTCTCCTTTAATTATTACCAATTCTTAACTGGTGGCATCATTGATTAAATTCAGACTATTTTATTTAAAATCAGTATTCTTTTTTGCAGTTTGTTTCTTTTTCGTCTTAAAATGGGCCGTGTGAGTGATATTCCTGAATCCACTAAACTTCGTATGGTTGATTTGTATCGGCACGGTAAAAATCAATGTTTTATAGCGAATTATTTACATTGTTCGCAATCGAGCGTTAGTAAAATACTAACACAATATTCAAAAATTGGAAAATTTCAAAATAATCGCCGAAATGGTGGCCGAAAACCAAAAACATCTGCTAGAGCTGACAGGAAACTGAAACGTATAGTTAAGAAAAACCGTTTTAAAAGTGTGCGATTCTTGCACCGAATATGGAAAGAAGAAGGAGTTGAAGTTTCTACATCGACAACATTAAGACGTCTCCATAAATTTAAATTTGAATCTCGTGTACCGAAAACAAAACTTCTCATGTCTGCAAGACAAAGGCGTATAAGATTGAATTGGTGTAAATCAAGACGTTTATGGAGCAATGAAGATTGGAAAAATATATTATTTAGTGATGAAAGTATGTTTTGTGTTTCATATGGTAATCAAGGTATTCGAGTTTGGAGAATGAAGCAAGAAGCATTTGATAAAGAATGCCTTAAACGTTCCGTAAAATTTGCTGTTAGTGTCATGGTTTGGGGTTGTATGAGTGCAGAAGGACCTGGAAAGTTATGCATCGTCTACGAAAAGGTTAACTCTCTGATATATCAAGAAATTTTAGAATATTACATGATTCCATCATCAGAAGATTTATTTGAAGATTTCATCTCTCAACAAGATTTAGCGTCCCCGCATACCTCGGTGTCAACTAAGAATTGGTTCCGCCAACGCAACATTAAGGTACTTCGTTGGCCACCAAATTCACCAGATCTTAATCCCATCGAAAACTTATGGTGTATAATGAAGAAAAAACTTCAAGAAAATCTTCCTTCAAGTAAAACTGAGTTAGTGGCACGTATAAAGTCTATTTGGGCTAATATTGATAGAAATGTTTGTAAACACCTTGTATATAGTATGCAAGATCGATTGTACGCTGTCTTGAAAGCTAAAGGGGATGCTGCAAAATATTAACTACCATTTACTTCATATTCATAAGGTAATATTGTTGCGTAAAATAAAATATTCTAATATTTTGAACCAATCTAAATTTTATTCTAATATTCTGGTGTGTTTAAGGAAGCTGTATACCTAATTTATTGTGCTGTATTTTATATTTTATAAATGTTAAAATCTTATCTAAAAATTCCAGATTTAATTTATAAGAAATTTAATTGAATTTACTTAGTATAAAAAATAAATAAATGACAAATAATTTTTTCTTATTACTTTTTCTCAATTATTCTAATATTTTGAATATGAGCTGTACTATAAATATTGTCTAAATATAGAATACAGTATATGAGATTGCAAGAGATTTTTTTAGGTACTACTCTGTTATCTCGTCGACCAATTTCGCCAAATTATACAAATCGCCAAACTAATAGCCAAATTATACACATTGACATGATTTTTATTTCAAGTAACAATAATAATAATAATAATAATAATAATAATAATAATAATAATAATAATAATAATAATAATAAGTAGAATATTAATAAAAAGTCGAAATAAAAATCACTTAATGACATTTTGAACACGTGTATCGTATTTAATGTCATTGAATGTGACATTCACGATCATCCATTATTGGCATTTAATCTTATAATTTGGCAATAATTTTTTGGTAGACAGGATAACCTAGTAGTACCTTTTTTATATTACATTATTGGTCTTGAATATTTGTCTGCGGGCAATTTGTCACCTTTCTAACAATACTTTTGAGGTGTGTTATACTGGTGTTGTGCTCTTTTGAACTACAACTCCTAGCTGTCATACTCTAGTGAAACTCCACCCTAATGAAATTCAACCATTAACCTCTGCGCAGTGTTGCCGGGTCGGCAACGCCTAAAGTTCCCCCTGTTTACAGACGCAAAAACTACTCTAATGGCTACTTTAAATCTTCTTATGAGTTCTAGATGGCAGCACCACAGAGATCAAACTCTACAGTTTTTAAATGATATGTCAAATGTTTTATTGTAATACGCTCTTCACAGCAATGCTCTTCTCACTGCGCTTATCAATGCTTTACTTATGGGAGGTTACCACTTCGGCAACAGCTGTATAATTAAAATGGTTAGTGCAATCTTTACAAAACAATACCTGTGTACTCCTCTAGGCCTAAATAGATTGCCTAGTTTTTTTTTCTTTAAATTCCAACTTTAAAAAGTAGTGCGCCGGAAAGGGCTAAGATTTCTCAGCTTTAACTCCTCGATGTTGCCACGTATGGAAGATTTATTATTTTCAATATTTAATTTTGAAGGAAAAGGTTTCTGTAGCAGTTAGTTTCCTTTTGATTTATTTGCGAAATATCTATATTAATGCAAAACAAGTGAGAAAAATCATGTGTTAAGCATAGATTATGAAACACTGTCCAACACTTCGTGAAATCTTTAACAAAACTTCGTTATTTAGATAAATAAGGTGTTACTGTCTATAGCCAAATATATATTTCGATACTTTTGAACAGACATGCATTTGATCTGCCCGTTGATATATATACTATATAATGCGGAACTTTAGTTTACCAGGAAAACGTCTAACAGGTTTAAATTTCTCTTCCAGCAATTTATACAAATATATGAAAATGTCTTCAAAACTTTTGTTCAGCCATGTAGTTTACCTAGTACCTTTATTCCACTAATAATATATATTCTACATAAAAATATGATAATTTATATCATAAAACATTTTGCTTCTAAGACGTTGTATAATAATAAAAACATTTAAAATATATTAAAACATTTTTATTTACATGTTTCAACTAAAAAATTAACAGAGTCATCCTCAGAATATAAATAGAAAAATAAAAATTACAAATACAATGAACGTGATAAACAGAATAAAGAGTTATTGAAAATAAATTAAATGTATCACGCGCATTTTTAATTTGATATTGTCCTTGGCCTAGTAAATCAATTACCATGTAAATTGTCTAACCATTCAATCCATATATTTGGGATTCGAAATGACAGTGTATCGTTACAAATATGTGAACTATTTAAATAAATTTCAATTGATTCTCTTATGAATAATTTTAAATAAAAATTAGACCTGTATATTAATTTACTCTCATTAAAAAGTATGTTGATGTTTTCTTTTAGATTTACCCTGGATAGAGCGGTTTTAGTCCTGTTAAGTTTTATATCTGTTATGTGTTCTTTACGTCTGATTCCAAATTTACGTTGGGTCATGCCTATATAAAAGTTTTTTATTCCTCCTTCTCTAATAAATGGAATCATATAAACTCCCGAAAGATCGTCCATACTAATGGGATCAATTTTGGTATTTAAGAGCATTTTTAATTTGGGGGGAGGTTTCGCTATTAAACATAATTCAAAATTTTTTAAAAGATGTTTGTTACATTCAAAAAAGCCCGGAAAATAATTTACTACAACCCTTTTCTTATTGATTTCCTTAAACGTTTTAATTTTATTTTTCGAGTCACTCAATTTCATACTATTAATGGTGCGTTTTATTAATCTGTTAATGAATTTAATTTGATATCCATTATTAATTGCGATACATTTAATTTTCTCTAACTCGTTATCTAAGTTTTTATCTGAAGAAACTTTAAAAGCACGATTAATTAGGAATCTAAAAGTTGACAATTGATAGGATAATGGCGAGCAAGCGTCAAGGTATAATATTTAAATCTGCCATAGGCTTTCGGTAAACTGAACGGATTAATTCACACCCTATTCTTGTTAATTCAACATCTAAAAACGGTAACGTCCCTTCATTTTCTAGTTCGAAAGTAAATTGAATGTTTTTGTCTAATTCATTTAATTGCTGTATAAAAATCATGAAATCATTAACATTACCCCGCCGAACAACAAAAATATCGTCTACGTAGCGCAACCATATTAAAGGAACAGCCTTAAATGTACTAAAAATTTTAGATTCAATGGGGCGTAATTTAAATTCTGCAAGAGGCCCAGATATTGGGGAACCCATAGGAGCATCATGTGATTGATTGTTCATAAATAACACTGTCAAATACAAAAAAGTTACTTGAAATAATTAAATTTAAACCACTCTTTAAAGTGTTCTTCATGGTTAGATCAAAAGTTTCTGTACCATCAATGCACTCTTCTATGTATTTAGTTACTTCTATTGTATCTATGGATGGATAAAGGGATGTAATGTCTAAGCTTGCTAAAATGCAATGATATTTTGAACTTCTTGATTTTTTCAATGAAATCTGCAGTGGAGTCTATTGTAAAGACGGATGGAGGTAATAGCTGTTTTAGTAATGGAACGTATGCTTTTTCTAAGAAGTAGGTAGGGCCTTGGCATTTTGTCACGATTGGACGAAGAGGAAAGTTATGTTTATGATCTTTCAATGTGGCTTTTAATATTGGGATGACAGCTAATTTGTTTAATCGCAGTTTAATTTTCATGAAATCTGGCCATTTTCCTTTTTCAATGATGTCTTTGGTTTTATCAGAAATTTTCTTTAAGAGCCCACAATAGTCACAGAAAAAGTACGCAAAAAGACCCGAATGATTATGTAAAGTCTATGGTAGCGTTCTTTTCTAATATCTCGCTCAAATTTTAATATTTTTACATGATTTGTTTTGCATAGGCTAGCTTAGGACGATCTACAACCGGGCTAGTTTTTACTTTTTCAGTTTTGGTTTCAGATTTTTTAAAAAAACATTTTAACTTTCAAAACCGGTTTAAACCGGTTCTGAAATGGAAACTGTCATAATATAAAAAATATATGAGCAAAATCGAAAAAGTAAATACTAGCCCGAATGTAGATCGTCCTAAGCTAGCATATGCAAAAAAATCATGGAAAAATATTAACATTTGAGCGAGATATTAGAAAAGAACGTTCCCATAGAATTTACATAATCATCCGGGTCTTTTTGCGTACTTTTGCTGTAACTATTGTGGGCTCTTAATGGGTTATGCCTTACAGTTTTACAGTTCATATCTTTGATACAAATGCCCATTTTATCAATGTACTCTTTTCTATTAAGGATGGCTATGCGATTAGATTTATCTGTCTCAATTACAGAAATATCTTCGTATGATTTAATTCTCTTAATGGTTTTAATTTGTTTAATGTTCTTTGATTTGTCGGATGAATTCATATGAGCATTAGAATGCTTATTAAATTTATTAGCTGCTTTAAAAAGTATATATTCCACGCCAGTATCTCTTCTATCTCAGATGAACGTGTCTCTAATCTAGTCAAAATGTGATTGTGACGTCACAAAAAATATGAAAGTGTTATTTACAACAAAAAACCTGTTTCCAAATATTCTGGTATGTTTTTATGTTTTTGTTGGAATTCAAATTACAGTTACCATGTGACGTTACTGCTTGTAGTCACTTTTAGCACAGATGTTTCATGAATACCGTGACTCACAGTTACATCACGATGACATCCTTGTCACTTTAACCATATTTGTACCACAGGGATAATATGTCTAGTTAAAGCAAAAATTATTGCTAAAATTGTTTGAATGATTTTAAATACTACCTCTGACAATAAAGTTCGGTGAATAGTCTTGTAACATAAATGTAGATGATATATTAATGAAAGTTACCGTACCATACTTCGAAATAGTCATCTTTCATAACTATGCACCATTGACATCTGCTATACATCTGCTGGGAAATTCGCAAGAAGTCTTCTTTTGGGATGAAGTTCAAAAGCTTCGTCATGTTTCGTTGGATGTCAGCAATATGGTCAAATCTCTTTCAAGGAGAGTTTGAGTCGTGAAAATTGGAATAAGTCTGGAGGATTGACATCTGGTGAGTATGATGAATGCTCAACTTGCTCAACCCCTCATGAATTTCTTTCGGTGTTTTGCAAAACTTAAAACCAAACTATAAACTGATCTTTTGTTCGTTCATTTTCCTGTTCTCAGTTAAGAACCAACACACCGAACAAGCACTTAATAAAGCCCGTCTTACACAGAACATAATCGCGCACAACAGAACAACGGTGGGAGAGGATGGTCAACACTTGACTCTATACAGGTGCAGCGTTTTGTTTTCCCAGTTTTGTTAGATAGGTCGTTCTGAATTCATTCACCGAACTTTATTGACAAAGGTAGTATAATCGCATAATTATAACATTGTTGTTTATTGCTCAAAATGCATATTTTAGATTATAAGTTAACATAAATTTTTGATCATGTTTAAATTTATATTTCATATGTCATATAACTCAAATTCTTGCGGTAGCAATGAAATTATCGAAAAAAGAATCCCAAAAACTCGTACAAAAGTAAAAGATCTACTTCTAGAGAAAAACTAAAGTTTCGCTTAGAAATTGACCTAAATTTCTCCTCACAAACGCGGTTAAAAACTAAAAATTATCGATGATTTTTAAAAAGAGAAATATAATAGTCTTAAAAAAATTTGAATAACACAAATAAAAAATGACACAAATGACATTATATATGATAGATATAAAATTATAAATTCAATTAACATAAAAATGTAGTCATTTGAATTGTTCGAATTTTGATCCTGTTTTAGAAACTTTAAACAGCCCAATCGTTTTCTTATATAATCGACACGTTCGCATGCATATTTTCTCTATTTCGTCACTGTGCTTTTTCTGTAAATCACTGTAATCATCAGATCAAAAGAAAATGAACCTTATTTTATCACATTATTTTTTTATAGCAATGTTCTCTGACTTCATAATAACTTCTACTGGCATAGCGATTCCATCTACAGTCACCGCAATGTCCCAAAATGAAGCAAAAAGATGAGTAGATGTATCCAAATATAGTAGTGCGTGCAATACTGTGTAGACACTATTCAATGGAATATAGATACAGCCCCTCATTTTTTTGTTTCATTTTGGGAATATCGGATTTTGATCTTATTCTTTTGACGATAATTTTCAGAATTTTTAAGTCATGATTTTGAAACTTTAACAAAAGTTGCTCTATACATTTATCTAAAACAATATGCAAATGAAATTTTTATAGAGTTGACGCATGCGCAGTAAAAATTTATTTAGTAAACTTGCTCATTTTTTATACAATTATAAATATTTTTAAATTTTGATTACAGGGTGTTATGTACAATGTCCTTTCACATATTTTCTGAAAAGAACATTGTTTTTTATTTAGAGCTCTGCAAATTAAAAGCAAAAAACTTGGCAAAATTTGAAACCGTTTTTACAAAAACCTTAATTTCTCTACGAGTATACATGCTTAACGCATAAAAATGAGCACAGTTTATTTCCATAAGCCACTTAATCATAATCTGCAGTTTGAACACTTTTGCTACATTAGTTTTGACAGGGTTATTCAAAAGATATTCGTTCTTTTTCAATTTGTTGACGGTCCCCTATTGGATTTTTGAAAAAAATCTTCTCGAAAATATATGACCTGCACGATTTTGTTTATACATCTGGAGTTTCAGAGTCATTCCTCAAGTGTATTTCTAGATATTTAACAAAACATCTGAAATCACAAATGTCAAGATTTTTTTGTGGTGACTGTAGTTTTCTTCATTAACTATGAAACCCATATAATGTCGGGCTCCTTTCGATTTCTGCTTTTCAGAAGACAAACTTCAGCTGATCGAGATTTTTCAGCTTGATTTCCCATGTGTCATTATGATAACTATGGACAATAGTGCCTCCTAACAGCTTTTTGTTACCTTTGTGTAGTTTTGCTGTTAAATTTGTCCAGTGTCGTCAGTTTGATTTTTTTCTCTTTTGGCCTGGCTTCTGCTAGAGTATCCTAATAAGAGAGGAAAAGTGAAAGAACCACGGACAAAACGCATGCGTGCCACTCACTGTCCCCTGATCGTTGTCGAAACAAACATTAAGTTCAAATCACCAACACTGTAAAACATTTGCGTAACGTTACCCCATAAAATTGGTTGCAGCCTTGCTGCCTCCAATTTTGTGGAGTACTTTAACCGATATAACTGGTGTAACATTGCGAAGTTACACCAGTAATGTACACTGTTAAAAATAAAGGTGACAAACCAGTTGCATTTGGCACGCAGGGGTGAATAGAGGTTACCATTAGACACCCACGTGCTTAAAAATGTGTTTGGGGTGCCGTTTTATCCCTCACTGGCTAATTCATACAAATTAGGTTGCCGCGCAGTGCATACCGTTGGAAGATTTTCACCCCCTAGTCATATGCTCATGATCTGTGATGTCTATTCTTCCCCTTCAACTCGCCGTCACTGGTGGATCATAAGAGAAATTTCTCCCTACAAAAACTATCACCGCGCATGTTCTACCCCAGTTTTGTTTACAACTTCACATGGAAAAATTTGGCGAGCTTTTCATATAAAGAAACCTTTGAATTTCAGGACATTTCAACATTTCAGGGAGACTTTGGAGGTGAGCTCGATGGCCGAGCGATTAGAGCGATGATCTTTCAATCAGACGTTTGGGTTCGAATCTTTCGCGGGACAAAAGTCAGTTTACAATTTCTTTTTATTATTGGGCACTCTGGATTAGGGGTGCCATATTTTCGCCTAATTAAAGGTGCATTCTGTCTCTTTTAGGGGGTCACCAGTGAGACAAGTCTTTCACCCCTAAAAGGTGCAATGTGTCACCAGTATTTTTAACAGTGAATGTTTAAATTACACCATTATATAAGTGAAAAATTACTCTGTAAAATAGAATTAGTTGCCGCCAATTTTATAGAGTAACGTAACACAAATGTTTTACAGTGAAGGGCCATCTGACGACTCCAAGGCGCCAAGTCAAAAAATTTAGCAGCCACGTAGTGAGTAGCGACAGTGAATTTGCACCTTCAGTGTCCTGACGGTTTAAACAATTTTTATTCACATTTGGATTGTGCGCTATCAGTGCAACTAAGAATTTCAAGTATGAGATTTTTTTTTCTTTTTGACTTGCGTATATTTCTTTTTCAAGCATGCACACACACACATACAGGAAAATTTTTGCAGCTTGTCTTTCCTCTTAAATTTCTCGACTTATAAGCGAATATATATGGAAATTAAATTTCAACGTGTAAGGTCATTATTTTACCCCTTTCGGGTCTGGTGTACCATTTAGTACATGTCTTTAAGGGTATTTATTACTTTGTTTTAAGATATAATTTTGCTGCTAATTACATGTAGTCATGTTAGTATATGTCTAGCCATTTACTATAGGACTTCATTAATGTTTAGGCATTTAATGATTAAAATAATAAGTATTATTATTATTATTATTATTATTAAGTATCATGTGTAATAAAGTGTGAAAAGTATTAAAAAGTTATAATATCAGTTGAATATTACTTTAATGCAATATTTTCTAAACATCTACAAAAGATCTTCCTTAGCCTATTGTCATATGAATATTAATTGAATAGTACACAAAACAACAACATTCGTTATCTTTTAGACAATGAAATATTATTTAAGCACTAAAGTTACAATTGTTTTGAAAAAAAGTCGGAGGAAAAGCAGGAAAGCCAGTACTACTACTACCGCCCGTTAATATCTGTCGCCTATTCACATAAATCGCTTATTTCTGATTCGTTAAAATATTCGATATTGGATTTAAAAAAAAATCTCGGCTTGCGAATACTTTTTTGGCACTGCGGAAAAATGTTTGGGGAGATTGCTAGTTGCAATTGCACAGCTTGTTTTGGGGATATTTCGCCAGACGTTGGAAGGAATCAAGTGTTGGCTCAAAAGTTACCCGAAATGCTTGTGAATATGATAACAGCATTAACTTGCAGCTCCGCAACTACGGTTTCTTTTATTAAATCTTGTTGGTGAAATAATACTTTGGCTCTAATTTTGAAATTCAAGTTTCATTAAAAATAACTTTATATTTTAAATGACATAATTGTGAAATAATTATTTTTGTTTGCTTCGTATGAAGAAGATTTAAATTAATTTTATCGATGGCATTATAGAAGCAGATTCTCAAAACTTTTAAGCACATTCCCAGACATTTCAGTTGTCTTTAAATTGAAATAAATCAGTCATGAAGGTAATACAGAAACACTTAAAAAAACGGTGTTTATAAATGCAGGAATTCACAGATAAAAACAATCGACAGTCACCGCATAAAAAATCTCGACACTATGCAATTTTAGACCTTTTTTTTTTAATATCTAGAAATATAAACAAGGAATTATTCTGAAATTCCTAGTCTGAAAACAAAATAGTACCTGTTATATATATTTTCGCGAAGATTTCCCCGCGATATCTCTTAGAAGACATTCAACCAATTAAAAAAGAACGAAGATCTTTTGGATAACCTGTCAAAACTAATGTAGCAAAAGCGTTCAAACTACAGAGTATGATTAAGAGATTTATTATAATAAACTGTGTTCATTTTTATGAATATAGCATGCAAACTCGTAGAGAAGTAATTTTTTTTTTATAAAAACGGTCCAAAATTTTGCCAAGTTTTTTTGCTTATAATTTGCAGAGTTCTTAATAAAAAAACAATTTTCTTTTCAGAAAATATGACAATCAACATTGTACATAACACCGTGTAATAAAAATTAAAAAATATTAATATTTATACGAAAAATAAGCAGGTTTACTAAACAAATTTTTACTGCGCATGCGTCAATTCTATAAAACTTTTATTTGCATATTGTATTAGCTAAATGTAGAGTGCAAATTTTGTTAAAGTTTCAAAGTCATAGCTTGAAAATTCTGCAAATTATCGTTGAAAGAATAACATCAAAATCCGATATTTCCAAAATGAAGCAAAAAGATGCGAAGCTGTATCCAAATATAGTAGTACGTGCAATATTGTGTAAACACTAATCAATGGAATATGGACACAGCCCCTCATTTTTCTGTTTCATTTTGGGAATATCGGCTTTTGATCTTATTTTTTCGACGATAATTTGCAAAGTTTTCCAGCTATGATTTTGAAACTTTAACAAAGGTTGCTCCATACATTGTGCTAACAAAATAAGTAAATGAAATTTTTATAGAATTGACGCATGCGCAGTACAATTTTATTTAGTAAACCTGCTCATTTTTCGTACAAATATTAATATTTTGTAATTTTAAATACAGGGTGTTATGTACAATGTTGATTGTCATATTTTCTGAAAAGAACATTGTTTTTTTATTAATAACTCTGCAAATTATAAACAAAAAAAATTGGCAAAATTTTGGACCGTTTTTAAAAAATTTTAATTTTTCTACAAATATACATGCTATATTCTTAAAAATGAACACAGTTTATTATAATAAACCTCTTAATCATAATATGCAGTTTGAATGCTTTTGCTGCATTTTTTTTTTTTTTTTTACAGGGTTATCCAAAAGATGTCGGTTTTTTAAATTTTTTGACGGTCCCCTATGGGATTTCGAGGGAAAATCTTCACGAGAAGAAAAGGATCCGTATAATACCGGATCGCGCAAAAAATGCGATTATCGTCAAAGAATTGCGAATATACACTCGATTTGTAGAATCGTGGAAAAGGCGATTTGAGCGATTTATACCAAAAAGTAATCAGCATCAGTTTATATTAGAGGCTAACAGAATTTAAAGGTTTATTGAATTCCGTTAATTAGTTTTTGATATAGAACGCCCACAAATTTTCTGTCGCATTCAGACAGATTCACAGAAAGACATTTTGTATAAGTATTTTTTCGGATTATCGGGCCTCAAAAATTGTATATATGCGAAAAATCCGAATTCGAAAATTTTCAGGAATCCAATATTTTCTTCTTGTGAAGACAGGAGAAAGTAAAAATTTGTGGTACAAATAAATCTGTCTTTAATTCTGTACATAAGATTGCAAATAAAGCTGCGAGCGAACAGCACTAGTTTTTATTACACTAAAAGAGCAATCAATCAATCTTTGTTTCCGAACGGAACAAAGGTGAAACCTCTTTAAATGATTTTTGAGGGACTGACTCAACCAAATTGACAAAGGAAGGGGAACTTTTATCTATCCCATCTTCAGTCGTAAAGCTGTCAACTGATTTCGAGTCCGATTTCTCTCTTGAAGTTCAAAAAAGTTCACTGAAAAAGCACTTTATACATCAAAGCGCCGACACGAAAGATCAAAAATAGCGACATCTGACCGCAAGAAGTTAGTGTCCTTAACTCTTAATTATGAACTCTGTCTAAAGCGGAAAAGATCCAGACGGGGTAAACTTACCCTAAAAGGCCATATTCCAACTTAAAATAATTTTGCTCTTCTGTTGGATATGCAGGGACTTAAAAATCTTTCCAAATTAGACAGATTTCTGTTTTACACACAGTCCTCCTTTAAAAGAGTTTGCTGCATACTAAGAATATGTTCAATTTCAACTTCCATTCAGGTTTGTTTATGCAGTTGTTGAGAAATATATTTTTCGGCTGATTAGTGTATATTATAGATATTAAAAGCTTCAGTTAAAATTACATACTACTTACATTACAAAGTAGAATAATTTTTCAGAAATTTCAAGCAATAATACTTGTCCATCATCAGGGAAATCTAAGAGAAAAATGCCTGATTAGTTCAGGCATGTTTTTAATTTAACTTTGTGTATTATAAAATAGTTTAATTTAAACTTAATATTTTTTTATGTATTAAAGTATTAAATTATATTATATATAATATAATAATTATAATATATAATATAAAATAAGATTATTATAAAATAATTATAAATAATTATTAATAATTATTATTAATTATTATTTTATAATTATTAATAATTATAAATAATTATTAATAATTATAAATAATTATTAATAATTATAAAATAATATATATAATATGTATTTAAATTTTTGTATTCTATGTCATCAGAAAATGTGAAAAAATGTAAAAATTTAACTGGATTCGCCAATTATTTTTCTGAATGATATTTTGAAAATTGTGTTTCATGAACAATGAAATGGTACAACCGTGAAATGCAAATTTTTCATAGATTATGGAACTTTTTTAAGCACTCAATACTTTAAAAAATGCATGAAATATTATCATATTTCATATCCCTTACACACAAGCACACATATTTTTAAAATAATCTTAAATTAATCTTTTGTCCTCTTCTTAATCAAAACAATGAACAGCTTTAAACCCTTCACATATATTAAAAAGGTTCTTTTGCATAAAAGTTAAACTCTTATTACTGATTTGTTAATTATTTAAAAAAAAAGCTTAAAAGATTATTGTGTTCGTAAGGATATATGAGACAGTGTTAGTAAAAAAATTGAAAGGAAATGGAGTTATTTAATTTTATAAAAAATTCTCACTTAAAAGTTTGCTAAGAAAGTTTTCTGTAGGAACTACGCACTTGAAATTAAGGCGCTAAGTTTCATACTTCAAAAATATATAATCTTGAAAAAATCTTTTAAACTGCTAATATTGAAATTAAAAACATTGAAATTTTACAGGTTGTTTTGCACTTATTTAAAGACGAAATAGTATGAATGTAATGATGACTTAATGAGGGAATGTTTATTTTTTTCTTTTTGAATAAACATTTGAGCATTGCCAACTCATTATAAGTTTAGGTTATGTCTAAAATAATTTACACGTAATTGAAACATTAATGTGAAAATTTCAGAAGATAATAAAAATTTCTTACTTTACAACTTATACTTGATGCTGCATACTTTAACTTTCAAACAATAAAAACAAAAAAGAAAAGATTTTAAATAAAACAAAAATATTTAACGGATATGCTTAAAAAATAATCCTTAACATAAGACTAAACCATATTCTGAAGCATTAAGCTATGCAATTAAAAATGACTTAAACTACATTTTCAGAGGCCAATTTGGTATTAGAAATGTTACGTAGAAACACTTGTGGTATCGATTTTCAACATGCTAGTAATGAATATCGAAAAAATCCCCATAACTGAGAAAATAATATAATTCGAATTCCATTTAAAATTTATAGGATTCAGATATTCGGATTTAATTTTAACTTAATATTTTGTTCGTCCTTTTTTGCATTTAATTCATAATTTATTATTTTATATCACTAGAAAATGTAAAAAAACCAAAACAATTTAAGTGAAGGTTTAGCGATAATTCTGCAGAAAGGTATTTAAACAATTGTGTTTTGAGGACAGTAAAATGTTTCAAGTGTTAAATTCAAGTTTTGCACAGATTATGGAATTTTTTTAAGAAATCAAAACTTTTAAAAATGCATGAAATATTATCATATTTCAAGATCATTAACAAGCAAACATATTTAAAATCTTAGATTAATTATTTGTCTTCTTCTTAAACAATTTATTTATCTTTAATCGAAATAATTAACAACTTTAAATCCTTCACATTTATTAAAAATTTCCGTTTGTATAAAAAATAAGCTCACATTAGTAATTTATTATTTATTTTTAAAAAATGTTAAAGCTATAAGCTAAGCGCATAAAGCTAAGCAAGCGAAAAGTGACTTAAATTCATTTTCATGGACAGATTTGGTATTAAGTTTTTTATAGCACAGAAACGTCTGTAGTATCGACTCTCGACTTAGTAGTAATGAATATCGGAACAATCGTCACAACTCAGAAAATAATATAATCCGAATTCAATTCTATTTAAATCGTGTAAGATTCAGGTAGTCGAACTTAATTTAAATTCAATATTTTGTTGTTTTTCATTTTGTTTTTTGCATTTAATACATATTTTAATATTTTACGTTGCTAGAAAATCTGAAAAGACTAATACATTTAACTAAAGATTTGGCAATTAATTTTCAGAAAGATATTTAAACAACTTTGTTTTAAGGACAAAGGAATGTTTCAAGCGTGAAATCCAAATTTTGCATAGATTTTTTAAGCACTATAAAATCAAAAGCAAGCATGTTTAAGTTTAAAAATCTCAGATTAATCTTTTGTCTCCTTCTTAAACTACTTATTTATCTTTAATCAAAACAATGGACAACTATAAATCATTCATATATAATTAAAAATGTTTGTATTGCATTAAAGTTAATCTCTTATTACTGATTTGTTTTATTTTTCAAAAAATGTTTAGAACGTCATTATGTTCATAACGATACATGAGGTAGTGTTAGAGAAATATTGAAAGAAGTTATTTAATCTTATAATAAATTCTCAATTAAAATATATTAATCTAGGTTCTCTAGGATGTACGCATTTGAAATTAAAGCTGTATGTTTTAAATGTATGTTTTAAATGTATGTTTTAAAAATATAGTATCCTGAGAAAATATTTTAAGTAACTAAGGCTGAAATTATATGAATAGAAATTTCACAGTTTTTTCTATTTATTTAAACACAAAACAGTGTAAATGTAATGAGTAAAAAAAAGGGCGATGCTTCAATTTTATTTTGATTACATTTTTAGGTAATACTTCAGACTTTGCAAAAGAAGTTTAATTTAAGCTTAGAATTTTGTTTATTATTTTTTTTTCACAATTTATTTATTTATATTACTAGAAAATGTGAAAAGACGAAATAATTTAACTAAACATTCGGCAATTAATCTTCATAAAGATACTTAAATGTTTCACGGAAAAGAAAGTGTTTCAAACGTGAAATGCAAATTTTTGCATGGTTTATAGAAATTTTTTAAGTACTCAAAACTTTTAAAAATACATGAGAAATTATCATATATTTTACATTCCTTAACAAGAAAATGAAATTAAATGTCTACAAATTATTCTCTTGTCTTCTTCTTATACTACTTATTTATCGTTAATCGAAACAATGAACAACTTCAAATCCTTCATATATATTAACAAGTTGGAAATTGCACGTGAACGTAGCAAATGAGGTGCGTTCGTACGATAACAAAGTTTTAAAAATATTCAGATCTTGCTGATATAGTAGAGAGTGCTCCGGATACAGTATAGTAGTCGAAATCTTTGTGTTTCTGTAAATATGCAGGAAGTAACTTTTATTACACCTCAGCAACGTATATCTTATTCATAAAATGTGAAATAGTTGAATATAATTAAAACACGTACCAAACCATGTTTCCCCGTATAGCAATATATAGTGGAATAGTTTTGTGTGGCCCTGTAATTTAATAATAAAAATTCTTTGCATCACAGATTGTACAGAATGCATATTTTAGTATATATTTCATAGATTCATGCCAATTCTATTATGTTCGAATGAGTGTAACATCATTAAAATGCATTTGAAACTTTTTCACCATTGACCGTAATCTAATGGAATCCTTTTGATTGTCCCTGTAATTGATCTATGCATCCGATTTTCATAACATTTGAAATGACCCGACAAAATTACGCAATAATTATATGTTTTAAATTTCAAACGATTAGAATGCATTTAAAACTTTTTTCCCTATTGACCGTAATGTAACGGAATCCTTTTGAATGTCCCTGTAATTGATCTATTCATCCGATTTTCATAAAATTTGAAATGACTCGACAAAATTATGTTATAACTATGTATTTTAAATTTCAAACGATTCGGTTGGGTAGTTTTTGCGCTGTTATATGCGGACAGACGGACAGACGGACAGACAGACGGACGGACGGACGGACGGACTGAGCGACAACAATAGGTGCTACGTATTTACATAATTACGAACGCACCTAAAAAAGGTGGTTTTGCATAAAAGTTAAGCTCCTATTACTGATTTGTCATTTATTTTTCAAAAATGATTAGAAGATGACGATGTTCGTAAAGCTACATCATACAGAGTTAGTAAACATTTGAAAGAAGGTTAAGTTATTTAATCTATACTAATAAAAGAACAAAACGCTCTGTCTGTGTGTGTGTCTGCGATGGCTAGCAAAATCTACAGCATGTACGAAGCTCAAAATTTTTTTGAGAGTAGCCCTAAATCTCTCCTGATGCACCTGAGCTTCAGAATTTTGAAATTCCAATTATTAACTGAGTAATTAATTAAAATCGAGAGGTCACTCTCATAAAAAATCATCTTTTTCCAATTTTTTTTCTCTTTCGTATATTTACGGTTGGTTGGTTGTGTAAAAATTTTCGCAGAAGTAATGAGAAAGCTGAGACAGAATTAAATAAACCCATAGAGGAATGAGATAAGTGGAGGTGAAGTAAGCCTCAAAAAAGTTTTGCAATATGAAACCATTTATCGCTCAAATTTTAATGTGCCAAATAAAAGGACGTGGAAGGGATTTTGTATTATAAGACGATTTGAATGAAATGAATTACAATTGAAGCATATTTTAAGAGAAAATAGCAAATTTTTAAAATGGTCTTTGTACTATTATTATTTATTAAAATAAATGTTCGCTTTTAAAATGAAGGAAATTGAAAAATTAGCAATAATTAAATATCAAATTAATTTTTTTAAATCATGTATGAAAACTTAAGTAATAAATATTAATCTAAAATATAGATTTCTGACTGCAGACGATTTTAATGTATTAACAAAAGAATGTTATATTTTCAAGCAAAACGTTAAAATAATTTTCTATATTGATATTTAAAACACATATGATAAAATAATTAATAAATTTTTACCGGTGAAGCGATAGATTAGTTCTTTTTAAGAAACAAGAGCAAAAACTACGAGTTTAAACCAGTTTCAATTGATAGGCGTGTCAAAGCACGTACTTTTGTTGGTTCTTAATTGGACTTAATGTAGGGTTACATTTTTAGCATCACCTCCACAGATAATACTTCCACTCTATTAATTTCTTTTTACTCTATGAAAGAAGCCAATTTGAGATTTTGACATTTCAAAAGTGACTGTTTTATTCCCCCAAAGACTTTTAAAATTTAAAGACTGGCAAAATGTCAGTTTAACTTAGGATTTTTTAACACAGCTGTTACGTCAGATCGTTGGTACTTCGTACATTAGAATGTATGTGCGGTTAGCTATAAGGCAGTAAATATATGTATATTTATATATGAGGTTTTTTTAGCAGTTTTTTTAAATCATTGATTAAATTTGAATGCATTTTATTTAAGTTAAAATTTTATTAAGACTTTAATTTGTTTTTAAAACAAAAATGAAATGGCTGTTTGACGTACAATTGTTCGAATCGGCAGACGCTTCATAAACAGTAATAAATTATCAAATAGCAAAATAAATTATGTATCAAAAATAGTCACTAAAAGAATAATAGCAAAACATAATGTTTAGGCGTATTAACACATAACCCGATCCCAATCAGAAAAAAACAGACTATAGTCCGATCCAAGCAAGACAAAAATTCCATGAGTATAAACCCTACCCGAACCGAAAAATTGCATTTGAAAAAAAACTATGGATTTGATATCTGACCCGAATCAAACCTGAATCCCACAAAAATATTTAAAAGAATCATACCCCAATCCGATCAAGGAAAAATAATGTTCGTGTATATACAACCCGACCCGAACCTAAAAATTTTCTTTGAAAAAACCTGAAAAATGACCAGAACGAAACCTGAAATCGATAAAAATATTCGAAGGAACTATAACCCGATAAGAGTAAGATTAATTAAGTAATTTCCGTGAACATAAACCTGATTCGAACCTAAAAAATTCCATTTGAAAAAACACCTGAAATTTCATGCAAACAACCTCTGAATCCGATAAAAATATTCGAAAGAACCATAACCGGATTCGAATAAGAGAAAATAATTTCCGTGGACATGAACCCGATCCGAACATAAAATTCCATTTGAAAAAAATACCTGAAATTAGAATCGAACCAAATATGAACCTTACCCGGATCTGAACAAGACAAAAAAATTCCATGAACATGAACCCAATCCGAACTTAAAAAATTGAACTAAATCTGAATCTGACAAAAATATTTCAGAGAAGCATATCCTTATTCAAACAATGCAGAATAATTTCCGTTGATGCGCAACCCAACCTGAACCTAAAAATTCCATTAAAAAACCGAAATCTGAATTGAATGACATCTGTACCCGAAAAAATATTCCAAAGACCCAAAACCGGACCCGAGCAAGACAAAATGATTTCTCTGGATATGAATCCGACCAGAACCTTAAAAAAATTTGAAAAAATACCTGAAATCTGAATCGAACCAAATCTGAATCCGACGAAAATATTCCAAATAACTATAACCAGATACGAACAAGATAATATAATTTCCATGGGGCATAAACGCAATCCGAACCAGAAAATTTATAAAAAAAAATAAATCCGGAACTTTGAACCAAACCTAATCTGAACCTAACAAAAATATTTCTGTGACGTATAACCTCATTGGAACTAGGTAAAATAATTTCTATGGAAGTGCAACCCGAACCGAACTTAAAAATCTCATTTGAAGGGGGAAAAAAACCACGAAATCTGAATTGTACGGAATCTAAACTGAACAAAAATATTCCAAACAACCATAACCGTATCCGAAGAAGACAAAGTAATTTCCATGGACATGAATCCAATCCGAACCTAAAATTATGATGTTCTACAAAACATAATGCGCTCCGTAGCAGTGGAAAGTGAAACTAAGTACTTAGAGCGAGATGGTTAAGATATTTCGTTTATAGTTAGTGTTAAATTAGAACTTGGTTACGGTCAGGTAACAGTTAGGTTGCAATTACGTTCCGGTGAGTCTTACGTTATATTTATTTTCCGGTTAGGTTACAGTTAGGTCATGGTTAAGTTACAGTTAGGTTAAGGTTAAGTTGCGGTTAGGTTGTGGTTAGATTATGGGTAAGGTTATGATAAGGTGACGGCCAGATTACATTTAATGGAATATTTAAGTTACAGTTAGATTACTGTTAAGATACAGTTAGGTTACAGACAAGTTATGATCACAATACAATCAGGTTACGGTTAGGAATATGTTCACAGAATGAATATTACGCGTGTTTGATAAAAAATATGCACCTATTTTTGTAAAATGGCTTTGAAATTATAATACTATATACTAACCTTTTATCTAATCATCGAGAATCTATTTCATTCACGGTTTTAGTCGGATTTAAGAGTGAGATAATTAGTTTGAAATTCAAAATATTTCACTTGGGATATCTATGTGAAAAAAGTATTTAGTTAAGTCACTTAACAGTAATTTTAAGGATAAATATCAACAGTTTAACACGAAAATCACGCAATCGTTGGACACATATTCCCTCCTGCGTTTCCCATTGCAATCATTTTGGGCACTTTTGCAGCTAAATATTACTTTTTTTAACCAATTTTTGACACAATCAGGGGGCACGTATTTAATATAATGTACACTGTAAAAAATTGTAGCCTTTTACTGTATCATCACTCCCCCGCTTTTATAGAATATCTCTCTTTTGACCTATGAGAATGCTCCATAATAGGCTGAAGTAATCATTTTCTATAAAAGCGGTGGAGTGACGATGCAGCAAAAGGGTCAAGTTTTTAATAGTGTATTTACACATATTTCGAGTTAAAGATAAAATCATAAAAATTTCAAGTTTGTTTAAGATTATTATTACGGACCCGAACAATGCCGGGCGGGTCAGATAGTCTTATAATAAATTCTCAATTCAAAATTTACTAAAAACTTGTCTTTAGGATATATTCACCTGAAACTAAAGTGTTAAGTATCGTACTTTAAAAACATAGTAATTTGAGAAAATAATTTAAGTTGCTAATATTGAAATTAAAAGAAAAGAAATTTTACAGATTTATTTGTACTTATTTAAAGACATTGTGAATATAATATAGATTTCAAGAGGGGATACTTTTTTTGTTGCGATTTTGTATAAAAATTTTACCATAGCTCACGCATTATAAGTTCGGTGTATGTCTGAAATAATTTATACGTTACTGAAATACACTAGTGAAAATTGAATTATGAAAACACGGTTTTTTAATCAAAACGTTTATAATACTAACTAAAAATGAATAAAATTTCATATATTATACTTGCTATGTACAACAAATAATTTTGAAAAACAAAATTTCACACAAATTAATAAACTGAAACATTGTATCAACAATTAGATTTTAGTAACATAAAAATATGGAAACTGATTTATGAAATGTCATATTTAAATGAAATTAATAATTAGTAAAGCCTTCATTTTTCATTAGAGTTTCTTTTATTCTAGATGACATTGATAAATCAAGATTTTGGATATATTTCTGATCAATTAGGTTCCAGTTTTGACAGGTTGAAGGCTTCAAATCTATAAGTGATGTGTACTGCATCCTATTTACATAAACCATTCAAACAAGCTGTCCCCAAATGTTTTCGATGGTGTTCAGATCAGGACTAATAGGTTGCTGATCTAACAGAACAATATTCTGTTCGTCAAACCAATCATTCATTGTGTTTGAAATGTGAATATTTGCATTACCTTGCATGAAGATATAATCTAAACCATAATATTACCATGCAAATGGATGAAGTGAATTTTCTAAAACTAAACTATAATCAAAAGTGTTCTGGCAACATTTAAAAGTACAATTTGACTTTTGCCATCACAAGTGATTTCTGCCCAAATCATTAAACTTTCACCACCAAAATTTCTGCTGAATGTTGATTTCGGTCCTTTTCGAAGATCTTTCCAATAATACCTCAAACCGTCTGGGCTATCCAGTTTAAATCTTTTTTCATAGGAGAAAATGTTTTTCTTCCAATTGTCGCCCATTGCCTTGTACTTCTTGCAATACTGCAAATGTATCTGCTTGTGATGCAGAAATACCTTTAGACACGACTTCAGTTTTGACCATCAAAAGCTGCGTGAAAAATGCAAAATTTGCCTAACTCTTCTAGAAGTTACAGGCAGGAATGTATCTGCATAAATCTGCTTTCAAGGGCGATCAGCTTTCGATGCAAGATGAAGAATCCCCCTTTTCTGTATCTTGCTTAAACGTGGATTATCTTTTTTATTAAATTTTTTTGTATAATTTGCTGGATCTTTTCTATAGTTATATATCATACGCACAGATCTTTTAATTAATTTATTAATTACCGGGACAGAATTTCCAGATTCTAAATATGCGTCGATTTTATCTCTTTCTTCCCCAGACAAAATATTTCGTTTACCCATATCGAAAATTGTAAATGAAACCTATTTCTTTCACTGTACAATGCTTTTTATGTCTACTTTGCATCGTCACGTTACTTTGCCTTACGCAAATTTTTGTCTCATTGCTTCGGCATAACCAATGAAACATGATATTTCACAAATCATTTTCCATGTTCGCACATTACGAAAATTTTATTTTTGACTTATTGTATATGATTAATATTGTATGTGAAGATTTTTTTTTGTAACAGATTCGTCATACATACTATGTATATCCCATGAAATTTCATTCATTTTTAATGAATAGTCTAGACGTTTTTGTCTTAAAACCGTGTTTTCATTAATCAATTTCCAACAGTGTATCAAAGTGAAATTTTTAGCAGATCATAAATTTTTTTTAGTTTATGACTTATACGTGGTTATATATATATTAACATTTAAACAATAAAAAAAAGAGAAAGGTTTTAAATGAAACAAAATAAAGGATATCCATAAAAGTTAATCTATAAGAGAAGACTAAACCACATTCTGAAGCATTAAGTTATGCAAACGACAAGTGACTTAAATTACATTTTCACAGGCTAATTTGGTATTAAAAATGTTACGTAGAAACACTTGTGGTATCGATTTTCGACTTGCTAGTAATGAATATCGGAAAAATCCCCATAACTGAGAAAATAATATAATTCGAATTCAATTCTGTTTAAAGTATGTAGAGTTCAGGTATTCAGATTTAATTTAAACGTATTATCTTGTTCGTACTTTTTTGCGTTTATTCATAATTTACTATTTTATGTTGCTAGAAAATCTGAAAAGGTGAAATAGTTTAACTAAATATTCGCAATGGTTCTTCAGAAAGATACTTAAACAATGGTTCAAAGACAATGAAATATTTCAAACGTGAATATTTCAAATTTCGCATGAATTATGGATTTTCTTTTAATGTACTCAAAACTTTTAGAAACATAATCATTTTCTATGTTCATTAAAAAGCAAGCATATTTAAAAATCTTAGATTAATATTTTGTTTTCTTCTTAAACTATTTATCTATCTTTAATCGGAACAATGAACAACTACAAATTTTTCATGTACATTAAAAAGGTGGTTTTGCATAAAAGTTAAGCTCTTATTATTGATTTGTTATTTATTTTTCAAAAATATTAAAAAGATTATTATGTTTATAAGAATACTTTTACTGAGAAAGAGCCTCTAGGAACTATGCACTTGAAATTAAGGCGTTAAATGTCGTACTTTAAAGATATAGCATTTTTAGAAAATATTTTAAGCAGTTAAGATTGAAATTAAGTAAATAGAAATAATAGTTTTTTCATATAGTAATAGTAATAGTTTTTTTTCAGTTATTTAGTGACAGTATATTCTCAATATATTGATGAAATGAAAAAGGGATAGTTAAACTTTATTTGTATAATACGTATTATAAATTTGGTATATGTATGAGATAATTTACACATAATTGAAACATTAAAGTGAAATTTTTAGAGAGAGGTTTAAATCTGTTAGTTTCAGACTTATAATTAATACTACGTATACTAACGTTCAAACAATAAAAGTAAAAATGGAAAGGTTATAAGTAAAACAGAATCCCTTAACGGATATGTGTAAAAACTAATTTTTGAGAACAGACTAAAACATTAAGCCTTCACAATTTCAAGCATTAAGTTATGCAAGCAAAAAGCGACTTAACTCTTTATAGTCTGGTGTACTATTACATGTCTTTTAATTGACTTTTATTTTGTATTAATAAATATTTTTTTTGCTGTCTCTTAGACTGCTGCTGGATTTGCAGAAACATAAAAAAACTGACTGAATCAGACAGATTTCAGTCTTATGCACTGTTCTTCTTTTCAGAGAATTTACTGCATACTAAGAATATGCTCCATTTGAATTTCCATCGACGATTGTTTATGCAGTTGTTGGGAAATAATATTTTAACTAATAGAATATAATGCTTGTTTTGTTAGGTATATTTTCAGGTAACTTTTTGCTTTAAAAAATAGATTAGATTAAATTTGATGTATTATTTATACTTTTTTGCATTTAATTCATAATTTATTATTTATGTCACTACAAATTATGAAAAGATAAAATAATTTAACTGAAGATTCGGCTGTTATTGTTCTGGAAGATATTTAAACAAGTGTGATTCATGGACAATGAAACGTTTCTAGTGTGAAATTAAATTTTTCATGGATAATGGGATTATTTTTATAAAAAAGTACTCAAAACTTTTATAAGTGCCGGGAATATTATCACATTTCATATTCATTAACAAGTAAACATATTTAAAAATCTTAGACCGAAACAATGAACAAACTTTAATTCTTTATATATACGTATAATAAAAACGTTCTTTTGTATAAATGTTAAGCTCTTATGATTGATTTCTTATTTATTTTTCGAAAATGTTTCGAAAAGAATTATGTTCATAAGGGATACATCGTAGAGTGCTAGAGAAAAACTGAAAAGAGATGAAGTTATAAGGTACCCTGGGGTAATAACGCCACGTTAAGGTTCTACCAATTTTCACGGCTTAGTTTTAAATTGTATTTTTCAAACAAATATAGGATCTGATACAGGAACTCATTGACTATCTATATAAAATAAAATAATTAAACAGATATGTATTCATAAAATGTAATGGCGTTTTTTCTTGACCCATGCTATTTGGCGTTATTACCCACCTATATGGGTAATAACGCCATTCAAACAAAACTATGAAATAAGATGGAATAATTGCATGTAGAAAGCCCAATTCTAAAAATACAAACTCTACAAACTTAGAAATTGACAAATTGCATTCTAAGATATTGAAAATGTTCAATTTTTGTGAAAGTGTTAGAAATATAAAGGTGTGGTGTGGGAGGGGGGGATGAGGCAAATGAATATCAGACAGTGAGTTTCTTTTTGCTTAAAAAGGACCGTTTAAATAGAAATATGAGAAACATTGCACAGTTTTAACTGTGTTTATTTGAATCAGTATTTAGGATGTAGCTCGGCCACTGTAGGCTATCAACCGGGGTATTAATGTCAAGGATTGGCGTTATTACCCCGAAATAGTTATTGCGCAGTACATTTTAAATTACAAATTATCTCGAGAAGATATCCAAAATCTTCAACAACATTTTAAAAGTACATGAAATGCACTACAAATTTATGTAATTAACAAAGTATTTCCGGATAAAAAGATAGTCTTCACATATACAAAACGTATCTCGCAAATTTTAGATCAAGCGTTAATTTTAGTTGTTTGAAAAAACAATAAGACCTGAAAATGAAACAAATTAACTTGAAGCTGTTTTTTGCGATTTATATGACTCAAAACCCTTCTGCGCAGAGCACATGGGTGTCATTTACCTGATTATTTCATAATTATGTAAAATCTAAGCACTTGGCGTTATTACCCCGCCTGGCGTTATTACCCCAGGGTACCTTATAATCATCAATTCAATTCTCAATTAAAAATTTACTAAGAAGTCTCGGAACTATTCACTTAAAATGAAGTCGTTAAATGTTGTACTTTAAAATTATAGTATCTTGAGAAAATATTTTAAGCAGCTAATTTTGAGATTAAATGAATAGAAATTTAATAGTTTTTTGTATTTATTTGAAGACAAAATGGACTGAGTATAAAGATAAAATGATGAAAGGGTACTTCAATTTTTATTTTGATTATGAGTGTGTTATAAGTTTGGTATATGTGTGAAATAATTTAGACATAATTAAAATATTAAAGTGAAATTTTTAGAAGAAGATAAAAGTTTATTCGTTTCTGCTTCATTACTTTTATTGTTTGTATCATGGTACAAACAATGAAAGTAAAAAGGAAATGTCTTAAATAAAACCAAACTATTTAATGAATTTGAGTATAAATTAAGTTTTGAGATCAATTTGTTTAGTCTGCTGCAAGTGGTTTACTCTTTTATATATGTTTTAGTCATGTAAACGAAAGGGGACTTAAATTGCAGTTTGACAGACTAATTTGGTATTAAAAATGTTGCGTAAAAACATCTGTGGTATCGATTCTTGTCTCTGTAGAAATGAAGATCGAAAAAATTGCCATAACTCCTTTAGCGATTTAATTGATCATTATTTTTGAAAAAAACTTTCAAATAATATCTTTTATAGAATTTTTAATTTTTCATCACCGGTTTTTCCAAAGAGAAATTTTTGCCTTATTAAGTATATGAAAAATGCCCGGATTGAAAAAATGCAAAGTTTACCATAAAATTTTACTGGTGAGAAAAATAATTTATGATTGGAGTATAGATGCATGAACGTGTTATTGGCAAATTATGATTGCAAAAGCACATTGCCCGTATGAAGTAGGGGGGAAAAAGCGAAACGGTTAATTCAAATTTAACTCTCTTTAAACAGTGTAGGTTTCAGATAGCTATGGTGATGTAGAAGTCCATACAAATGTATCATTATAATCCTATTTTAACCTCTTCAGACCTGACGCATTTTAAATCATCATAAAAAATATTTCGCAGTTTGTTCCATTTATTTATACGTATAAAAATATAATTTTGTAATATATATATATATATATATATATATATATATATATATATATATATATATATATATATATATATATATTATTAGTTTCTATTTACTAGCAGGTACGCATATGTGCACCTCAGGTTCATATTGCTAAAAAACACTTCATTTTAAAAAAAATATTTAAACAAGGCATTTGGTGGGCAATTGATGCATATAAGCTTATTTTACATGCTATTTTCGAAAAAAATATTTTTTTTTGTCACAGAGAAATATATTGCACTTTGTACAAATAACTCTTGTTCTTAATTTGCAGCTTCCATACTTACATGTCGAAGCAAAGTTATCATTTGTAAAACGAGTAAAATGTCCAATCTTTTCGCATCTAATATAATAAATTGGCTGCTGAATACTGTTACTTTCTTTTCGCTGTGTTTTATTTTCGGAATCGTCTTTAGAATCATTTTCAGATAAATAAATTTTGCCTGGTCTCCTTTGTCGTCTTCCTTCACTTACTTTGCCTTCATATTTCATCAGTATTTATGCAATCTCTAAAAATACCGTAAGAGAGATAATCTGTCCTGAAGAGGAACTTCACCTGCTTTGCTATTTCTGATATACATTATCCAACAAATGGAAATAACCAAATCTATAAAATGCACAAAATCTCTTGTTGACAACTTTTTGTGCGAATAGCACGACGGTAGTAAGCTAAACACCTATCGCTTAAATGTGTACTACCTATACATGTATTGCATGTATTCACAATTGCAGATTGTGTTACATTATTTTTACAGTTTTGCTTTTTAGATCACCTAACACAACTGTTCTCGGGATCGCTATCTATGCAAGTCGAAAGCAAAATTACATATTTGTTATCTTTCCATTTTAGTATGCACTAGGGTGGAGCGAAAAAAATTTTTTTTTGAAAATCAAAAACGGGTAGGTGCCAAAAGTTGCCTTTATACTAGTACATCAACTGCGTGAAATTTTACCGCTGAAAAAAAATGGCTTGAGTCTGCGCTTTTGCTTCAAAAATCGAAATTTTGGGTAAAATTTGTCATTTTTTGACATTTTTTCAAAAAAATTGAAAAAATCCTACAGAGCTGGTTAGTATTTAAAAGTGTTGCTTAGACCTTTATATTTATCTGCTTAACATATTTAAACTATAAAAAAATATGTTTATTCCCTATAGCTGGAGCAAAACAGACAACTTTTAGTAAGAAAACAGTATTACCACTCTATTGGGTCATACAACGAATTGTTGTTTTTAATACAGCTCTTGTTTTCAAAACTACCTTGGACATGCGTCGTGGAGGTGGCTATATTTCCTATACCACCGGCCCAACTATTCGATCATCTTAGTACAGTGTTTTATTTATACATTGATTTGCGATTTTCTTTATAAAAAATTGGCATGTTTTCGATGCTTCCACCTTGTTCATCTGTTCTTTGCATCCACATGCTGCTGTAACTATCTTCATGTATATTTTTACAGTTTATACAAAAAAATGACAAGCAAAGTAATGTACGGGAATATTATTAAAGGGATCTATTCGGCAATCTATTATATTTATCAAACTTACATTCAGTTGATGAATAGTGATTGGAAGTTCTGTTACCACAACATTTTTTCAGTCAATTGTATTTTTTTTTACGTAATGATTTGCTTCAAAGATGATTTCAGATATTTCAACTATAAGTATGCCATTATTTATTCTACTTTTGCATTTTTTATATGTTGAGAAGCGAGCTGTTTAATGTGATGGTGATCGTCAGAGAGAATTGCAATGAAAATTTGTTCTCCATGTGTAAAGCAACCGCTGTTGTAAATAACCTTTTTTTTGCATTAGTTTTATGCCGTTTTCTAAGTGTTTTCGTATTCAGGGGATTTCCTATTAACTTTTAGATCCCCTTTTTATGAATGGACAACATTTGATGGTGAAAAGTCCTGGGCATAATCTTATAATGCATAGTACTTTATGAGGGAATGTACGGATTCTAATCGACTATAAGTGCTCATTTAAAATTAGGAGAATTTTATTTGTCACTGTGAACCATTTTGCATGGGGTAAGCTTAGAATTGTGTATAATACTGAATCATTCGCTACTTCAACTCCAGTGAATTTCCTCTGCGTCAATTATTAGAGAAGTCGATATAAAACGTTCTAAGCTACATGGATTCACTGGATCAATAAGGAAAATCTTTGCCTACGTACTATTCACTTCCTATTGCAATTTTTTTTTTTTTTTTTTTTTTTTTTTTAATAAAATAGAGAATAATTTTGAAAAATTATTTTCTCAAATTGAGAAAAAGATACTCAGAATAGACTAGAAATTTCTGTCGGAGATTGCAAAGCTAATTCATAAGGAAAGCTATTTCTCAGAAAGAATGGGGAATAGGAATTTAGAAAACATCTCACACAAAAGACAGATCATAAAGTTAATAAAATTTTCCGCTTTATATAAGCACAGATTGGCAATCAGCGTCTATATGTTCACTTACAAAATGTGTAATCCAAGTTTATACCGCGGGATGTTTTAAACCAAATGTACAACACAACTGAATAATAGATCTAAAATCTTATTAGAAATTACTAGACTACGGAACAATAAAGGAAACGACATAAAACATGCTAAAACTTCTTTAGAAATATTGTTGTTTTACACGCAAATTTTGATTGCAATCCTCTGTGACGATCATCATAATATTAAACAGCTAGCTTCTCAGCATATATTCAATGTAATAGGTTCAATAAATGATGACATACTAGAAATTGAATTCATACAATTAATTAGTAGGCAAATCATTGCATATAAAATGTAATTGATTGAAAGAATGTTGTGATAACAGAACTTCCAATCATAATGTACTAATTGTATGAAATTTTAATGAAGATAATAGACTGCTGAATAGGTTCAATTAAGAACATACCCAATACATTACTCAGCTTCTCTTCTGTTATACATGGTATAAAAATATACGTGCAGCAGGTCATACCAGCATGATCCAAATCAACTTCAATCGAATCCAAAATCAGTGAATACTAAGAAGAGATAAATTACTTTGATATATAAAAAACTTATACTCGTCTTCGGGAAAAAAATAACAATTCAATACATAAATAAAACACTGGGCCTAGATGATTGGGTGGTTGAGACGGGTGGGATAATGCAACCACCTCTATGAGTTATATGCACAGTAGTTTTGAAAGCAGCTAGGTAAGAAATGCATTCAAAACAACATTTCGTTGTATGCTCCAATAGAGAGGTTAACGCTGATTTTTCACAAAAAGTTGTCAGATTTTCTCCTATTATACAGACTACAGATATTGTTTTATAGTTTAATTATGTTAAGCAGATAAATATAAAGGTCTAAGCAACACTTTTAAATACTAACCAGCTCTGTAGGAAGTTTATAATTTTTTTGAAAAAATGTCAAAAAATGACAAATTTTACCCAAAATTTCGATTTTTGGTTCAAAAGCGCAGACTCAAGCCATTTTTTTTTCAGCAGTAAAATTTCACGCAGTTGATGTACTAGTATAAAGGCAACTTTTGGCACCTACCCGTTTTTGATTTTCAAAAAAAAAATTTTTTCGCTCCACCCTAGTATGCACCTATCCTTCCTTTCCCATTGTCTCTTATCCCATTCTTCGCGTTACAAATCTCGATCTATCTTGATTATTTTTTTATCTGCTCCTCCAAGTCTTTTGTTCATAATCATTCGAGTTTGGTAGATATTTTTCCTCAATAAAAAGTCGGCACATTTTACGCTAGTAAAAAAACTGTCCGTGTAAATCACCCGTGTGTTGTCTTTTGGTATAAATTTAAAAAGCAATTTGACAATGCCTCCACCTAGACCTAATCATAATTATTTTTAATCCTCAGCTGGTACAATTCCTTTTCCATGATATATTTGGCAGTCAAGGGTAAGGTCATCCCTGGCGGATAAAGCAAAGTTTTTTAATCCCAGTGGATTAGGTTTTAATATATAATACATACTGTATAAATCCACAACATCCAGAAAATGGGATCTAGTGATCTCTGTTCATCTAGTGATAATTGTTTTAGCCGGGGCAGGGACAAATATTTAATTCTTACTTCACTCAAGACAAGATTTACTTCCCATAATTTGTTGTCTGCTTAATAATCAATTAATTTATTTGCAAAATGAAGAAATGTTCTAATCTCAAAAAATCGATCAAGTGACAGTAGCTACAATTCTAAGTACTGACAAGTCTCTTTACTAGTAGAACCTTGCTTGGAAATGTTTCAAAGTTCCCATGAGTATTGTACATTTGCAACTTTTATAATTTCACATTTAAATGCATTTATTGAGCGATGGTTTCGAGTTTGAACGGAATATAAATTGGTTTCATATGGATTTTTTCCCTAAAAACTATAATTAAAATTTAATAATAAATAAAATTTAACTAATCTAGAAATGATTCAAAAGAAATTACGATGCTGGAATCTGCTTTTAGATAATCCTCATCAACCAATGATTCTCTGAATACCATTAAAAGACAAAAATGTTAAATAAATATTTGCAACCTTCATTTGCAACCTAAAAGACCTTCAACAAAGGTCTTTTAGGTTAAATTTTATTGCTACATAGATTCGGGATATTAACTGGAGAAATATCCTCAATGGTTATATCTGTGTCATCTAAATTTTCATTGTCAGAAGACTCACCATCACCATTGGCCTCATCAGTTTATTTACTCTTACAAAGATATAATAATTATGATTTTCAAAAATTAATGTTTAATTTAAAGCATCAACAAAATGAATTTTTATTTAAAATTAAGTATAAATTTTGAATCATTCAACACCTTTAGCACTGCACCAATTAGATATCTTTCAGTACAATTTTTTTAGTGAGATGACTTCTTTCCAAAAACAGAGAATTGAAGCTGGAGGTGCACATACGTGCACCTTACAAATTACATCCAATTTAAATAGATATTATGATCCTGCAAAAAAATTTAAATGATTTATGCAATACTGAAGAGTTTATAAGCATTCTTAATAATTATTGTGAATAAATATTAATATTCTAATGATGAAAATGCACTTACTTTTTCGAAATCTTATATTTTGCGCCATTGCTCGTTTATTTCCTTGAAAATCATATGAATTAAGACTGCTAGCACCATTTTTTGCTGAAGCTAGAATAGACTAACGTACACAAATGATACCTTCTCGTCTCAATAAAATAATTTCAAAAAATAAATGAGATACGCAATTGAAACCAGAGATACACAAATGTGCACCTTGGGTCTGAAGAGGTTAAAGACCTTTGCCATGATATACACCAGACTTATCTCTGCAGATAAAAAAGCTGTTCTCATCTGTAGTAAAGTATCCTTTACTGTGTACGGCTCAGATTTATAGATCTAGAACGTACTGTATAAAATATGCATAATTGTTATTTATAATAACATGATATTATGATACGTAAGATATTATGATATATAAGAACTCTATGGAATGTGCCCTGACATGTTCCTGACATGTTCCAGAAATTCATGTAATAACTAACATATTTTACCTTATCAATATTGCCACCAAAAAGTTCAACAAATTTCGTAAGACATTTCTTTCTGGCTAATTATGTGGCTACATTATGACATGTTTGGATAACGTTTCAAATGAAGTTATAACAATTAATAAGTAACTTAATTTACTGAATATTTTTTTCGTCGTCGTTGAATATATATTTTAATTTTATTCAGAACCAGCTAAGTTACATGAGTTTAACTCTAAAATTGTAATAAAGTAGTTTATATTTGTGTAATGTCACTATATTTCAATAATAAATGCACTGAAAGTATATTTTGTATGAAAGTGCAGTAATTTATGCTAATGTGGAAATATATTTGTTAAAAGCATTTCATCAAATACATATCTCAACTTTACACTAGGGAGCTATATTCTCAAACATTTTCAAAATGTTTGTAACACTGTAGCATTAAATGTCTGAAATTTTTTATAAACATAACATACGACTAAGGTATAGAATTCCATAGTAATAAATTGTCTGTATAAAATAAAATGGTTAGATAGAGTTTCGAAATTAGATTATATCACTATTCTAAAAGCAGAAATACTCTATGTGTTTTATTCATACAAAAAATCTATTGGCACTCTTATTATTAATATGATTTGATAAGAACTGCTATTTTTGAAAGGCTTTATAATTTTTTCAACCTATTTGAAAAGATTCCTCCTATGTTTCACTATTCATTTTGAATCTATTTTACTTATTATAAAGATTTGTTTAACGTTTTGAAATTAAGCCATGGTTGTAAGAGTATTCGTATTCGCAAATTTCGTTATACTCGTTTAAACATGCTAAACCTGACATTTAAAACCCTATATCCCGCTTAAAATAGCAGTTGAATATCATTTTGCATTTTGTGCAAATTCCAATCTACAAATTACTTTCACACAAAAATAAGAAATTGCTGTTGGATACATAAGAATATAAATTAAAAAAAATTCATTATTTAAGTTAAAATAAACTTATGTGACTTTAACACTCATTTAAGGTATCCAACTACGTTAAAAATGCAATTTTCGACCAAAATTGTCAAAACTTTTTAATTTAATTTTAATAAAGACCAACTTTTTACCTTTTCAAAACTACGTTTGTTTTTACTGTACGATAAATAGATCCGGAATTATAGCGGTTTTTAAACTACTCAACAACTGTCACTCAAAACGGAAGTGCCGTTTAAAGGGCCGCGTGTTTGGAGAAATTTCGTGGTTTTGGTAGATTTTTTTATGATTATAAGAAATGTAAATAATATGCTCCATGAACAGTATTTATCTTTTGGATTCGAGGCTAATTTTTTATTATTGATGTAGATTACTGTAAATTCTTGAAAAATATAAATCGACACTTTAATTGCATTTTTTGGAAAATGAAATTTTTAGTGAAAATTCCATACACAAAACACGATTTCTCAAAAAGTTATAAGACTATCACCATGAAATTTAAAATATATGTTATTTACACTTTTGTGAAGGGAATGAACTAAAGATTTAAATTTAGAATAAATTTTTTTTGTTTTATGGATGTTTTTGTGGAATGACATCGATGAATTTTATGAAAATTAACATGTTAACAGGTGCAATACGCTATAAGTTTTGAAATACTTAAAGCATCTCTTAAACTTTAGTTTATTCCCTTCGCCAATGTCATAAATATGAAGTGTAAAAAGGAAATTAAGATACATACAGTAGAATTTTCTTTAGAGCAGTTTGGGTTTGGGGGCAAATTTCATTAAATTTTGCGATAAATTCCTACATTTATCAAAATTTTATCAGCGAATAAAATATTTTTTACTTTTTTTCACATTTTCTAGTCATAGTATTTGTAAAAACAAGTTTAAAAAGTACTTAAATCGCTTTTATGGAAAAAATTGCTCCAAACGTAGTCGGGTACCTTAACTAACAATTTCCAAATGCATTAAAATTGCTGGATATTTGGCAAGGAAAGGTAAACTCGCCAAATCACACAGAGTGTTTTGCCTTTTTGTGTGAAATATCGGAACGTATTTTATTTTTATTTATTTTTATTTCATTTTTTACAGAATTTTTGGCGAAATTTGATTAATCCTTTAATACAATAATAAGCAGTTTCGTGATCATTTAAAGAATATTCTGAATAGTACAAATTCTTCCCTGTAAATATTAAAATGAATTAAATGAAATGAAATAAATTCGAAAATGCATGTCACAAACGAAAACTCTATTCCTATGAATATTCGTCATAAAACATTTTAGTTCAAAATAGATAAATAAAATATATTCAATTGTTATTAGAATAAAAACTTCTAGTGATAATTTAATTGTAAAACATTTTAGAGATGTGGTTTTAAAAAATATATTCTGATATATTTTTTAATCCTGTAACTTAAAACTACATATTTCTTAAAAAGCTTAAACGAGTAATGAGATATATTTATAGATTGTTTCTTTCTGCTTTATATTAAATCATATATACTTTAATTGAAAAAAAAGAACATATTAATGCCTTTTCAAAATACTTTTATATTTCTTAGATGCTATATACTAAATTATTCACATAATATGAATTGATTAGTTATATTTTACATAGCAGAAAGATTTAAGCTGATGTCTATAGTTTATAAAGCAAAAGTGAAATTTATACGAATACATACTTCCAAAAATTTTTCTCTAAGACATTCTTTCCTTTTTATCCAGAAATAAAGCTAAATGCAAATTTGCACAATTACTTTTATTGCCCACTAAAAGGATGCAATGTATCTAAAAGAGGTATAGTTCCTCATACCAAAGTAATTCCTTGGTAAATGATTGTTTTTTTTTTTCTTTTGGTGAAGGCTTTGTACTTCATTTTTATTTTTAAACTGTTTAAGCTATTGTATTTTGTGGAATTTACTTTAAGCTTCTTTGGAGTTTTTCTACCAATCAGATATTTGCAAACAATAAATTTTACTTGTGACATTAAATAGACAAAATATAAATTATCATAACTTAATGGCATTTTTTTTTTTCAAATGCTTTCTCCAATCTTTTATTAAGTTATGCATGTAATTTATTATGGAATAAATTATATGTATTCGCTTTAATTTTCATTATTTGTTATCAATTCGCCATTTTTTTATATTATTATTTTCAATCCGTTGTTTTTTTAATTAAATTGTAATTATGTGTGAAATAAATGATACGCGACTATCATATGCATGAAACTCTAGTCAAACTTTTAACTTTATTGATATTATGTAATTTAATTTGATTCTTAATCTGTTTAAGTTATTAAAAGTTATTAAGCTGCTTTTTTTTTTTTTCACCAATCAGATATTCGTAAACAACGAATTTTATTCGCAGTAAAAAACAGAATAAATAATAAACTATAATAATTTGCTGGATGCCATATATCTAAGAGAGATACAATTCCACATAACTAAGTAAATATTTGGTAAATAATTGTTTTTTGTGAATGCTTTGTATTTTATTTTTATTCTTAAAATGTTTAAGTTATTGTCTCTTCTGGAATTTACTTTAACCCTTTGCGGCGCACTAGTCTTTAAAGTTGGAATTTAAAGAAAAAAAAAATTATGCAATCTATTTAGGCCTAGAGGAGTACACAGGTATTGTTTTGTAAAGACTGCACAAACCATTTTAATTATACAGCTGTTGCCGAAGTGGTAACCTCCCATAAGTAAAGCATTAATAAACGCAGTGAGAAGAGCATTGCTGTGAAGCGCGTATTACAGTAAAACATTTTACCTATTATTTAAAAACAGTAGAGTTTGATCTCTGTGGTGCTGCCATCTAGAACTCATAAGAAAGATTTAAAGTAGCCATTAGAGTAGTTTTTGAAATATGAAAATTGGAGTTTTTGTATCTCTAAACAGGGGTAATTTTAGGTGTTGCCGACCCGGCAACACAGCGTGTTAAAGGGTTACGCTGCTTTAGAGTTTCTGCACCAAATGGATAATTGCAAGCAATGAATTCTACTCCCGACAATGGGTACAATAAGTATTATAATGTAAATTATTATAAGTATAAAATAATATAATGCAGTTACAAAATTTTGTTCAAATATTTCCTCCAATATTTTATTCAGTTATGCATGCAGTTTATTATGGAATAAATTACATGCATTAGCGTTAAATTGCCAATATTTGCCTTTAATTCGCCATTTTTTTAAATCATCATTATCAATTAGCTGTTTTTATAAATTAAATTGCAATTTATTGCTAAATAAATAACGCGCAATTATAAAATGCATATGGTTGCTATGAAATTTTAATTTTATTGTTGTTTTGTACTTTATTTTTATTCTTAAACTGTTCAACTTATTACCTTTTATTTTGTTTACTTTATGCTGCATTTGAGTTTTCCTCCATAAGATTGCTATTTGCAAACGTCGACAAAGAATAGAATAAAAAAATATTATCAAAATTTAACTGCAAAAATACATTTTAAGCGTTTTTTCCAATCTTTGATTCAATAATGCATGTAATTTATTATCATTAAATAAATACAATTTAGTTCTTAAAAATTAACGCCAATTGAATTATCGCTAATTAAATTATTTGCGAAATTATTTTAAAAATTCTTTAGTGCAAGTCTAGTCTTAGAGCAAGTATTAATTTTAACGCATGTAATACACACAGTTTTTGGGGAAATAAATTATATACATTAGAGTTAAATTTCCCTTATTTGTCACATGTTCCCTATTTTATAAAACGTTATTTTCAATTAACTGGTTTTTGGTAAACTGTAAATTATTACAAAATAAAGTATACGTGTTTATAACATGCATAAAATTATAGTGAAATTTCAACATTTAGGCAGTTTGAAAAAGAAAAAATATATTTACTTATACTAATTAATAAAGTTTTTCTTCCAAATACTTTTCAAATTGTACTTTAAAAACTTAAAAATGATGCTTTAAATGAAAATGTATGATAGAAGTGACAAGATATTAGGAAACGTCTTACACTGTAAAAAAAATTCAAGAGGTTACTAAAAATTTTTTAGTAAATTTGAATTCCATAGAATTTTTTAGTAACCATTACAAACTTTTTTTTTGAAAGTGAAACAAACATTTCTTTTGTAAACTGAACAAAATAATTTTTTGTATAACTATCTTAAAACTTTTTAGTATGACCCACCTAGCAAATTTTAGTGAAATCCAAAAACAATTTTTAGTAACCATTACGTGTGCCCGTAAGAACAGGAGCTTCTTTCGAGCTGCATCCAGTGGGTAAAAAGACAGACTTCTGAAGCGGAAGATTTTCGGCAAAGCCGCAATAGATGGCAGCACCGAACATTGCTACCTGCTCCGACAAAATTTTCATAATCCCTTTATTTAAGAGTAGTTACACTGCATAAATTCGGTGCGTATTTGGTGGTGCCCAGCTTCGAACCCGGGACCTTTCAGGCTGGAGTTCGGTGCTATAACCACTAGGCTATCACGGCCATACCAAGTGAGATTTAGTAATAGATATTAAAAATATTAAACTATTAAATCTATTCGTTGCTAGATTTTTTCTAGTAATTCTTACAGATTTTCTTGTAACCGAGTTAGATTACAAAAAATGTCTTAGTAATTGCGAGGATCACTAAAATTTTTTTAGTAGATCGAACCTTTTTTTACAGTGTATACTATTCTATAATCTAGCAGTCTTCAATGATTGCTTCAGTGACACCTAAGATGCCTTGATCAAGAAGGGGACTCACTCGGTCAACAATGGAGTACCGATCTTCAATTTGGATACAGCCCCTAAAATAGGCTCATGTTAAAATAACTAATTTCTCGGGAATGCATTGTACGAATTGCATGAAAATTCGTTTTTAGACTAATTGAAAAGTGTACAGTTCATTTATGCTGTCAGAATTGAGTACTGCTGCTTTTTTAAAGTCAAAAGTATTAAGAAATACATTCCATCGGGCCGCGAAATCGTATATAAATAGTTATTCAATTGGAGGTAAGAAATTTTTTTTTTTAATAATAAGCGAGGCATATTTCACAACACGGTATCCTAATAAATTTACCAAAGTAGTTGGTTTTTGACACATATTGCTTCATCTTTCTGCACTACGCAATAAAAGTTCAAATTAAACTGATTTATAATCCCTTATATCTGTCATTGTTGACATTTCACTTGAGTTTATTTTGAAATTAAAAAAAAAAGTTATGGAAAAAAATATCTTCTCATTTAGGCTGTCAAATTAATGATTTTGCAGTGTTAGAAATTACTATTTTTATTTACTGTTTATTCAAATCCATCAAAAGGTCGTTTTAAAGAGTAGATGGCTTCTTACACAAATTTTAAGTACATCTTTTAAAAATATTTTTTCGTTCAAATCCCTTAATACCTGTAATTTTCTCCTAACATAAATCTTTGCAGAGTACAGAGTGTTTATTTTTTTTCCACATCTGTATCTCGCTTTGTGTGAAATGTGATAACATCATGAAAATATATGGTAAAACATATTTCAAAGCAATAGATGGTACCTTATGAAGTGATCATCACATTCCAAAACGCGAGGTATCTAGTGTGTACTGCTGGCGCGTAAAGTGCAAACTTTACAACGTTTATTTCGTATTATCACAATTAAAACAAAGGTGAGAATGTATGTTACATGTTTTATTATTATAATATAACTAGAGTTTACTGAAAATTTTTACCACCAATCTAAATTAAGTTCGGGTGCAACACACTGTTCTTTTTATTAAAAATGTGGTTTTCTTCCTCATGATCTATGCTGATTTTTCATCTTTCTGTTATCATAAGTGTGATTTTGTCGATTGGATTCTGTAACACCCTGTATATATAAAACACAGTAAATAAGCTTTTTTTTTATCTTCGTAACTCATGTAATAGCTTTAGCAAGCTATTAATAAAAGAACTTCATATTTCCTTTAAAAAATCAGATACCGGAAAAACTTCTTTAATTATTAAACACAGTGCAAAGTTCATTTAAAAGAGGAATTTTACTTCTCGTAAGGTCTTACTACAAAAGTTTATGTTGATAATTACAGGAGGGTAAATTATTATCAACTGATATTCGCATTTGAATAACTCATTACTGACTTCCAAAGATATTTTTATCTTCATAAGAATTTGTCAGATATAGATGATTAAATGCGAGACATGCATGCTTTGAACTTAAGAAATAAATATCTGCTTTTATTCCTTTTTTTTTCGTCATTTTCTTTCAACTACGTGCACAAACAAGAAATTTGTAAAGAAAAATAAACTGAGAAAAGAAAATCTTTAAAACCCATATTTCATTAAAATCGAGAAAATAAATTTTAATTAAATGTGGAAAATGATGATATTGAAAAACATATTTATGTAACTATATATTGAACTGATATAAAACATCAAACTAACTTAATATTTGTTGAAATAAAATGAAATAAATACCTTTATTTAATGGGATCGATATGCTTCATTGCTCCGACGGTAACATTCTGACGATCTAAAATGAGACATATCCTAATCATATCATAATATCTAAAAAAAAATGAAAACTGGTAAAAGGTCGTTTAAATGAGTAGATGGCCTCTTACACAAATTTTAAGTACATCATTTGGAAATATGGCACTACTCTGTTATCCCGTCGACACATTTCGCCAAATTATACAAATCGCCAAACTAATAGCCTAATTATACATATTGGCATAATTTTTATTTTAAAAATCGGAAAAACAAGTAATTAGTAGAATATTAATAAAAATACAAATAAAAAGTTGAAATAAAAATCACTTAATGACATTTTAAACACATGAATCGTATTTAATGTCATTGAATGGGACATTCACGATCATCCATTATTGGCATTTAATCTTATAGTTTGGCGATAATTTTTTAGTCGACGGGATAACCTAGTTGTACCAAAAATATTTTTTCTTTCAAATCCCTTAATACCAGTAATTTTCGCCTAACATAAATCCTTGCACAGTAGGGCAAGGATCACTCGAAATCATACATTATGAAATTCATTGCAATATGACAAATGGGTATTACTGAACGTAAGTTATTTTATACTATTGTTTTATAATTCTGCAGAGTACCTTTTTCCAAATTTAAGGAAGCTTCTCAGAGGCTTATTAATTGTATATATTCTCTCGGCTTAAAAATATGCTTGTTAAATAAACTCATATGACAACCGATAAAATTTCCACCTTGGTTTTAACGAAAAATATTTAATATCAACTTTAAAACGTTCACTGTTTTACTTAAAAGTGATTAAAATAAGCAAAGAGATTTTATTTGTTAAGCATATACAGTTGGCAAAAAAAGTATTTGTACACTTCATTTTTTTTAATTATAATAAAATTAAACAAAAGATTTAGGTAAAAAATACTGTAATACGTTAATTTAATGCTTTATAATATTATAGAAGCAAAAACAAAATTAAACGAATCGATTTTTTACATTATAATAAACAAATATTAAAAAATATTATGCAAAAAAAGTATTTGTACACTATATTAATGTATTATAATTAATGAAAATTTAGTAAAATGATACAAATTAATATTTTGTGTGAATTCATTTTGTGTTTATGACTACTTCTAGATGGTGTGACATAGATTCCACCAACTCTTTTGTAGCGATCTGGTTAATGTTATTCCATGACACAATAAGAGCTTCTTTAAAACTGTTTTTTACTGATACATATATTTTTCGAATTTTCTCATCCAATAGCAGCCGCAAATTTTCTATTGGATTCAAGTCTAGAGATATTAGAGGAGTTACCAGTCGTCTTCAAGTATTGTCGTAAGCATGTGCTGGTGTTCACAGCAATATGCTTTGGTCGTTATCCTGCAGAAAGTGAAAAGCTTCCTCTACGCATAGTTTCTTGGCACGGTTTAATAAATTATGCCGCGACACATCAATGTATGTTAAATCTCTCCTTCCATTGTCAATAAATTTTAAATGTCCTGCTCCATTAGAAGCTATACACCACAAAACCATAATATTCCCCCCAACATGCTTGATAGTTTGAAGTATGCGTTTTGGATCTAGAACAGTTTTATTTTTACGGCAATTTTTTCGAATGCTTGGTGGTAAGAAAATTCTGAGTTTTCCCTCATCAGAAAAAATTACTGTTTTCCAAAAATCCAATGATTTACTTCTGTATGCGAAAGCGAATACTATGCGTTTTCGCCTATTTGTTTCGCTGATGAATGGATTTTTCCTTGAGGTTCTTCCTTTTAAATCTGCATTGAGAAGAATATTTTTTTATTGTTTGAGGTATTACTCTGATGCGAGAAGATGTTGCAAGGTCTCCAGCAAATTTTTGAACCGAACGCATAGGATTTTTTAAAGCTTTTTTAACAACACTCCCTTTTTTCCTCATTGTTAGTTTGCTGAGAAGTCCTGGTTTTCATTTAATTTCGATGCTTTTAATTTATTCATAGTTTTTCACTATACATCCAAAAGTTGTAAATGGTAATTTAATAGCTTTTACAAATTCTTGTTGCGAATTTAAATTTTTATTATTCTCAATCATAGGTTTTCATATATCTAGAGGTGCCTCTCTAGTTTTAGGTTCTATACTCAATTACTTCAAGAGCAAATTAAATTAAATGTCAGACAAATATAATATGAAGTTTAAAATTATTAACAGCTTCTGTAAAAATAGTCCTTTAAACCATAAACACTATAAAACACAGTACATATCAGGATGGAGAAATGTACAAATACTTTTTTTGCAAGAAATTTTTAAACTTTTCCTATTAGAAAATTATTTACATCTTTATCAAAATTTTCTGTTGTGTAATTTAAAACGCACGGTAAACAGACTGTATTAAAACTATTTTTGACAAAATATCTGCTTTTATTTAGTTAAAAATTAAAAAATTTTGAGTGTACAAATACTTTTTTTGCCAACTGTACATTTTATGTAAAAAATCTTAGTACTTTCAAGACTTATCCAAAATTTTCGCCATAGAATATTTTTATAACTAAGTGTTCATTCTTAAAAATAAAGGGGAGAAACCAGTTGCATTTGGCGTCCAGGGGTGAAAAGAAGTAGAGTAACCATTTAACACCCGAAGGCTTGAAAATGTGTTTGGATGTAAAGTTTGATCCTGCAATGGGTGATTCACGCTAATTAGGGTGCCGCGCAATGCACACCGATGGAAGATTTTCACCCCATAGTCCTTTGCGCAGACTCTGTGACGTGTATTCTTCCATTTTCAACTCGCTGTCACTGTGTGGATCAAAACAACAATTTCTCCCTACGATGACTATCACCGCTATGCACTATCCCAATTTCGTTTAAAATTTCGCGAGCATTTTTATATAAAGCAACCTTTCAATTTCAGGGAAACTTTGAAGGTGAGCTCGATGGCCGAGCGGTTAGAGCACTGAGCTTGCAATCAGACTTTGTGGGTTCGAATTCTTCGAGGGCCAAAAGTCGGTTTGCATATTTTTTAATTTTTTATTATTGTGCACTCTGGATTAAGGGTGCCATCCTTTCACCCTAATTAAAGGTGCCATCCTTTCACCCTATTTAAACCCTATTCCCTACCCCTGGTGTCACCAGTGAGACAAGCCTTTCACCCTTAAAAGGTGCAATGTGTCGCCATTAGTTTTAACAGTGTTGTTTACTTATCAAAATAGGTGTTTTCGTTTTGAAGAAAAGCGAACCAATAATAATTATAGCAACTAATTCTACTTGCAACTGTAATAATTATTGACTCGATCATCTTCAAAACGAAAGCACGTATTTTGATAAGTAAACAACGCTTGGTTATAAAAATAGTCTCTGATGTAAAACAAGGATAAGGCTTGAAAGCACTAAGATTTTTTAAATAAAATATATATGTTTGACAAATAACATCTCATTGATTATTTTATTCGCCTTTTATGGGAAAACAATTTGAGGGTGAAATCGTTATAAATGCTTTGGGCATCCACTTTTGGTTTGCATGGACTGTATTGGAAAATGCAGAATCTTGTTAAAAATGTGCGACCTAAAAATGTGCGATAACCACATAAAATTAGTCCGATTTGGCAGTCCCAAAACTTTCTTCTTATATCTTATATTTGTTAATACATCTTGAAAATGCAGCATAGCAGCGCCAACGTTTAGGTCATTTCCACCAAAACCTAATAAGATCTAATTAATAATTTAGAGCTTATGAAAACAACTAACTGAATCTGAACATGGATTAAAATCCGTGTAGTATTTTTGAGGTAGAGCTATTGCGGAGATCGTAGAAGTTCTGCGTAACAATACCTACTTGTCGCGAGATTTTCTCCAAAATTAATCAACAGCAATTTATATCGGGGACTAGCTGAATTTGAAGTTTGAAGAAAATTGTTGCATTAGTTCTTCAGATACTGCCATTGGAGAAATCCTGAAAAATTGCAGCCTATTAATGCCTCCTGTAGTACAATTTACACCAAAATCTAATCAGGTCTTATTAATGTGAGGGACTAAATAATTGTAAATAACTGAAATTTGACGAAAAATTGAATATTAACTCTTGGGTAAGAGCTATTGTGATAATCGTGAATAATAACAAGCACAAAAACATAACAAAGACAAACACCTGTTGAGCAATTTGCACCAAAACGTAATCAAAACGAAATAATATATTTTGTTTCAAAAAACGTGCATTAACTTCATACGATACAACTATTGTGGATATCGTCAGTTATGCAGCATACACTGTTAAAAATCTTGTACTAGTTTGAAATTTTGGTTCTCGATAGCTGCCACTTTAAGATGGTGAAATCTTGAACCAATATTTGGAGCTTCTGTTGAAGCATAGTTCCAATAGTCGGAATGAGGTTGAAAAGGAAGCTCCAAACGATGGTACGAGATTTCACTATCTGATGGTGACAGCTACTGAGCATCAAAATTTGTTTCAAACTAGAGCAGAATTTTTAACAGTGTAGCAGTGACATCTTTCGAAGGATATGCATCAAGAAGTAATCAACACCATTTTATGCCGCACATTAGTTCTTGACGTAGAGCACCGATAAAAAGTTTGTCACGCATACACCCACTGACTGACAGAGGGGCAGACAGACTCACAGACCAATTTTCTAAAAAACAAACAAATCGTTTCAGGTTCTTCTAAAATTTATAAATCTACGAAAAATCAGAAGTCCAAATTTTTCACGATTGAAACACTTTCTTTTGGTAAAGATAGAAGAAAGTAAATGGATATTTATTTTCGATTTTTTCCACTGTGCTTTCTAACTAAGATTGAGCAAATTATTTTGTTTAATAAATTTTTATTAGTAGACGAATTAAATAATTTTTACATTGAATTTTCATTAATGATAATTAAACGTACTGTCAGGATATAAATGGTTAAGTTAAATTTATACATTAACCCCCTGACTGCCCGGCAAAAGGGTAAAATTGTAATGTTGTTTTCTCTGCAACTTATTAAAAATATTAAAAAAATATTTTTTTTCCAACCTGATACAAAATATGTTATTATGTATAGGTGTATAAACTTTGAGAGTATTAATCCTAACTTAATTTTTCAAAACTGGGTTTTATTTGTAGAATTATATTAATTTAAATATTGCTTATGCTGCAGTGAAACCTGCAGGTTAGTGTGCGAAAAAATCAGCCAGCGGCACTCAAGAGGTTAAAGCCATTTATACATTTAACCATTCTTAAACAAAAGCAATCGCCATAAAATATACAGCGTGATTAAGTTCTTTCGCTTAAATTAAAATGGATTGTATATATGCAAAATGAATTTACTTTTAACTATTTATTTACATATTTATCTAATTTGAACATAACCTTTGACATTTTTGCAAAAATGCATTAATTGAATGAGATTTAGAGATCCGTAAATACACTTTTGTTTTATTTAATGCAAATATCTTTTGTGGTAGAATTTTAAAAAATCAGAAATCACAAACTCCTTAATTGGATAAGCAAACATTTGCTTTTCAAAATATTTTTTTAACTCTCAACTCTTAGGTTTAAAACATTTCTTTTCGTTTTAAATTGGAATTCATAATTTAATAACAGTCTGAAAAACGTAAAATTGTGCTGTTTGCTTCTGTTTGTATACATTTTGGATAACTGTTTTCGTCTGTTTGTTTGCATAAGTAAAGTAATTGTGATTCTAAGCATTAGTTTTATAACATCAATTTTCTATTAAATTGAAAAATGGAGAGTAAAATGAAACAAAAGAGGAATTCTGGAAATATTTCAAAAGCACAAATTTAAAAAAAAAAACATATGAGGAAAGTTACATTTAGTTTAAAAATCGTTAAATTTATAATGAATGTATGTCATAATCAATGCTTAGTACATGATTTTATATTTATGGTTAATAGAATTTTAAACAATATTTTTTGCTTTGTTACAAATTTCTGAATCTGAGATAAACTAATAATGATAAATTTAGAGACGTGTAACATCAATACCCATATACAGAGTGATTCATAATGAAGGGGACAAAAAGAAAACATGATTGTGAACGTTGTAATTAATATACTTAGAAAATTCATATTTACCTCTGTTTAATTAAAAAATCGCCTGCATATTTTTATTCCAGTGCTTTTCCATCTGCGTAGGAATAATATCTGTTTTTCAATAGACAGAGAACATAGACGAATAGGGTTTCGTTAGATGAATGAAACCTATGAATGAAACCTTTAAAATATTTGTGAATTTTAGGAAGTATCCATTAATTGGACAATAACCGGGTAAAAATAAATAAAAGTTAAATTATTATTAGTCTATGATTTGTTATTTTTTTCGGGCAGCAATAAAAATGGCTTGCATTAAAAAAAGCGTTCCTTTATATATCAGTCAACCATATAACAAAGCAGATATATCCCTGTAGGGTTCAATACTAGTAAAAATCAGCTGACACTTTAAGATTTTAAACAACAAATATTTTTCATTTTATACCTTTGTGCATTCTCAAAAAGGATTTTTAATTGAAATACCTTTAAAAATTGTATCTACACTGTAAAAAAAAAAGTCCGTTAATATACATACATTTTCCCATGAAAGCACTTCAATTTCCGTAACTGAGATTTGGAGATTACAAATCCGTATAAATCCAGTAATTTGTCCTTCAGTTTTCCAGAAACAGTTCCGTATTAAAACAATACAATTTCCGTAAATGATGTTTAGAAATTATTGTTCTGATAGGAAAACGAAGTAATTGTTGTAATACTTGTCTTACTGTAATATTATTTTCCATGAAGCTTCTATGAATTAGCTAAATATGGCTCTATGTTGAACTAACTTTAATCTTTCCCAAATAGTTACTAAGCAGTTTTGGTGTTAAAACTGTTTTAAATTATAATAATAATAAGATAATTGTCATGGGGCCATATATTACAGAAATAGAAAAATATTATAGCGAGTTGTAAATAAAACAACTCGCTATGATATTCTTCTCAATTTATTTCTATTTTAATATTAAAAATATATCATATTTTTATAATATTAAAAAAGTAATAAGAACAAATAAAATTTTATAAATTCTTTTAAAGTCTGAGATAGTTGAAAAAGGAAGTCATTTTTTTTTCATTACGTTTTTAAAATAATGTTTAACTCATTTATAACATATTTTTAAAAAGTACGTAGGACATTTTAAAGTGGAAAACGAATTCTACTTTTAATTTTAATATATACATTTTTGACTCTCTTCACATTAAGAAGCTCACACATAATTTTTAAAACATATCTGGCATGTATCAACGAAATCATTATATTATTGACGGTTATCTAAATTATAAAAACTAATAAAGGAAATTTATTTTAATAGTCAGTAATAATTATCTTTATTAAGTTTACAGTAGTTATACAAAGAAATGGTTAAAATGTATTTTAAAGAAACGTATGTTAGTATCATTTCAAAGATAGATAAATCAATAAATATGAATAATATTACAATAAAATTTTTTAAAAAATTTAAAAAGAAGAAAAAGAAGAAGAAACAAACAAAACTTTTAATACATTCTTTCATGCATGCAATATTTTAAAAGCTAAAATTTATTTTTTATAAAGCTGAAACGTAAAAGCTATATATTCCAAATTGTGGATAGAAAATTTGTAAAACATTTAGATTTGTACACTTAATAGAAAAATAGTTCTACAAAAATAAATTCCGTGTTCAGTATCTGGCTTTTGCTGTATAAAATGAATTCGAAATAAGTGAAGATATTTGAAAGAGAGGTTCGTGTAACTTTGGTGTAATGGAATTACACTGCAAGCTACAAGAGGGCAGATCGATGCACATGGAGGGTAAGTCACTTTTCTTAACTGTTGTTTCAATTAAATGTGCGTGTTCTGTACATGATGTCAATGTGTGTTTGTAAAGTAAAGAATAAAAATCATAAGGTTGTCAGTTTGTCCTCGAAAAATACTTTTTTGCCTGTCAAAGAGAAATTTTTATAAGGAAATATGAAAACAAACAAAAATATATCTGGAATAAATAGAATTTTTTTCCATGAAAATACGGAAATTGTACTGGCGTCTAGATTACCAGTACAATTTCTGTATTTTAACGGAAAAAAATTACTTTGTATATTTAAATTTGAGATATCAATTTTTTTGTTTTTTTAAATCCTATTCTGTAATAGTGGTAACTGACATGCTCAATTTTTGTAGAAAATAAAAGGAAAATAGTAGATTATTATACCTTAATGTTGCCATTTTCAAAAGAAAAAGCTGTAAGAAGTAAATAAATATAAATTAATAAATTATGGTGCTATTTTAAAAATATATAAATGAATGACTTTCGGTTGAAACAGAGTTAATATAAACTAAATTTAATTTTAATTTTTTATATTATTAATGTTACAAGCAAAAGAAGGCCCATGAATCATTAGATTCACGATTTATTTTTCGAGGTTACGGCATCGCTTTTAGATGGATTTGTATATTATTTCGCGATACAGGTGGCTTATGCATACTTTTCAACAAATGGTGTTTATGACTGGATCGTAAGCAAGGAATACTTTAACAGGTGCAAGTGATGTCATTTTATATAAAATGAAAACTATTCATTAAGTCTTAAAACTGAAATGATTTTGTAGAAGTGCATCGTTTTCACTCCAGCGGCTATGAAATTTTTCACAAGTAGAAATGCTTTACTTTTGAAATCATTGAAATTGATATCACTGATAAAAATTTAGAATGCCTGTATAGAATAACAGGTATTTTTATGTTAAAATAATTTATGAATATTTTTAGAGATGTACTAACTAATATCAGAAGAATTTTTAATAGTAACTTATTACGTTGTTTTATTAAAAAAAAATGAAACTGTCTTAATTTTGTAATAAAGCTATATTATACAGCTGGAGAACAAATACAGCTATAACATTTTCTTTCGTCAAAATTCAATACGTTCAATGTCATAATATATATTTTTTTTCTTTTTCTTATGAAGGGTGACAATAAATATTGGAACAGTAGAATTCTTGTTTCTTCCTTGTTTTGTTTATTTTTTACTGACGGTTTTTTAGGCAGTCAGGAATGTATCTCACTGTCTTGAAACATGACACTAGATATTATTTCTGAAAAAAGATACGAGATGGCAGCACCAAACATTTGATCCTGACAAAACGAGACTATTATTGACTTTAATTCATTATTATTTCTTACTATTTCTAATTCATCCAGGCCCGGACTGGCCAGGTCGGCTGGTCGGCGATCGCCGAGGGCCCCGGGCCCAAAGGGGCCCCGGAAGTGCAACTTAAAAAAGGAATATACGATTTTATAATTTTTCATAATTTATCTAACAATAAAGAATGAGGAACTGATAAAGAGTAGCTTTACTTGCCAGGGAGAGTATTCTTTTCGATTGAAAATACTGAAACAGTTGTATAATACCATTTCAGTTGTACAACTCAAATTTACTTTTGACCTACAAAAACAATTAATCACCCGTCCCATTTCATCAAACTACTGAAACCTTCCAAGACTTTCTGTATGTAGTTGAGTGCACTGATATCACCTTTTGGAACTGTTGTGAAATTTCCTGTAATGACCCTGTGTGCAGTACAGGGGGGTGTGTCAATGTGCCCCAGTTCCCCCTACTCATAGAATCAGATTAAAAGTGCGTCGCGACGCTCAATTGCCAGTCTCGTATAATATGGTTGTAACTAGTGCAATTTCACAGTTGGGTCAACATGAAGCAGTTGTACCAAAGCGACAGTACGAAAGAAAAAGAAAAAAATGAGAAAATTTTTAAACATTGAAAAAAGTTTAAAAACTTTTAATACTTGGTTAAGTAGTAAGGACGACCCGATTCCACTCAATTTCCACACAAAAAAGGTTTTTCTTAACATATAATTAAGATCCTTTTAAAGAATGCTACATACACATTTATGAAGTATTTTATATTTTAAATTATACTTTAAAATCATAAAATTTTCTCAACATAAAAAATACACGATAATAACATTAATGATTACTTAAAAGCCTACATTTTTAAAAATTCAAATAAAGATTCATTATAAAATTAACGTAATTTAGATTTAAAAAAAAAAAAAAAAAAAAAAAAAAAAAAGGTAAAAACATGATTCATTTTTGAAGATGCAATTATAAAAAATATATTTGTGAAAATATTTCTCTGTTATTTATTAGAGCTTCTTTCAAATCAAAATGAGTTAGTTCCTGACACATTTCTAAATTCATTTTCTTCGGAAATGCATAAGTTTTGCTGTTTTTTCTTATTCAGAACCTATGTAATCGAATGGTGCCTTCCATTTTTTGAAAAATACATTATATCTTTTAGAAATATTGTCAAAATTAGCATTTGCAATTTAATTTTTGGAAGCGATATCATTAAAAAGGGGAAAAACTTGGAGTCACGTGACAAAAATCTCTTACAATTTGATAATTTATTTTCCAAAAATGGAAAAATTATTCTATTCACAATTCCTTTAAGAGCCTTTATTTTGAAAATCCGGCAAAGTGTGATAGTTGTATTTGTTGATTTGCTTGATTTTTTTATACGTTGAAGTAGATCTTATTTAATGAATAGTGTGCAATTTTGAAGCCCTGAAAAATTTTCCTCTTTCCTATAGAAAACATCAAAGTTCGAGGCTGTGAATGTCATTTTTACGAAAAATGAAATCCCAATATGTTTGGAGTGGTATATCTTTGGCAAGCAACAACATCCCGAAATTCTTTTGGCATAAATTTATAGTATAACAATACCTGCTTGATAAAATTTATTTGTTTCCATGGGGCATTGTTATTTTACATTGTTATGTTGCCACAAAGTACAGTCAAAATGACGTTTTTGTCCATTTTCCGCTTTTAATATCTTATTTAAGCTAAAATACCCCAAAGTTTTTCTTATAGAATATGAAAGTGCACTACTAGGACAAGCTAAATAATATAGTATTGCACGGAGATATTGTTGCTGTTAGTAGCGATAACTTGTTAAATATTCAAAATTTCCAAAATCTGCAATATTTAAAGTAGTTTATTTCAAAAAAGTGCCAAAGTTGGATGAAAAGAATTATGTCACGCAATAGTTGAACATATGTACAAAAACATGGAAAAGAAAAAGAAGTGGAGCCTCGTGATATTTTTTAGTAAAAAAAAATAACAAAATTTATAAGAAAAACAATGTCCATCATCACATTTTTTCCCTAAGAGAAAATGAAACATCCCGTTTCTCCTTCGTCTTTCTATGGTTTTTCCCTATGAGTAAATAAAATATCCCTTTTTTTTTGTCGCCTCTTCCGAAAGAGAAACGGGATGTTTCATTTTCTCTTAGGGAAAAAATGTGATGATAGACATTGCTTTTCTTGTAAATTTTGTCATTTTTTTACTAAAAAATATTACGAGGCCCCACTTCTTTTTCTTTTCCATGTTTTTTTACATATGTTCAACAATTGCGTGACATAATTCTTTTCATCCAACTGTGGCGCCTTTTTTTTTTAAATAAACTACTTTAAATATTGCAGATTTTGGAAATGTTGAATATTTAACAGATTATAGCATGGATTATAGATATTTTGTGGCAACATAACAATGTTAAATAACAATGCCCCATGGAAACAAATAAATTTTAATAAGCAGGTAGTGTTATACTATAAATCTATGCCAAAAGAATTTTGGTATGTTGTTGCTTGCCAGAGATATACCACTCCAAAAATATTAGGATTTCATATTTCATAAAAATGGTATTCACAAACGTGAACTTTGATATTTTCTATACGGAAGAGAAAATTTTTTCAGGGCTTCAAAATTGCAAATTAATCATTAAATATTATTTACTTGAATATAAAAAAATATCAAGGCAATTAAAAAATACCACTATCAAAACAACACTTTTTTGTCTGAATTTCAAAATAAGGGCTCTTAATGTCAATTTTATGCATTTACAGTTAAAAATTAGTCAGAAAGGTTCACGTTATTGAGAAGTGGATTGAAAACCACCCTAAGTTATACTTCTAAATATTCCATTAACAGAAGTTTATTATCGCTATTAATATTTTTAAAAAAACATAGTAACTGCCCTACATATTCTGAGAACATTTAAGTTGAATTCTGGCCCGACTCTATTACATAGAAAAAAAAAGTGCACACCTGATCACAGCCTTAGGCATGAGTCTGCTGGAAAATATTAAACCCTGCCTCTGATACCACATAACTGTCCGATGCCCCCATTTTTGTATGGATGGTGTGAAACTAGCATCGGCTCGTGACACACATTTATACTCATTCTCGCGAAAGTCATTTACTGAAAGCGGATCATATTTTATCGTCTTTGTTCAAATTTTTATATCGGATTGGCAGGTTCCCTAATTTTTTTTAATTGGCCCAGCACTCCCGCTAAATTTGCCTGTCCGGTCCGCAGACTAGGCTGGATACGGGTCTCGGGCCAAACCCGGGCCCATGCAAACCTTTACAACAAATAATAGGTTCAAAGTTCTGTAACATTATTTTAAAAGACCCATATGATAGCATAATATTCAGCATGATGGTAGGTAGTACTCCAGATATAGCTGTTACGAGTTGGCAATTTGCATTAGCTATGGTTCCACCAGTGGTCGAGAGGTTCTGACCTCTAAACTGGTAGACGGTAGGCGCTGGGTTCGAACCCAATCGCGACCGTCGGGCTATCCGTTCGGAGTTTCCTGTGGTTTTCTTCGAACCTTGGATTTCCTTACGTAAATACGGATTAAGTTCCCTTAGAATGACCCCTACGGAGGGCACACCTTCCCTTAGGGCCTATAATCCTACATTTAGATAATTGGTCGGCACAAAACACAAACAAACAAAGCGTCGGCTATGTCCTTCAAGGAAAGGTATGTGAAAGATTTTTAGGAAAACAGACTCGCTAATAAACAGAAGATTCGCAGTTCGAACCGTGATGTTGGAATTTAAAGTTTACATGCTAATTCGTATTTTTTGGCGATTTAAGGGTTTATATTATTTTTTATCACTAATATTTATATATATAATTTTTTTAATTACAATTTTCTTACTATTTTAAAAACGAGCGGTTTATTAATGACTCAGCATTTTAAATTTCATTTAAACATTTTTTTCTTTTTTAAAAATTAAAAATTTTATTTATATTTTCGCTATTTTTCTTTTAATTTCGCGTTTCTAAAAAATTTTGAATTTTATTTAAATAATTTAATTTGAACATTTTAAATTCAATTAAAATAAATAACTTCCTTTTACTTTAAATTTATTGATGCTACCATCTATGTAAGAATTTAATAATTATAAATCAACAATTTGGACTTATTAATGAAAGGATAAGTTGTTTCAAAAGATATATTAAAGGAAATACTCTGAGCGGTCTGCGATCACACGTACCCACTTTTTTATTACTGTTATGTCACTTTTAATATTTACTTAAGTATCAAAGTTGGATTTAGATTATTATGACTTCGACACAGTCATTTGATTGCCTAAAACGAAAAATTTACCCCACGCGCATTTTTAAGTAATAACCACTTAAAATGAATAATTCTTATTTTTTTTTTTCTAGAATAGAATTAATTTAGGTATGGTGTATAAAAATAATATAAATATATATTGTGAAAGTAAGTTAACAACATTACAAAAAGCTTACATTTTACTCAACTATTTTCCAAGTGACAAAATAGCTTAAATGTGATTTTTGGCCCTCTAAGTCTAAATTTAAAAATAAATTATAATATGCTGTTTTCGCTTAATTTCCCGTAAGGGGCCCCTTTTCAGTCTCTAGCCGAGGGCCCCCAAAGGAGCCAGTCCGGGCCTGAATTCATCTGTATTTTTAAATTCCTAATATGTTTTTTTCATATATATATTTTGCATTTAATCATTTGTAATTCATCTTTTTAGATATATTGTATCCTGCTATATTGTTGCAGACTGCGGGATGAGTTAGAACAAAATGTTTTGATTCTAAAGGATTTTAAAAAATCTCAATTCTGTTGTTATGCTATTAAATCTCTCTCAAACCCCAGCTAATCTTCTTTATTCGTGTGAATAACTCATCATTAAAAGCTATATAATCATCAAGCAAGTCTTAAAATAGTTTTCAAGAAATCAGTGATTCCAGAAACAACAGTCTGATACCAGAAAAGGTACAACATAATTATGCAAGTCATCTAACAAAAGCAGAGGAAATCCTAAGGTACTTTTTTTATATTTTATGCAAATAAAATCTCTATTAATTCATTTTAAATATCTCTACATTCACTTTAAGGAGAATATATTTTATTTATATGTGTTTAAGACTACTTCGTTTGAGTTTAATAAACTATTTTTAATAAAATTCAACAAAAATTTAGTTTATATATATATATCCATTAATGGTTCTCAAATGACTTGAATTTATTCAAGAATTATAATTTTCAACAAATTTTAAGTCACAAGGCTTCTTTTATAAAGTTTTGTGATTGAATGTACTCTTGTAATATTGGCAAAAATAATTCAGTACAGACGCATGCTAATGTAACGAAAAGAAACTTTACTTGCCTGCGCATAACTGTAACTAAGACAAACATTTCCTTTTCAAAGAGAAAATTCAGAATAATTTTAAAACATATCATGAATTCAGATGAGAGAAACTTCTATGAAAATATCCTTTTGGACTTTCACATTTGGTTTATGTTTAGATATATATTTATAATTCTTGAAGAAAAGAGATTGTACTTATTCTGACGATGACAAACATATAGAAGTAGAGGCAATTATTCTGAAATGATTGTTAAATGACAGCTTATTTTAAAGTTTTAAGTTTTATTACATACCGTATATAAAAGAATGTATAATGTGTTGTTTTAGTTCAAAGCACATTTTATTTATTGCCAAATTTGGAGTCTTTATACTCCACTATGTGAGGAGCTATTTTTTTCGGTATGCAATTATTAAACTACCTAAAACTTGCCTAAAAATAGCGTTCCATTACATAAGTCAGCCGTAAAACGAAGCAGATGTGTCATTGTATATTAAATACTGATAAAATTCTCCATTTTTTTTCTTTTACTTTTAAGCAACGCATTTTTTTTTTTTATTTTTACGCCTTCGTCTAATGGGGAAAAAGTATTTTTAACTGCTATTTTCTTGAAAACTCTACCTAAATATATATGAGATTTAAACTTTTTATTTTTATTCCCATTTCGACAGAGGTGCCAACATATTCTATTTATGTCAAATTTAAGGGGGAATAGTAGATTATTGCATTTTTCGTTGTCATTTTCCATAACAATTGTAAGAAAGTTGTAATTTTAATATATGCTAGTTTGAAAAAAACTAAAGGAGTATTTCTGATGAAATAAATATATTATAAACTAACATTTAATTTTAAGAATCCATATTAATGTTATGAACAAAATGAAGGCATGTGAATCATTAGGTAGCAGATTTTTTTGCAAGTTTACGGCGTCTCTATTAGCTGGGTTTGTTTATTGTTCTGCGATAGAAAAGTTCTATGCATACTTTTCAACAGATATTCTTTAACCTTGCATCACAAGAATAACGCCATACTTCAGCAGAAGCATGTGACGTCATTTTATATAAAATACCAACATATACATTAAGTCTTAAAATTGAAATAATTTTGTTGAAGCGCAGCATTTTCATTCCAACAACTTAATAATTCTTCACAGGTAGAAATGCTTTACATTTTAAAATATTGTAATTGAAATCAAACGCCGATAAAACGCAAAGTTTTATGAAAGTTTAGAGTACCTTTATAGAAGATCAGAATTTTTTATGTTAATATATATATATATATATATATATATATATAAATTAGGGTGGTCCTTAAAAGTTGGTAAAAACATTTTTTACCAACAAAAAGCAATGATTTGTTTACTTGTTCATTCTTTTTCATTTGTTCGAAACGTTCTTTGCATAACGAAAACATATTTTATTGCATATTAATTTCTTGAAATTAAAACTAAATTATTTTTTTTCTTGATTTTTAAATTTATTTAAGAATTATTTTATGTTAACTTAGCTGACCCGTTGACATTGCTCTGGCCCATTAAAAATACGCAGAAAAACTTGAATGTATTTAAATATCGCTGAAAATTTTGAAAAAACAGCATGAATTTTGGAAAAAAAATTGAAGCATTCGACAGTCTATATCGCCTAATGTCATACTATGACTCGATTTCGCGATGACTATGAATAAGTATTAATAACTTAAAAATTAGGCTAAAAATGTCAAATTTTCTAATTTTTCAAATATTCAAACCTTGGTAGCACCCCTTAAAATTTGTTTTAAATTCTGAAACTTTTGCGGAGGTCTTTTTCTATACATAGAAAAAATTAAAGGTGTGCCCCATACAAATTTTAAAAGTACATTTTTAAGGACCACTCTATATATATACAAGGTGTCCAGTAAATGACTGACCCATTTTAAATGTAAATAACAAAAAACGGTTTGAGAAACAAATGCGGGTTTGCTGCATTGTTATTAGAAAATCAATAGATATTAAGATATACACTTTCTTCAAATATTTCAACATTCGAACAACAGATGATCAGGATGTCGAAATTCAGACATTACTCTAGTTTTCATACGTATGAATTTTTCGGCTGATTTCGCATAGTCGAATCTCAGTCGACATGTTCAATCGACACTCCACTCACCTGCAGAAATAGAGTTTGTTGGATGGAAAGAGATTTAAAATAGTTATAATTGAATAATGTCTATTTACTTAATAACCCCCCCCCCCAAAAAAAAAAAATCATTGGCTTTTCACATATATATTATAAGTAAATTATATTCAAAAAAATGTTTTTGTAACCGGTTAACTGATTCTCTTTTTACGCTCAATGAATTGAAATATGGGATAAACACAGCTTTTTTAAATTGAAAAATCATAATATTTAATATTAACATATCATCCAATAAATAGTACAAACTTGTATTTAATTCAAATTTTCATCATATAAGCGGGCGGGCGTTGTAAATTGTACAACAGGCGAAAATGAATCAACTATTGGTGCTTTTTAAAAAAAATTACAAATATTTTTAGCATACAAATATCACATAAGTTATCTCTCATCACAATTTATGAAAGCTTTTTGCAGTGCACATATTTGTGTATAACATACTAAAGCAGAAGTTTAGATATATAAAAAGCTACTTACTACTACAATCACAAAAAATAAAAACTAATAATAAATAACTAAAAAAGAATTAAGTCATTTCGGATTCACAGAGTTAGTCCTATATTTCATCTATATTAGTCATTTAATATATCAAGCATAAGATTAGCTTTTTGAAGGCTTTTGCAGATAAACCATGCGCATTTCATCCACTGTTAACAGATTAAAATGACAGGTGCAGCTAATTGCGCAATCTGAAATACAAGTAACTTTCAGAAACTGGGTAAAGAGATCCAATAAACAAATACAAATGGTAACACCCTCTGCTGCTTGAATTTTGTTTTGAGAAAAAAGAAAGTGAGTGTTGTACTTTTTACAACGGTACACCCGACGGAAGGTTACAAAAAATTTAGTGATGTCAAAAAGCTTAAACAGATGGATAAAGCAAATTCTTCTGGCCTGCATGACATGTAGTGAAATTAGAAGTTAAAACAGTAGTATGCAAACACTGGCGGTTAATTCCATGTCTAAAATAAAAGAGGGGCAGTGACTTATAAAGCGGCACATAAAAATATATTAAACCTTAAATTAAAGGTTCATCTATAACAAATCCTGTCTTAAACACAAAAAATGTTGATCAAAACGAAGAAAGTAACATACAAACTATCTGGTAAGACGGAAACCTGTCTAAAATGAAACATTTTTCATTTTTCCGCAAACCAAACTTATCCCTACGTTACATTTATATTTTTGCATATAACATGTCTGAAAATTCTATTACGAAAGCCACGACAGATTTTAAGATGCTATTTACACAGAACCCTTCCCTTTTCTTCTTTTGATTGCAAACGCATCTACGCGGAAATGGATGGATGCTTAAAAAGAAAAAAAGCGACTTACCTATTTTTATATCTTGCGAGTCACCCCTTTTCAAAATTTCACCAGAGAAGGCATAATAGATTCTGAATCATCATAGAATCATCATAGGTATATGTATTTTAGTTCAAATATATAATTATAAATGTTACCAAATTACTGGGTTATTAGTGCTTTTTATAGATAATTTTCAAAAAGTTTTTAGAATCATTTTTTTAAATAATACTCTTTATTTCAAATCAGATGCAATTCAAATTTTTAAAATTCTTCTTCCCCTTCTTTTGCTCATGAAGAATAATTAAGGGCGGGGGGGAGGACAAAAAATATATTTCAGGATTTATAATGCTCTTTTTAATGAAATTTTGAAAAGGGGTAACTTCCAGTGTATAAAACATGTACAATGCTTTTTTTTTTCTTTTTAAACATCCTTCCATTTCAGCGTAGATATGTTATCAATTGAGGGGAGGGGGAAGGGAGACGTGTGTGTAAAATTCATCTTAAAATCTCTCGTGGCTTTCGTAATAAAATTTTCAGATGTGTTAAATGTCAAAATATGAATATAATGTAGAGATGAATTCGGTTTTCGGAAAAATGATCAATATTTCGTTTTAGGCGGGTTTCCGTCCTAGCAACTGGTTTTATAGAGTGGCGGTCAAAAGTGTCCGGCCAGTTAGTCCCTTTCATTTATTTACCAGAAGTTTTCAGCAAAGAAGAAATACAATTGCTTAAAATGTTAGGCATATGTGAATGACCTCTGACCACGAGATTATTTTGATTGGATACTGAAGACGCTTCATGCAAAGGTGCAGAATCCGAAGTTCGCGTGTATAAAAGTTTCCGGCCACTTATCATTCCTTTGATTTTTTTTCTATTGGTAAATTGTTTTTTGGTAGTGTTTGTGAATGAATCAACGTGAATTACATAGTTTGAATTCAAAAAAGTATTGTTCGTAAATGAATGATTAGTTAGTCACTAAAGGATCAATATTCTCGAGGTATTGCGGTAAAGTTATCCATTGGTATAATCGACTGTAAAATATATTTAAAAATTATATAAAGATGGCCATGGCCTTTAGGACTTTGTCATGTTTGAAACACTTATCCTATATATTATCCTACATATCCTACATACTAACTAACATAGCAAACTGTTAGTTAATATGATTATTATATTCAATGTTATAAGCATGTTTCTTTTACACAATTCGGTACTACTTCATAAACCTTTGGACAAAAAATATTGCCAAACTAAAAAATTAAATGCCAAAAATGGCTCATCCAAAAGGTCGAATTCTCTTGACAATAAACATTCTACACGTATTTGTTGCTTCATTAAGTGCTATTTAATTCAACGTTTTACTTGTACATTATTCTTTTATTAATTTATTATTTTTTTTATTATTTAAAATAAAAAAATTTTAAATATCTATAATTCACGAATAGTTTGGAAATTTATATAATTTGTCGAAGCGGATTCGATGGGATATTCAAGTAATACCCGTAATTCAACAATAGAGGATTATTATGTATTAAAAATATTTAAATACACGTTTAAAGTTTATTTTGTAATTGCGTTGCATTTTATAAATCCTTTATACATCTTATATTTCCTTGTTTTTTATTATGCACACCCATGATGGGTAAGTGTTACGGTGGTACTGAAAAACCAGTTTTTTTTTTCAGCAGACTCCCTGTACCTGCATATTTTGTTTATTTTTTTAATGTCTATTTTCAACAATTATAAATGTATTTGATTTTCACGAAAGCATATTTAAATAAAATACTTTTAAAATTATTTCGTTTCATCCTTTAAATTTTTTTTTCAAAGAATTCAACAAAAATTTTGTTTTTATGCATCCATTAACGTTTCGCAAATAACTCGAATTTATTCAAGAATTACAGATCTCAATAAAATGTCACAAACACAAGACATGCTTCGGAAAATTTTCCCACTGAATGTAATCTTGTAACATTTGTAAAAAAAGAACAGAAGTATAGAAGTGCAGTACAGAAGCATGCTAATGTAATGAAAAGAATCTTTACCTGAGTATAACTTTAACTTTGACAAACATTTCCTTTTCAAGGAGAAAATTCAGAATAATTTTAAAATATATCAAGATTTAAAATGGGAGAAACTTTTATGAAAATATCTTTTGGATTTTTCAAAATAGACTTATAATATACAGTCCCTCCCCCCCCCCCCCCAAAAAAAAAAAAAAAAAAAAAAAAATCTTGAAACTTACATTTTTGGACGTATTGTCAAATATAAAAAAATGTATTTAGAGGGAATGAATCTTAAACTCCAGATGTACAAACAAAATAATACAGGTTATATATTTTTGGGAATATTTTTTTCCCAATATCCAATAGGGGACTATAATGGAGATTCCATTATATATACTTTTTGGTCAAAATTTATTCCTTTTATAAGATTGCATTTCAGTTAACCTTTATAATTTAAGAATTAGGTATTCATTGCGCCCTTTTACCACAGTTTAATATTCTATTAAGTATGGAAAAGCTTTCATTAATTCTTTTCTCTTACATGAATTTTTCTGATGTAGGGAATAACTGAAGTAAAAAAAAAAAATAATAATAAAAAATAAAAAAAAAATAAAAAAACAATTCTTTTCAATCTGCACTTCTCCAATTTTCGTTGAAAGCTATCTTTGCGATTTCAATAACTAAAATAAAATCTAATCTTTGTACAGTTGCTAAAGATATCCTTTCTCTTCATAAGCATTTTGTCTGCAAATTATTTCGTGGGTGCGTCTCATTGATTTAGGGCATAATATGTGAATGTAAGCAGATGTTTTGCATTGTTCCGTTGAGAGCTGATGCAGTTCTCACGAATTTACTCTATTAACCCTTTTGTGCCTGCTCCCATAATTTACAGATATCAATTGGCTGTGTACTTAACAACGCGTTCTGTCTCTCTCTGCATAATTATCGCCAAGGTCGGCAATTATACAAAGGGTTTTGGCAAAAACCGCAAGCCAAATCGCTAATCAACATCTGTACTGATTGTAATTTCAGTTGGATTTTGTCTATCGTCCAAAAAGGACTTTTTTTCATCATGTAGCTCTTTAAACTGTGTTTCCAAGGGTCACTCCCTGAGGAACGTATTTCTTTGCCCTTTCCTGCATATCTCAATAAAAAACTAAGAAGAGACATTACTGGTGTTTCTCATTTACTTCGGTTCACCTGAGTTGTTGCTACACAATCCTGGGATTATAGAGCAACTTAATTCTGTCGTCTAAAAAGGAGCTCTTGCTAGCGGCCAATATAACAGCACCCAAAATCGTCTATACAGGGACCGTCAAGAAATTGAAAAAAATAAGAATATCTTTTGAATGCCCTGTCAAAACTTATGTAGCAAAAGCGTTCAAAATGCATATTATGATTAGATGGCTTATGGTAATAAACTACGTTCATTCTTATGCAGATAGAATGTATAATTGAAGGGAAATTAAGGGGTTTTTATAAAAACGATCTCAAATTTTGCCAAGTTTCTTTGCTTATAATTTGCAGAGTTCTTATTATAAAACAATGTTATTTACAGAAAACATAAGAAACAACATTGTACACAAAACCCTGTAATCAGACTTTAAAAAATATTAATAATTGTATGAAAAATGAGCATATATTTGAATAAATTTTCACTGCGCATTCGTCAACTCTATAACAATTTCAATTGCATATTGTGTTAGTTGAATGTATAGAACAACATTTGCTAAAGTTTCAAAATCATAGCTTGAAAATTCTGAAAATTACAGTCGAGAAAATAAGATCAAAATCCGTTTTTCCCGAAATGAAATAAAAAGATGTGGGGCTATATCCATATTCCATTGATTACTCTCTACACAATATTGCATGTCCATACAGTTGTCTACATATTTGAATACAGCTCCTCATCTTTTTGCTTCATATTTGGATTATTTGTTTTATTATTACGTTAGTATGCATTTCAAATAAAAGTTGTGCGGACAGAAAATTGAAAAAAAAAATCAATAATTTTTTTTGTTTATTTAAACAAAATTTCCATTGACCCATATTTAAAGATTTGTTGGAACAAACAATTTTTTGTTGATTCAACAAGACTTTTTTCTGAGTGAAGTAAACAAAAATTCTTGCTCATCATACAACAGGAATCTCTGCCACTTTTGTCTGAGCATTTTAACAGCAATTCTACGGGTTACATAGCTGTTTGCATTCGCTCAAGCATTTTTTTTGCAAATTTTCTTGAAAAAAAATCACATAAAGGTTTTACTAAATAAAATAATGAGGTGGAACTTGTTGAAATTCGACGTTAAAAATGAAGTTTTAAAATGGTCTCATCAAGTATTCTGCGTTTCAATTTAATTTCTTCTGAAATAGATCACTTGATGTAAGATAATTAATTTTAAATAAAGAAAAATACAAATAAAAATAGAGAAAATGTTTTAATAATATTTACAGGACGATTTGCAAAATGAAAAATAATGTTAATGCTTTCAACTGGTAATTTCTTTGCATGGTCTTTTCGTTCCATTTCCATAACAGGGATGGCTGCCCCATTTCCGAAAACGGAGATATATTATTGTTTCTACAAGTCAAATGGAAATTATGGTTTGTCTTACAGAGAGATTTTCTGCCACTTTTTGTAGCGGTCTGACAGCAGTTCTATGGAATATGTAGTTGTTTTTGCATAACTTTCATTTTTTTTAAATTTCTCCTGTCTTAACAAGAAATTACAAGCATTGGATACGTGAAAAAGAATCAATTTCCAGATTTCGATGGATCCATACGTTTTAGAAGATCTTGAACATGATTTGATAGTTTTTAGAAAATGTCTGTCTATGAGTCTGTCCGTCATCTGTTACGTTATCACTCTGTGAGTCTGTATGGGATCAAAAAATTTTGGGGACACTGTATCTCAAGAACTGAAGCACGTAATTTCACAAAACTTTAGATTCAGTTAGAACTTGATATAATCTCAAGCTGATTCGTTTTTATGTATATCGCTCAATGTGTGGCACTGCTATGCAGAATTACTCAAGATTAACACAATAGCTTTACCTCAAGAACTAAAGCACGTAATTTCACAAAACTTTAGATTCAGTTAGGACTTGAAATAATCTCGAGCTGATTAGTTTTGGGTGTCTATCGCTCAATCTGTGGCGCTGCTATGCAGCATTATTCGAAAATTTCACAATAGCTCTATCTCAAGAACTAAAGCATGTAATTTCACAAAACTTTAGTTTCAGTTAGAACTTGATATAATCTCGTGCTAGTTAATTATTGGTGTATGTCGCTCAACATGTAGCGCTGCTATGCAGCATTACTCAAAATTTACACAATAGCTCTATCTCAAGAATCATTGCACGGATTTTCATGAAAATTAAGATTATGGTTCTCCTTGGCGTAGCACGGTGCTGATTAAGTTTTGGCTCAAATAGCGAAGCAGGGGATACTGCCATGCGGCATTGTTATGATTGCTGCAATAGCTCTCTCTAAAGTATTCATGCACGAAATTTCCTAAAATTTCATATTCAGTTACCCCCTGATATAGATTAATGTTATATAATGTTTGGTGTAAGTCGCCCTACAGGTGACGCTATATGCAGATTTTTTTAAAAAGCTTTTGTAATAGCTGTATGTCAAAAACTATAATACACGGAAATTGATTTAGCTTCCTATTCAATTATAAGTAGACATCAGTTGTCGTTGATTAGATTTTTGTGTAAACCACCAAACTTCTGGCGTTGTTCTGCCTTTTTTTCTGGAAGTATTAACATGTATAATAGGGTGGGCCGAAAAAAACTTTTTTCGATGATGGCGGGTGCGGATAAGTGGCCACTGGTGGCACTTAGTTCACACAAAAAATTTGAGATTTTTTGGACAATTCCTTACCCTGCCGCAAATGGCTTGAAGTTTTGCCAAAATGCTGATTTTTGAACTTTTTTAGCAAAAAAAATTTTTTTATACTAAATTAAGTTTTTTTTTCTTGTATTTAGTTGAAAAGATGTATTTAATGTTCCAAATGTATAAATAACCTCTAATTATGCAATAGTTTAATACTATGTTCTTTAAAAATGTACAGATTTTAAGTTGTTTTGCGTTCCGTACCAACGCGAAACAACCGAGAAACTCCTCGCGTGGATGTAGCTGCGCGCCGAGTTTTATACCGCCTACAAAAATCGGCTTATTTAAAATACACATGGCGATTAAATAATGCATTATCAGAACTTATTTAAACATTTGATACATTAAATATGCCTTTCCAAGTAAATATAACCAAAATAAACTTAATTTAATATTTTAAAAGTTTTTACTAAAAAAGTTCAAAAATCATCATTTTTGCAAAACTTCAAGCCATTTGCGGCAGGGTAAGGTCTAAAAATTCTCAAATTTTTTGCATGAACTGAGTGCCACCAGTGGCCACTTTTCCGCACCCGCCATTATCGAATATCGAAAAAAAGTTTTTTTCGGCCCGCCCTACTGTTGAATGATAGAAGCAACCACTAAACTCGTTTTCTAAATCTCAATTTGGAAATAATATTGACTATCGTATATGTTGCAAGTATGCAACACGGTAATACGCACAAATACAAATAATAATAATAATAAAGATATATAGAAAAGGAAAAAAACCTTCGGCTAGCAAATAACATCATATTCGCAACAACCTATTTTTATTTTGCAAATAAGTTATTTGTCCTCAATTATTATTCTTTTGTCGCAATTTTTTTTTAATTCTTTTTCTTTTGGTCAAACTCTTTTTGCGTCAACTTTGTGCTGAAATTTTGAGATTATCAAAATATTTTCTAGAAAAAATTCTGTTTTGCAAGTTTTACAGTTCCATAGAGTGGATACAATAATTGAAACTAGACACTAGTATTCTTTTATAGAAAATTTTACCTTATCTAACCTCAAAATTTCGGGAATTAACGTATTTACTCGTGTATAGGGCGCACGCGAATATCGAAAAAAAGTTTTTTTCGGCCCACCCTAATGTATAAGATAAAGAAAGTTTGAAGGTTGCGTATCTGACTCGTTTTCAAATGTTTTTGAAAGCATCACATAAAAGTTTTACTATTGAAAAAAAAATAATGGGAGTAAAATGCACCGTTTTAATTAGTTTTCGAAAAACAAAAACAAAAAATTAGAGCATTAATAGAAATACAAAAATTAGAAAATGAAGCATCACTATAAAAGGACAAATCCTTTTAACTTATCAAAATTTATTTTTGAATTACTAAAAAAGCAAATAAATTTAACCTCTTCAGACCCGAGGATTTATTTGTGTACTTTTTTTAATTTCAGTTATGGATTTATATTATCAAACTGATACCTAAAAAAGATTGATCAGCAAAAAAAATTAGAATTTATTTTTTGTTGATAAAAATTGATGATACATCGGGACTCAAAAAAGACATTTTTTGACAATTTCTTTGGATTTTTTAATTTTATTATACATTTTTGAATTGTAAAAACACTGAAAAACATAAAATAAATGTATATTTGGTAATTTTTCATTACTAATGGACTCTACAAATGATATCTTAACACACAATAAAATTATTTGAGTTTTCATTTTTGTTCATTCCGTACATTTTTGCTTCAAGCCAATTTTATATAACACGTAGCTTACTAAAAAAGAGCTATAACAAACAAATTACTATTTTGTTTAATTCTTCTATCTTTTAGGCTCCATTTACACCAATTTCTCTTTTTTTACATTATTTATATGCGTGAAAAAAAATTGTAAAGATATGTATCCTATAAGATACATCAGGTCTGAAGAGGTTAATTAAAATATTTTCTTTGGCATTAAAATAATGGTTTCTTCGGTTGCAGTTGATATCTTCAATAAATCTTATTTATCTTTCCACAAGGTCACTTTTCCTTTAATACTTAAGTATATTTAAAAGTTGTTTAACAGAATGTAATAATGTTAAAAATATAAAAAATATTTTTAAAAATAAATATTTTATCTCTTTGATCTACTTCAACTACGAAAATTGAAATAAGAAATATTTAATTTGACAAATCATCACATTTTATAATGGGTTTACTCTTTCTCAGGTAAATATATTTATTTTATTTTTCTACATTCGAACAGAATTAATTAATATCTTTACATTCAAGTATTTTTTATTAATATTAATTCCTATAATTTTTTTGGGGAATTTCTAAAGAAAAAAGTTTTGATTAAGATATAAAAATATGGGAAGAAATTTAGAAATAATTTTGCATTGCATATTCTTTTTTTGGCATATTAAAAAATTTTACGACCAAAATTCGTCCGCATGTTCATACTCTTGTAAATATATTCCTATTTTTACATTATTTACATATATTATTAAAATTTACGACAATATTTTTCCTATTAAAAACAAATTGTGTATAATTTATTGATATACAACTTCCATGTGTATGAAATTTTATTTAAGGTATGTACCTACCTTCTGGGTACATTAAAACAAGAATGAAAAAATAATGCGAAAAGCAAAGATTATGAAACACTTTTCAAAACATTCAGAACACTATAGCAAAACCCTGTTTCCGTATCAAGAACAGTCGTTAAACTATTTGATTTTTTGTATAGCCCTGTAACTTTTTTTGAGTGCGGGTGACACTCAATGTTTAATGTTTTGAATGTTTCTGTTCCGAGCTGAGTTTTAAATCTTTCTAATGGGGTTCGGCAAGGCATGGTATTCTAAAACAAGTCGAGAATTTTTATCAATCAAAAAAATATATGTATTTCAATATTAATGTGTGTATAAGAGTCTACATTTATATAAAAAATACTACTTCGACATTACAAATGTATTTTAATTCTTTTCGGTAAGTATATAGTATTACAAATTTTTTACTCCGTTTTTGTGCCTGTTTTAAGTCGAGTGTAGCGGATTTTGGGCTAATACCTTTTTTTAAGTTTTGGTTTTATAAGAAGCAGACTATCCTAGTTCTAAATTTTATACCAGACCAGATCTTAAAAATTATATTATGTACCAAACCAGACTCTAATAGAACTTTTTCTTGTGTAACTGGTCCCACTTGGACCAATAAAGTTGGCCGATATGTACATGTCAAACCCTTCCCTGCACATATAGGCATAGGTTTACCTTATCATGTTATTAAAAAAATTGCTGAGTACTAAATTTTTGATGCTGTTCTCGACGTATTTCAATCACACAAACAAGTCTACAGAAAATATTATTATAGTATCTTGATTATAACCTTTCATATATTCACATTTAAAACAAATACCATATGTTTATTATTATCACCTATATTTTCACATTAAGCGTATATGCAAATTCTTCTACATAATTGTTAATATATTTGCATTATCCATAAATACAATATCTTGAATAGAATTGTGCATATCAACACATTATAAGTAAATAAAATACTTTTATTGTAATTGTTTATGTCTCCAGATAATCGATAATGCAATATCTTCATTATAATGGGCGATATTTTTACATACCTATAAATGCAAAGTCTTCAACGCAATTCTTTATTTTTTCGTATTAACACGAAAAACAATATTTTCATTACAAACGTCAATAACTTCACATTAATTGTAAATAAAATATGTTCATTACAACCCCTATGTCACCACATAATCGTAAATTCAATATCTTTATCGTAATTGACTACATTTACACATTAACCGTAAATGCACTAGCTTCATTCCAGTCAACAATACCTTCACTTTAACAGTAAATACAATATTTTTATTACAATTTCTATGTCTCCACGTAACCATAAATGCAATTATCTTCATTATAATTATACCTATTTTTGCGGTATGACCGTAAAGCAGAAGCTTCAACATTGCTGTCTTAGCACGAACAATAAATAGAGCATCTTCAGTAAAATGAGCATATTTGCGCATTAATAAGTGCAATTAACATTACGATTCTTTGTTTGTCCCACGCAACCATAAAATCAAAAACTTCACTATAATTGACTATATCCACACATTAAAATTCAGTTCAATATGTCATTATAATCGTTTATCTATACTAATAAAATCCGTGCGCCTCTGTCTGTCTGTCTGCTTGAAGCCGATTACATTTCGCAACGCGGGCGAGTTAGCAATCACGAGAGGTGTCTTTCGATTCGAAAAATTCCGGGAAAGTCATTTCGGGCATTTTCGAGACCGTGGGACAAAAATAAAAAAAGTTATGAATTAAAAACCGGTCGGGAATCGGAACGAAAACGCCTAATTTTCCAAACGGAGCTTAAACGGAGCTCTCAGAACACTGCGCCACCTTGCGGTGAACGACAAGAACTTTTCCCCTTTGGCTAAAAGATGAAGCAGACGAAAACCTATTTTTCTCCCGTCATTTTGTCAAAGAATGTATAAGAGAAAAAGAACTAATTGGTAAAAAATTTTAAACACGGTTTAATTAATATAATAGGTACAACTATTTAAGCACAGCAAGATATGCTCACTAAGAGGTAATAGTGTTGCTAATTAATATTTTGAGGATCTCAGATGTAACTGGCTATTCATATATTTATTCTGTATGTGAGTATGTGCTTTTTCTTTTTGGTAGCATACACGAATATTGTGTAACCTAAGATTTACGCGATTAATACTAATTTCTGTTAGTAGAAACGGAAAACGAGCTGCCAAAATTATTTGTTAGTTATGTTGTTTGTGATATTAATGAAATTACTTATTTTTTTTAATAGCAGTCTGTTGCAGTTTTTAATACCGAAACTTTTTTTGCGCGTTTTTTCTTAAACCATCATGCAGACAGTTTTTAAAGTAGAAACAAACTGATTACATATTCAGAATCTGCGTAAAAGTCTGCTTCTGATGAACCAAAAAATACGAGAAAATGTCTTATCGGCGCGCAGCGCCAACCGTGCAAAACCAAATATTTTTAACGGGACGATGGTGACCATGGCGCGTAGCGCCACCCTAGCGCCGTGGGCCGGCTTCGCACGGTGAGCGCGTAGCGCCCACTGTGCGAAATCACATATTTTTAACGGGATAATGGGCGCATAACAACCATAGCTCTTTAATTTACTTTTTTTTTGTGCTTGAGGATTCGAACACCAATTCTTGCTTATTAAATGATTTTTTTTGCTTATTATATACTGCTTAATATCGAGGTTCGTTTGGAAAAAGTGGCCCAACTAGCGGGCTTAGCTCGCTAGTATATTCATATTATTTGTAAATATAATCAATACAAAAAACCCTTAACGGGTTAAAAGCATGTGGCGCAGCAGTTTATCTTACATCTCTAAGAATTTTAAATTTGGGACTTAAAACTAATGATATCAAAATTTATGTGACGCTATGCTATTAATATATATATATATATATATGTATATATATATATATATATATATATATATATATATATATATATATATATATATATATATATATATATATATTAAAATTTATTCATTAATGCTTTATCATTTACATCTTTCATAATTTCGAAATATGAATCTTAAAAGTTATGATATCAAAATTTAAGTGACGCCTTGATGAGACTTTAAACGATGTTTTAAAATTCTATTTATTTATTTATTTATTATCTAAATACATTTACATATCTAAACAATACTTTTCATTTTCCAATACACTGTTAAATACATCACTTTCACTGAATATATATAATGCACTGAAATGTTTTATTTGAATAAATTGGCTTATTTTTTGTGCTACGCTATCCAAAATCAAAAGTAACATTTAAATAAATATTTTTGCACCATTGTATCTAAACTAAGTTAAATATATGCAAATAGATACAATGACGCAAAAATATTTATTTAAATGTTACTTTTGATTTTGGATAGCGTAGCACAAAAGATAAGCCAATTTATCTTTTGTCTTCTACTTATCTTCAACTTATCTTTTGGTCCTATAAGTTTCATACTTCAATTAGGAAAATGTTTAACTGACAAAGAAAGAAAATCAGGACTCTCTTATTTATTAAATATTTTCATTTCATATGAAACTTTCCATTCTTGGGCGACTTAACTTACAAAATAAAACTAATATATTTTTATTGAACATTTCAGTCACTAAGCATAAAACATTCAAAGTACATAAATTTAAACATTTCATGTTTTTTAGATTTTTTTTTTTCTTTTTAAACATAATTTTATGAAAAAAGCAGACAGCTATTAAAAAATATTCCATATTTTCTTAGGGTTTCTTGCAGTGCAATACATCAAAAGTCTTTTCTAGATTTTCAACATTGTACGTAATATTTTGACGACTTGAAATTTTTTTATTTTTTTCTCATAAATCATGTAAAATAACATTTATCCATTAAGAACCACATTTGATTTACTAAACAGCTATAAATACAAATTCCAATTGAAATCTACCCTAAACCCGAAAAATTTAAACCAGATTCAAATGGAATTTTCAGGTGGCATTTCAAAATATATTATTTTGTCACAGGTAAAAGGGTTCTAATTAGAAGTTTTTTTTTTTTTTTTTTTTTTTTTTTTTTTTTTTTTTTTCTTGTGTTTTTTTCAATTGGGTTAAGGATAGATTTCAATAGGAATTTTCAGGTTCTGGGTAGTGCATGTTGACAGAAATTAATTCGTCTTTCTTAAACAGATTAATGTTTACACTGATTTTCATTTCAGTTCAAATTGGGTTCTTGTCAATGTGTATCAGCAGAAATTATTTTTCCTTTTTCGGATCAAGTTAAGATTCCATAGAATTTTTTTTTTTTTGGGGGGGGGGGAGGGGGATGTTGGAGTGAGTTCAATTCAAATGTAATTTTCAAGTTCTGGTCAGATTGCATTTCCACAGAAAATATTTTGTTCTGTGCAGGGATTGGATTTAAAATAGACTTCAATCTGAATTTACAGCTTCTAGTCTGTCCGTATCAATGGAAATTACATTTTCTTTCTCGTTTCAGGATATGGTTGGATAAATTTTTTTTAAGGTTCAAATCTGGTTATGGGTTGACTTGAAATGAAATTTTTAAGTTCTTGTTGAGTTACATTTCAATCTATAATATTTTGTTGCAAATAGATTGACTACTGGAGGGATTTTTTTTTTTTTTTTTTTTTTTTTTTTTTAGTGTTTGGATTGTGTTTAGGATAGACTTCAATTGAAAATTTCCGGTTCTGGTCAATGTATTTTTTTTTTTTTTTTCGGGTTTGAATCTTGATTCAGTTTGACTTGAATTGAAATTTTCAGGTTCTTGTCAAGTTGCATTTCAAGTACTAGTTTTCAATTCTGGTCAGTGGATGGGGACGGAAATTATTTTGTCTTTCTTGAACAGATTTATATTTCCTAATTTTTTATTTTACCATTTTTTTTTGGAGGGGGGGGGGGATTGGATTGGGTTTGAGGTTAAGAGTTCGGATCGTGTTTGAGATAGACTTCTATTGGAATTTCCATGATCTGGTCAGTACATATCGACATAAATTGTTCTCTTTTTTTTTTTTTTCTAAAATCTTGATTTGATTGGATATTTTTTTTGAGGGGGGGGGGGGGAATTGAATCTGGTTTCGGATTGACCTCAGTACGGC